>JAPYZF010000106.1:0-11494 GCA_030523045.1 Meteorus cinctellus
GTCCGATTCAGATATAGTCACTTATGCGGCATTCCCCATATTCATAGATCCTGGTTTCAAATGTTCCACAATTAATTTTAACAAATCCGACGAGTTACATATCGAAATTTGTATCTTCGTCATAGTGACATTTTGAAATTTGGGGAGTCTAATAGCAACCCGTTCAAACATTGAATTTTGCTTATTATTATAATTATTATTGTATAAATATTGGAGAATTTGAAGTTGTCATGACAACGAACCACTTTTTGGGTGGTGGTCAGAATTTCTCCACCACTATTCTTTATTCATTGACTTGAGATGATAACAATCCAAGTGCGTATCATGCGGCGCTTGTACCAAACGATTGAATCTGTAGAAGGAAATTTTTTCTAAATTGATTTCACAGGTTTTTTTACCATGAATAAATACAAGATATTGGAATATTAAATATTTATTCAAAGGTTTGATACTGTTCGCAATGTAGCAAATAATTCTTTGTGCAAACAATCGAGTTCATTGTGCTCATATTCTTGCACGAGATATCTTATCTTATTACTTCTTATTGATATCCTTTGTTCAATCCCGAGTTTGTAATACCTAATTCACAATTAATAAATTGGAAGGCTTTTCTTCTTCCTCAGCGATTGGTTTTTTCTCATCCAGGATGTTTGCTTAGTTGCAAAATAAATATCTTGTATCAGTAGATATTTCTTTATTCGAGTCTGGTTCATGTTTGCATTGTTCGAATTGGCTGTTCAAATGTGTGAGCCATGAAAAGGTGCTGTTTTAAACAAACCAGGATGATTTCATGCTTGCTTGGACAGTCTGATATAAAAATTTGTATCCTACTGCAATATTTCTGTACAAAAAAGTACCATTGTGAACATAACCAAGAAATTTGCTCCATTATGTTCACATACACAACAGATGTGGATACGTTTTTATCAATTTGATAATGAAATCATTTTAATTGATAATGAATCCACAATTTGGAAGTTGTTTAAACAATTGTTAAGTTGTTTAACTCATTATATTGCGTGTACAACGCTAAGTAATGCGCAAGCGCAAAAAATATAAAAGATAGAACTACCTCTATGATTGGCTTAGCGATACGAAATCGAGGGCTTATGTACACAATGGGAAGACAGAAATGATAGGCCGCGATTTAACTAACCAATCAGGAATGAATTCTACAAATTACATAACAATATGATTGGACACATTGACTGCGACTCATTTTCTGTGCCCATTGTGGATAACCCTTAATTTTCTACTGCATCTTTGTTCTTTCACGCTCTCATTCTCTCTCAGACTGTACCAGAAAAATCTACGGGGCAAAATTGTTCCACTCTGATTCTTGTCGTAATACTCATCGCCAACTTGAAGATTTGCAATTAAAAGACGAATCATACATTTGATATTGTGATTGAGAGCCACTTGATTGTGGCATAATTGCAATAATGTCTGTTACATTCGCCCAACGTGGAAGACCACCGCCGAATCCTCAACAAATACAAAAGGTATGTCATATACAAAATAATACGATGTATTCGCAGCATCTCTCGTTCTTTGTGTTAACCTTTTAGAGCACATTCATTTTTCTATTTACTCCATTTTCATTCTTTGTTTTAACATTTTTCTTTGGGATTTTATTTTTTAGATGCTGGATGAGAACAGTCATCTTATTCAAACAATTCAGGAATTTCAGAATAAAGGGAAAGCTCAAGAATGTATTCAATATCAACAAATATTACACAGAAATTTAGTGTACTTAGCGTCAATTGCGGACGCCAATCAAAATATTCAAGCACTATTACCGGTGAAAATGAATAACAGTTTAATATATAAATACAGGATGAATTATTGTTAATATGTGAGTGAAATGAAATTGTATGAATTGTTAATAGCCACCACAATCAATGCCACCAATGTCTAATGGACCTCCAGGCCATGGAATGATGGGGCCTCAAGGACCGCCAACAGGTCCACCTGGAGCTGCAGGACCTGTAGGAGAAATGCCACCTAATGCACCTCAACCTTTACCAATGTCGGGTTTTAATCAGGGGCAACCTATGGGACAAAGTGGATATCGTGGTCCAGTGATGGCTGGACAAGGCCCAGCGATGAATCGTGCAAATGCAGGTCCCGGTCCACAACAATATCGTGGAGGGCCTCAAGGTTATCCCCAACAAGCTGCACAGCAAGGTTATCCTGCGTCGTATGGTGGACAAAATCCTGGTGCCAATTATCAGGGTCCTCAAAATGCTGGTTATGGTGCAGGTCAACCAAATCAGTATGGACCACCGAACACACCTCAACAACAAGGATATCCTACAGCTAATCAACAAAATTACGGACCCCCAACGTCTGTTAATAGTTATGGAGGTCAACCAGGAGGATATCCACCACCAGGCGCGAATCAACCAGCAGCTGGTTACGGTCCACCACCACCGAATCAACCGGGATATTTACCACCGACTTCTACTCAACAAAATTTCACACCAAGTTCGCAACAACCGCAACAGCAACAACAACCTGGACAATATGGCAGTCCAAGCCCGCAGCCAAATTATCAACAACCACCAACTCAACCACCGTCTCAAAATGCCTATGGTTCTAATCAATCTCCTGCTAATTATCCTCCACCCCAAAGTTCCCAAGCTTATCCTAATAATGTTCCTCCACAGAATTATCCACCACCCTCGACTCCCAACAATGTCTCCCAACCATCCCAATCTGGTCCGCCCCAACAGAGTGCTGGTCCACCACAGCCGAATTATGCGAGTCAACCGAGCCCTGGCGGTGGTCCGCCGACCCCTTACGGTCCTGCATCGACCTCTCCGCCATTCAGTTCGAGTGTTGGCAGTGGAGTTAATACTTATGCGCAGAGTAATCAACCTACTAGTACACCATCAGCTTCAACTCAAACTTATCCACCAAATAGTGGGCCACCACCTGCTACATCACAAGCTGGAAATTATGGACCGTCTGGTCCTACTCCATCAGGTTATCCTGTTCATCAGCCTTCGCATCAACCTCCTCATGGTGCTCATCCTGGACCACATCAAGTACCACATCAACCGCCATCACAATCGCAATCTGGACCACCTCCACAATCTCAACCACCACAATCGCAACAACCTCCACCTCAGCCACCACAACAACAACCAAATCAACAACCACCTGCGCAATCACCACAGCAGCAGCCACCTCAAGGTCCTCCCCAACAACAACAACCGCAACAAGCAGGTGGACAATCTCATCAACAATCACCAAGTCCAGTACCGAGTAATTTTCCACCAACATCTGGGCCACCTCAAGGACCAGCCCCTGGTCCACCTGGTCCGCCTCAACAACCACCATCTGGCTATGGACCACCTCAATCTCATCCTGCAACAACGCAAACTTATGTACCTCCTGGTGCGGGTGGGCAACCACCTCAAGGCTATCCACCTCATCCACCGAATCAAGGTGGTCAACCACATTATGGACATCCACAATATCCACCGCAGAATTATCCACCTCATCCACCACCACCATCTGCTGGACAGGGATATCCGCAATATCCGCCACGTCCGCCTGGTGGACATATGCCACCACCACCAGGACCTCAAGGACCACCACCGCCAAATCAATATGGTGGATATGGTTATCAACAACCACCGCAGTGAAGTGTTTAATGGAATTAATTTTCTTTTGTTTTTTTTTTAAACATCAGTTGGAATTTCAATATGAACTTATTATGTATTGAATCGTGCCGCGTTAGAATTTTTACTTTTTTTTATGGTATTTAAATAGTTATCTCAATTTTATCAAATCAGTGTACTTGTAGGATTATTCTTGAATACTTCTTAGTTCGCCAGTAGGTTATTTTTTCAAACGACATAAGTTATCATTGTATTCTCGTTGTATGGTATGTATTTATGGTAACATACATTGCGAAGGGACGAAAAAAATATATGCCAGCATTTGGATGGATTAAATTATTTTTCGATTCATTTATGGGATGGTCTAACGATCCGCCGTCAAAAATTTGAGGTTCTGAAAACAACTGAGTATTTTTTTATCAAAACTAATTGAACCTTGATATCTCAATTCATATTAATGATACCAACATGGTGTTGGCTATTGAATTTATAACTTCAAATTTGATATTGTACATTCGAGAATATTTTTTTCATGCGCCATCTATTATAACCATTGATATTTTCATCCTGGTCAAGCTCTCCAGTGACATGAATTATGTCCATAATTGCTTCCCATCCGGATCAGAATCTTGCCCGAAAATTCACATTATTATGCAAAATTACCATGCATCATAATTCATCGTTTGATTTCATAATTTTCTCGTTCACCACAACGTCATCATGTACACATTTACATGAATGTTCGGGCTGAGGTACTTCCTCCATTCCTTCAAGTACGTCAACACGATTTTGCAATCTTTTGCTCCATTCCTACAAATTAAAATTAGCAATTTCACACGACACCGATAATAAAATGAATCATCAACATCTCAAAATTGAATTATATTCACCAGCAATAGTGAAACGTGATAGCAAAATACATCTTGAGGCATTGCGATTTGCCGCATTATCTCTCTTCCAGCTTTTGCTATTCTCAAAGCCTCATCGTCATGCTCTTTCATCCATCTTACTTTATCAACAAGATCAGAAAGATCACGCTTGACTGGTACATAATGTACACCAGGGACCAACTGATTATAAAAATATTCATAGTATTCAGAGTCCTGCTTGAATACAACCGAATCACCCGCCAGCAGATAAGGGAATCTATATGCCGCAACTGTTCCATCAATATTTATTTGATATTTATACTGAAAATTAAAATACACATTTTATTATTCACATTTTATGTCATTCATATAAAGATATCAACTCGCTAGTATTCACCTGAAAGAAACTGAAAAACGAAACATGTTTTTCACCTGGTCCATACTTTTCTATTTTATCTTTAAAAAAAAAGAAATTTGTTATAGATGCATTGAAAAGATCTGGATTGTTCCTGGCAATTTCAATCAAATCCAGACGTTCCGAACGTGAATCTCGTCCTCTCCAAAATACTTTTTCAATTTTCTCATTCCATGGTGTTTTAGTATTACCCTGGACTGAGATCATATCCAACATAACTCTATAAAAAAAAAATACAATAATACATCAAATGATCATTTTCTTCTTATAATAATTTCAAAAATATTAATCATATCAATTTTATTTACCTTCCCATACTTTCCATTGACGATTCGGTAATATCATAAGTAGGAAGAACAATATCTCTCGTTTCATGTGATCCACACCATGAAAATATTGGATAAAGTTTTTTATTTTTAGACACAAGTGGCCAATCACCCAAATTCATGAAAAATTCCACATCTGGCAAAATTACTTTCCGTGTAAGAGATAAAAGAATTGAATCAGAAAATATTTTGAACCCAACGTGTTGACCATAACATTTCCTGTAAATCTACATGTCAATTGAAAGCATTCATAGATGTCCCATAATTAATTAATCATGCAACATCAAAACTTGATTGTTGATTATACCTTATTATCCTTTATCACATAATGACAAATACTGTAGCTGTGCGGTTTATTAAATTCATTAATAATCTCATTTCTTAACTCATTGAAATCAACTTTTTCAAATGGTTGCAAGTCTTCCAATATTTGAGAATATTCTGGAGCACAATTATAATCAAGCAGCCATTTATCAACTGAATCATTTGGGCAATAACATTCCTCTTCAAATATAGGACCTGCAAAATTATTTAAATACAACAGAATATTCATAAATAAATTTTTAATTGATTGTCGCTCTTTCCTCATCAAATCATTTACCTTTCTCGTGTATATTCACTGATGGCAATTCATTATCTTTCAACTTCACTATCAAATCAAAATTGAAACAAGTTTCATATAATTTATATCGAATTACAAAACTTCCATCTTTACAATCCAAAATTTGTGTCCAAATTCTACATCGATGAGAATTTGCATTCTGGCCTTGGACTGTAGCAGAAATGAAATTTTCTCCAGGAGATTCAGTTAAACTGTAAATAAAAGAATAAATCCTTTAACATTTTCAATTGGATCTTACACATAGCAGGTACATAAATATTATTCAATTTCACTTATAAATATTAATGGAATATAATTCTTACTTTTTTCCGTCACCATCAACCATTTGTAGAAAAAAATAACGTGCTCGCATTGTTATTTTCTCTGGACTTAAACCAGGTCCCCATATTATTGTATTTTTTGGCTCAACATTAATAGCAGTATAAAAACTAATTTGTGACAGTATTAAAAACATTATCCTTTGATGCTTCATGATTATTAATCAGCGTAAAATACTACACAGTAATTCACCTAATAAAAATATCTTTATATGTAAATATTCTAATTCAAATTGTAAATTATCAAAAAATATATATAATAAACAATTATAAAAAAATTATATTAAAGAAACAGCGAACAATCGAACGCAGTCAGAATATTTCATCTCGTTGGTATCTCCATCGACTGATATCAATTCTATTCTTCAAAGAACCCCTGGGGGAAATTAATACTGAATATTCATCCCCATGAATTCTGCTTCATCAAGTTGACTAAAACATCCACCAATTTCAACTGGATTTTGGTCAACTTTTATTTCAAGGGTTATCACATGAGTAGATCACAGCAAATTCCCATTACACACAGTCAAACTAAAAGACAAACTGTAAATTGTAATCAGGCCCTGAGTTCTGTTAGTTTGTGGTTGAAGTGATCGGAAATTAGTTGAACTGATCCGCTCACGCATGCGCAAATGATATTCAGTATTCTATTTCATTTTTCCTGAACATTTCCTGTAATTTTTGAATACACATTTGCCACTGTTTTACTCATTCAGCTGATCGAATTTGAGGTTAGGTTGGCAATTGTACACAAAATTATATTGCAGTAGACGACGTGTTATATTTTTATATATAAATCATGAATTATTTCGCTGGTCGAGCGATTCAGTTATTTAGTAAGCAGCAGATATGTAGTAAAAATACAATTCGATGTTTGAGCCGGTCATGGAACCGGAATGGAGAATTCAAGAGTGCTTATTCACTGGAGAATTTGTATCCAAAGAGTAACATGAAACTTTTTACTCCAACATTTGTAAGTGTTTAATTAAAAATTTAGGATAGAATATTGCATGTTTGTTTCATTAGTTTTGAAATTATTTATTTATTATTGGTTAGTTTGGTAATTTATGGATATTTGTTTCAGACACCATTGGATGCTAATGCGAAATTTTCTGGTTTTATACCTATGAATGAGCTACAAGTTACTTACAGTCACAGTAGTGGACCAGGTGGAATGAATGTAAATTCTACAAATACAAAAGTGGACCTTCGATTTCATGTGCAAACTGCTAAATGGTTGTCTGATGAAATAAAAGAGCAATTGATGATAACGGTATGCTTTTACTGGTTTATTCAAAGGATTTGTGAATATAGAGACGATTACAGTTATTTTTATACTGATGAATTAATTTTATTTGTATGAGAATTAATTTGCATTGTTATAAATATTTCAGGAAAAGAATCGCATAAATAAAGAAGGATTTTTGATAATAAAGTCGGAAACAACACGAATGCAAAGTCTCAATCTTGCACACGCGTTGCATAGGTTGAGGACAATAATCAGAAATTGTATTGTGGAAAAACCAAAAATTTCACCAGAAACTGAAGAACAATTACGAAAAAGGCAGATGAAAGCTGCTCGATTACGTGTGTTTGAGAAACGGATGCGATCAAGTATCAAACAAGCTCGTAATAATTCTGATATCGATTGATATGATCATGTTGAAAAGAGAAACAGTTTTTAAGAATTATTTATAATGTGTATGATAACAGATTATGAAACAATATAACATATTGCCATTTGTAATATTGTATTGATTCATTTATAAAGTTAGTTAAATCAATAGATTTGTTTAGATGAACTAAATGAGTCAAATTATTCTCTAACAATTCGTAGGATTCAGTACTTAAAATTCTCATTATTATTTATAAGAAGAAGGATTAGGAAATGCAACCAGAAATTATAAGCTTCTTCTTTAAATAATTGAATGAGTCTATTGACTTTATTCATCATCGCTAAGTCTCTTCCAAAGTAAAAATTGTTTCATTTGTCTAACAAACCTTGCAAGTCAAAGGTCTGCCATTGTTAGTCATTAATCATTAATTCATTCTACTAACTATTCAGAACAGTAAATTATACGTCGGTATCAGCGTATGGAAATCGTGACGTCGCGTTGTCAAGGCTACCACGATGTAAACGATCCCATCACAACCCCAAGGGACATTCATTTTCACATTTGTCCATGATAGTGACACATCGTAACATTGTTTTCAACCTTTATAAAATATTTTGATCAATAATATAAAAAAGTAGAGCCATGTCTTGTCGTGATTTAAGAAATTTTACTGAAACGATGCGATTCTTAGGATATCCACGATTAATTTCGTTGTCTAATTTTCGTACACCTAATTTTCATTTAGTAAGTGAAATTTTAATTTGGTTAATAAGCAGATTTGATCCTGATATTGAAATGACAGTGGATTACAACAATGTGGACGATCGTGTTTCATTTATACGTAGAGCAGCTGAATTTATGGTGAGCAATATTTTATTATGGACGCCAAGTTCATCAGTTCCAATATATAAAGACAATAATTATTTCATATTTTAATATTCACCCAGGCAATCAAAGCACAAATAAAGTTAAATACAAAAAAATTGTATCAAGCTGATGGCCATGCAGTCTCTGAGTTATTAAAAGTAGCAACAGTTTTATATGAAGCTCAGAATAAAAGTAATGAAGATGAAATGATGTCAGGAGGAGAAATGAGACGTGGAAAATCGATAGATAAATCAATTGAATTAAGTAAAGTTAATAATGCTAGACAATTAGCGAGTCAATTAACAGTGAGTGGTGCAAGTTTATTTGATCTTTTGGGAAGAGAAGTACAACTTCGTGAAATACGAAATACAAAAGTATCAAGGCAATATGACACATCTACAATTGAAAAGGCATTGATTGAAGTGACTGAAAGTGTTAAAAGAGATATTGATGATACAAAAAAGCAAATTGAGAATATCAAGGTAAGATTTATGAATAATTTAATGTTCATATTAATTTATTTGTAATAAAAATAAATATTCTATATTGATATTAATTAAATTGATAGGAAACAGAATCAACTCTGGAGATGAAAATAGAAAGACGAAAATTAGAGCTTGAAAGAAATGAAAAACGATTGCAAACATTGAGGAAAGTTCGTCCAGCTTTTATGGAAGAGTTTGAAAAATTAGAACAAGAGCTGAGAATAATTTATGATGATTACCTTGATAAGTGTCGGTACTTGGCTTATTTAGAACATTTATATGAAGACACTACAAAAGTGGAGCAAGAAAAGTTTGAAGAAAGACAAGCAGCTACAAAACGTCAATTGGAACAGATGAGGGGCGAAGATAGCAGTTTTGAAAGTATGATGATGGAAGGAAATGATTCATTATTTACGAATAATACAATTGGTGGAGCTTTGACTATTGATGAGACAGAAAAGAGTAATGATAATAATTACCAAGAAGCACCAGGAACAAAACCACCAGGTGAATAAATAATAAGACTGTAAAATAGTTAGGGTGTAGATTGATCGATTGTTTGGACTGATTCAATGTGTTTGTTGGTTATATTTTAATTTGTATGATTAACAGAGACTGCAGGCAGACGTTCACGAGTACAATTAAGTCAAAGGAGAATATATGGAAGTATGTCAGGACGTCAACGAGGTGTCACTCGTGAGACAACTGGCAGTGTTGGATCACTCGATAGTGATAGTGATCTTCTTATTGATGGAGACTTTGATGATGATGACGATGATGATGAAGATGGGATTTTAAATTCTGAGGGTAATAATGAAATTGCTCCTGAGAAGAGAGCTGTGAGTAAAGTTGAACATTCAGATGAGGATTTTTAATGAATAGAGTATGATTGATAAAAATGAGTGAGGATATTGAGATGATATGTTATCATTGGGTTTGTCAGAGTGCAAAATACTGAATATGGGAGGAAGTGGGGTAGATGTTGGTGGAAAGAATTTTGAGTATAATAAAGCAGAAAAGTTGGCTCGTATAATCAAAGTTTCAATTATTGTTAATGTCAAGTAATTCTTCATCTGTTTGAAATGATTTGATTGATAAAGACCTAGTTTAAATCATGGAAAATAGCTGCTGAGGAGTCTACTTTCGATATGAACTGATAGCTAAACATGTGGAATTTGTTTGAATTAGTCAATGGGATGGTCTAACGATCCGCCGTCAAAAATTATGAAAATTTGTAAATAATTAGAATTATCATTCCTTTAAAATGTCATAATATTCAGTTTAAGACGATTTGATTCTCGTGTTTGCTGGGGAGAAGTTCTACCCCTAATCGCCATCTAGTGGCTGTATGAAAATCATTTTGATGGAAAAATCGGATGAAAATGATCGAATTGAAACTGGGAAAGATAATCTACGTCAAGGTGTTTCCCTTGAGTCTGGATGAATGAAAACATCTTCAAAGATGTTATTTGCTATGTGAAGAAAAGACTGGTATTGTACTGGTCAGTCACGAGTGTAAATGAATCACTCAGATTTATGACAACAATAGTGTTATTTTCAATATGAATTTGATGTGTGTGTATTACTTATATTAATATTAGTTGCGGCAATGTCAGAATGAAGAGGCGTAGTGCAAGCTGGAGTGATCAAAAGTAACCAATTGATGTGAGACTTGGTTTACGTAATACCAAAACCTGAAATTGAGGATTTTGTTTCGATTGCTTAATGGGATGGTCTATCGATCCGCCGCCAAAAATAGTTCGTTTAATTTAACACGTAATAATACCTGTGTACAATACCAAAGAGCATTTGCAACCTAAGCACTGTATTGGACATTTAACGAAGATACAATCGACCCCATCTAGACTTATAACAGTTCAATTTTCAGTATGCACTGATGAGAACTCCCTTAGGATTCGCCATCTAGAGGTGATCATCAAATTATCATTCTTCAAAAACCCATTCCCAATGAAAAAAACAATCCCTTATGTCTCTGTAGAAGTTCTCTATAAAACTTTGGCATTTTCCAGGGTTTTGAATCCTCATTAAAAAATCTGAGAACATGTAAATTCAACTCATCAAGATAAACGAAAGAATTGAATTTTCAGTTTAATGATATCTCTCCATCATACCATCAAATATTCAAGTGGAACTACTTCATGAAAGTCTGCTCTTTCAATTACTTATTTTAAAAAAGAATATGAAATGTGATCATATTCTCTAATCCTAGAGAAACTAAGGTTACTCATACCATAGTTTTTTGTTAGTAAAGTGGATATATGTGACTATATCGCGAAATTTACTAGTTTTGTTTGATCTGATATATGGGATGGTCTAACGATCCGCCG
>JAPYZF010000107.1:0-373910 GCA_030523045.1 Meteorus cinctellus
TTAGAGCGTTCTATCAGGGGTTAATAAACCCCAATTTTCTACTCACATTTATGAGAAATCCCTTAGGATTCGCCACCTATTGGTGATCATGAGATTATTGTTCCAGCGATTTTGTAAATTCAAGGACGTACACTCAACTTTAAAAATTTAAAGTGTTGAATTGTAAGTTATACAAAAATTCAACTGGCACTAATCTTCGGTAGTTTCTTCAACCAAAATACCAATGACAAAGCAAACTTGCAAAACGCTCTTATGATTTTCCACTAGCTAAATTTCATTTCATCGATCAGTTCATTTTTGCCAATTCGAATACATTAAAACTAGTATCCAAAACATTACATTGATATACACATTTTTCACTTTACCATCCTCTACATCACAATGATAACATCTCATTAAATTTAGTTTTTCTTTTATTCACAGTATTCCAAACATAAATAAAACATTCATACATGCAACATTCTTCACACTCAAGATATAAAGAAAAGAATATACAGTACAACAGCAGTTAAACTAAATTGTCTTGCTTATTATCACATAATTTTTTTCCTCTGATACATATCTCAAAACATTATATACATTCGCTCATTATTCATCAATCAGTTTGCTAATATCGTGGATTTGGTGGACCCCGTGCTCTGAACACAACAGGAGGAATGAATCGTGGTGGATAAGGAGGCCGAACAATACCCATCATTGGTGGAATTCTTCCACGACCCATATTGATGGGACCGCGCATCTGCATCATTGGATCTACCATGATCGGCCTTGGATAATTCTGAAATAAATACAAGTAGTCATTAAAAAACGTACATAAATCAACATGAAGAATTGTATCATCACAAATATAATCCTCACTTCATAAAAAAACGGAACAGGCACAGGTTGCAAATAATGCGGTCGGAGTTCCATTCTTCTTGATCTTATATCATCCTCATGTCGTTTACCACGATCGTCATGATGTCTAAGCTCATGTCCAGATGAATCTCGTCTAGATCTGCGTCGATCACTGTGTTCCTCTGAAGCTGATCGTCTTCTTCTATACTCCCGACTGGAGGTACCAGGTGAATGGTGCTCTCTGGTATAGTATCGCTCTCGGCTTCGTTCTCTACCATTTAAATCTCTACTTCTTTCCCTACTGCAATCCCACAGATCAAGAAAAAAATTAATTTCCTACAGATTGCAAACACAATTTTTCATCATGTGAATGTAATGCTAAATAATTTACCTATATTCTGAATGTCTGTGATTGATTGTTCTCTCATTGACACTGCGCGAAGATGTTTCATGCCTAAAGAGAAAAAACGCTAATTAACACAAGTCAACTATCGCCTTAAATAGTGATAATCCACTGTACTGCATTCAGATGTACATAGTACTTTTTCTGATGGTTATCACTATTCAAGATAAGAATCGCAATATCAGCATAAGTATTTCGTATAAAACATTTTTTATATCCATATGATTATTTCGAATAATATTATAAAATTAGCTGGAAATTTTGAATAAAAACAAATTAATTTTGTTTATATACATTTGTATGTAATGTCATTTGTTAAGTATGTTAAAATAATTTACCTGGTTTGAAGCAGTACGACATAGAAACCAATTGCATACACTACTGATTTTCAAAAATACCAAACAAATTTTTACTATTTTGTTAACAAGAAAGCAAAAGCTTCTGAGGTATTAACAATCAGAAACTTATACATGCAAGGCATGTTGTGTGGATCTTCAGGATTCTTCTTACAAACATCTCTTGGTATTGACTCCATCATGTTCTCCATGTCACTGTGAAATGAAGTCAAGCATAGTGCAGTGAAACGCAAAGCTAAGCATAACTGCATGCGTATCATTCTCCCCTGAGTGATGATACTGTGATGACTATCTCTTGATGAAATTAATGCACTAGAACAAACCAAACTGTAATAACATAATATATGATTCTGCCTAACACAGTCATCGGCCAGTGTAGTCTGTTCTTAACAGCGGTTAAAAATGAAAACACCATGAAAATGATCAAAAGCGTTCCCCTACAAGTGCAATTCAGTAATACAATCTCCCAGATGAATTATCGTCAGAGGACACACTACATAATTCAGAGGAAAATGTGTAATTTAAAGTAACACTAAGAAAAATAATACTAGACAAACATCAACGTCTAAACAGATATTAAAATCAAATATTTTACAAAACACAAATACAAATACTAGTCCACATTTTCCTTACATTGCTGCATCATTTAGCAACAATTTTAATGTAAACTCGAACGAATAACAATTTATATCGAAATTCGTGAGATGTGTCTACTTCTGAATATTCACCCGTTCGATTTTTCATAGTTACGACTGCGAACGATGTCTCAGAATTTCTGGATTCCGAAAAGGACAACGAAGACGTGCCATTCTAAATCATCAGATACTCAATGAGATTATCGCGAATCGTAATATGAAATTTTATATCCATCCATAACAGTTGCAATTAAACTAATTTCAGTGCAATTAATCAGCTGCAGGACAACGAACCTCGAGTCACGCCGTGGACTTCTAATGCGACGACGACGCTCAGGACTCGAAGGTGATGATCTTCTACTCGAACTGGTTGCTGCGTCAATAGTTACAACTGTTCGATGTTCTTCCACTTCATTTTTATTTGTCTTTTCGGATTGTTTCAATTCTTCACGTTCAAATATTGGTTTTGCACCTTCACCTAATTTTTTGGAATCGCAAACTTTATTTTAATTGACGGTTAAATGTGATGCACAATTTTAGCAAGCATATAAGTGGCAATCCAAAGATAGGCAATCAATTTCAAGTGTCTATTTGTTCAATTTAGAATGAAAAATAGAACGAAATAAATGTGATTATGTATGTTTTAATCTTCAGTGGAGACGAATTATCTTCCTGATGATCTTCTGGGTGTCTTTTCCATCTTCATGGCTGCTGCATGGCAAAAAATCTCCCGAGTATGTCGTGATGTTAAATTATTTGACTCTTTTGTATTTTCAATCTTCCAGTTGTAATAAAATCTTCAAGTTGTTTTTCATAGCGTCGAACATTCATAAATAATCTCAGAAATATTTCGTGTATACCTAGTCATGCACAAAAAAAAAGTGCTAGCAATGTATATACAGTGCAATCAAACCATTAGTGCAGAAACATATCAGAGACACAAAATGCGAACATTTAAAAACTTTGCGTATTAAAAATAAATTCAATACTATAAACTATACACCCAAATTAATGAATTTGTATATGATTTGGCTTTAAAAGCAGTGAAAAAAAGCACAACGTTAACAGCATATAACATAAAAATTTGAGCTTACACATGGTGTATTTACTTCATGTGATCAACTTCCGATTCGCCGTTGTAATCTTCGGAGGATGCGAAATCCTACATGAAGGACAAAATTGTTCAAGTTCATTATCGAAAACAAAATATAAAATTCCTTTCCTTTATCATTAAATATCTTCAAGTCGTTGATCCACAATGGCACTGGATAAAATTATTTTATAATATCAAATTCTTCAGGTTTCTGTTGTTTCTCGTATCTTCATGTTGATTTATGTCTTCCAAACGTCGTTTGATATATCTTCATATGTAGATCTTTAATTTTAAATATATATAACGTATTAAATCACATAATTTACCCTCGCGTCTCTTCAGCATGACGTCCTCAGGATTAACAATATTTCTTTGTAGTTCTTTCGTCTTATCAGGAGCATCAATATTCCTTCGAATATCAACTTTAATTTTTTTAAGATCAGCTATAGGAATTTTAGTTCCCTCTGGACCTTTGAATAACTTCAAATTCGATGATGACAAATCCAATCTGTAAAGTTGACCATTAAAGATGATTCAAACGTCCTATTTACCAGTTTTGCTTTTCAATCTTCATCCAAAACTTACTTTTCCGACATCACTACATCTTTTTTAACTCGACAATCAGTCTTACTACTTTCAATCAAACGAGTTAATGGTGAATGACTCCGGCTATTGCTATGACTTCGACTCCGAGTGTGGCTTCGATTCTTACTACAACTTGGATTTGATGATCTTCGATCGCGGCCCTTCAATCCAAGCTCTCGTGCTCGTCGTTCTTCATATTCACGAATCATTTTCTGTTTGCGTCGTTCATGTTCACGTGCTTGCTTTTGTTCAATCTTCCATTCACGACGTTTACGTTCAAGTTCTCGTTCTCTTGACAAAGATCTCTGATTATGACCTTCACTATGCGACATTTTTAAGCCACTTTTCCGATTCATATCTGTAAATTAATTGAAATGTATTGGTCGTTTTGTATTACAAAACTTTATCAATTATCTTTGCGAATTTGTTGCTCGGCACAAATGAAAAAACCACGTGTAGAAATTCCTGGATATTATTGCCAGGTATTATACAAATAAAATAAAATGAATACCTCGAAATAAGTGGCAATGAATCATGATTCCACCCTTAGGACTCATCTCACTGATTGAACTTCAAATCAAGTTTAACACAAAACTAAAATTCGCGACTACTCAAACGGATGTACCAAAGGTAACTGAGGTGCGCACGTGTGATAATCACCAAGAGAATTTTGAGTATCTAATGCAACATTGTCTCACAGGAAATTCGAGAACATTAGTGAGTGCTAGCAAATAGTTATAAATAGTGGGGGGTAGTCATAGAATTATAACATTTGTGAGAATGTGATAGGCACTATCTAAATGATTCATTGGGTTTTACCCAGGTAAAAGGGATCAATTGTTCTCAATCACAAAAGAATTATGACGAGGCACCTATCATATCATCAATATTGACACTGAAATAATACCATCAGTTGGAACAATTTTATATTATTATCTCTGTGAGACGAATAAAAATATTTTGTACTTTTAACAAATCTATCTTAATATAAATTAGAAATATTATTCGATTTCAGTTCACAGTAATAATCAGTAGCCTCGATTATATCCATTTGCAAATACTTGAAATATAATTTTATCCATCAGCAATACTCAGATGATAAACAAATCTCATCCATAGATCAATAATTAATGTTACTGTAACATAACCTATTAAATAACAATCCTTAGTTATTGAAGAATTCATATCCATAATAGAATTCTCAGTGGAAAATAAATTCCATATGTTTGCAATACTCAATGTAATATACATCACACAGCAATACTCAGTGATTCTTTACCCATATGTAATTAATAGACCAACTTATTCTAAATTATATTTCTATTTGCAATACTCAGTATAATTTATATCCAATCCAATAAAAATTCTCAGTGTAATATGAATGCGAACATTCAGCAATACTCAGTTTAATTTACATTTTATCTAATGGCAATACTCAGCGGACTGTTCAGCGATCTGCAATACTCAGTGATTTGATATCCATATGTAATTATTAGACGATCTCATTCTATATAATATTTCTATTTGCAATACTCAGTGTAATTTATGTCCAATCCAATAGCAATTTTCAGTGAAATAAATGTTTCAGTGATGTGCAATATTCAGTGATTCAATATCCATATGTAATTTTTAGACCATCTTATTCTAAATTAGATTTCTATTTGCAGCGGAATATATAATTCGGCGATTTGCAATATTCAGTGATTCAGTATCCATATGCAATTTTTAGACCATCTTATTCTAAATTAGATTTCTATTTGCAATACTCAGTGTAATTTATATCCAATCCAATAGCAATCTTCAGTGAAATAAATGTTTCAGTGATGTGCAATATTCAGTGATTCAATATCCATATGTAATTTTTAGACCATCTTATTCTAAATTAGATTTCTATTTGCAATTTATATCCCATCCAATCGCAATACTCAGTGTCACATGAACATACTCAACCAGCAATACTTAATTAAATAATCTTTATCTAGTGCAATATTCAGTAACTTTATGCCTTTGCATAAAGTTTCTATAAAAATCATCTTATATAAAATTTAATATTACTGCAGAAAGCTCAGTCTTAGCTCTCCTGTGATTCTTAAATTAGCAATATTTAATATACCTGACGCTTCATCGTCTAAAAATGATGAACAAGGGACAATTTTCATCCACAAATTCATACTCAATACGAAATAAATTCTAGTCTTTACCAATAGTCAGATAAATTATATGCAACAATATTCCTTTTGTTACATCGTTCAGTTGATTGAATCCATTTCGAATTCTTCATTCATTTGCATTACTCAATATCGTTCACTCCTCTCTCTAGAACAATTCTTAACTCAAATTTCCATTAGGACAAACTCAATTTTCCTATAATCAAGCAGCAGAAAAACTATACCTCATTATCATCATTCAATTTTCTATTAATTACTCAATATAAGTTTGGAATCTCGATGTTCCTATATCGGTAATGTAATTACGATCAATTCTACGACCGGTTTACAACTTATTGTCACAGCTAGAATAATCGATGATGTTTTCAACACCACCTTCAGCAAACCTGTTTCCAAATTGAAAACAAAGGAAATAAAACGAAATTTCTTCTTACCCAAAAACAGTGTTTAACCTCTACAATACAGTGCGCCATTACAAAAAAATTGTCCTTGAATCTTCCCTATGTCCAATGCAACTGCAACGGAATTGCACAATTACAAATACAAATTATATAAAATAATACATGAAAGAAACGTTTTATGATACTTACACATTCGTACGAATCATGTTGAATATTTCTATATTTCAATTTAAATTTCTATCCATTCGTAATTTTGACTAGCAACCAAGCAACGAGCCACTTTCTGCACTGCATTATTCCATGTATTCAATGAAAAACGACGCCGCACTCCACAAGGACGCCAAGCACCGACCGTGGCGCCATTTTTGAAACACACGCTTGCGCAGTAGTAAAGTAGTTTTGATCACATGGTGACTGGCGTGAAGGTAATCACGCAAGCCTATCATAGATATAGACGGTAGTGCCGCCTACTGGCTGGAGTGATTACTTCCAATTCTGAGGTTAGGTTGCCCTAGACATCTAGACTTTTATGGAAATCTAATCGGTATTCTTTGGTCGACCTGTGTCACCTTGAAAACTTTTATTCCCTCGAATGCAATACGTGTCAACGGCCAGGGGAAAGAGTATTGTTTGTTTACCGAACCGAAGAGGAAATTATAAGAAGAGAGTCTTGCACGTATTTCTACGCAACCCGAGATAACTTGCCTGAGTATATATATCTATATATATCTCTATTCAATTGATATATATATATATATATATATATATATTGTATCAGTATTGTATTATTCTTGGAATGTTGAATGATAAGATTCTGCTCTGCTGGACGTCTGCAGTGATTCAGATGGATGTACTTTTACATTAGGAATTGAAACAATTGAACGAATTAAAGTTGTAAGCGAATGTTTCATGTATTGAACACACTGTCCAGTACTGGAAATTTTATCAATTCATTGGTTGATATTGTTCTAGAATCATCACATAGCGCGATGAATCAAGCACAGTTCAAAAATCAAGAACTACTTAGTGTAGTTTGCGAAATTACGGAGATAAAATCTATGAAAGCCGCTATCAATTCCTCAGTGAAAACTGGTGTAGCAGTTGGTGCTATAACTACTCTGGGGGGTCTTCTTCTTGGACCTCGAGGCTTGGCAGTAGGTGGGTATTTATTTCACAGACTATAACAAAATGATATGAATTGTCCGAGCAGTGGTTGGGATATTTAGATGTCCAGGGGAATATGAATTGAATTGATGTGGAGCGTCTTTTTTAGGTGGAATTCTTGGCGGTTTGGGTGCTTCTTACATGATGGGATCATCATTCAAATCGGTACCAGATATTATTTTATATGAAGCGACTCCACAGCAGCAACAAACTCTTGCAGAATCCATCAAAAAACTGCTTACCGCTGAGAACATCATGAATATGGTAATGCTGATGTCGGTATTATCATCAGGTGACCAGAGCTTGTTATTCGCGATAAAGAATCTCATTGTTAAGTTCTTGAGGAATATTGATTACGAAGTTTGAAGATGATGTCAAATATTTTGTAGCTGCTGCGGTGCCATATGTTATTCTTGATTCATATCATGAATAATATGATAAATTATCGCTTTAGTTCTAGTTTTATGTGCGTCCACTAAAAAAATAACATTTGAATTTCATATCTTAATATATAAGCGAACTATTACAAATTCCATCACAAATTTAGAAGTTGAACTTCATCAATTGATCGATTTAGGACAAATTTACTTCATGAAGTGGAAACAGACTTCCATCGAAAGTTTATTCGCGGCCCGCTTTCTATTTTTTATTTTAGAATATTTTACGTGTCAACTCGCGTGAGTTTAGAATTTTAGCAATGAAATGAAACTACAGCTTTGGAACTGACGACCAAAGGGGCTATTCATGCCTTACTTATCGAAATTAAAATTTTTTATTCATAAATGTTAGAGAAAATATATTAAGAATATTAATCACGAAGAATAAAGGATTAGTCCATTATTCAAAAGTCCATCCAAAGTTGAGAATAAAATATTTTTCGATAGTACTCAACTACTGAACATAACATTGAAAATGTCGTTCAATATAATTGTGATATAAATGAAAAAGGATTTAAATATATTTAGCATATCAATAGATGCCTTATATTATGCCTTGATATTTAGCATATCAATAGATGCCTTAGTGATATATCCTATTGATAACGCTGATTATTTAAGTTCATTCCAAAATTTTTCATTAGACTCTGCTTTGTCAAACAAGAAAAATATATATACAAAGAAAATAAAATTTGTTAAATGTTTAATCTCTATTAAGTTTATTCCACGTCATATATTTGTCATTTTCCTCTTCATGCTCATTCACAATAATTCATTACATCTGCTAATTGTGAGATGAATCCAGTATCTCATTCATACTTGGACATCAATACTAAAATTCACTAGAGAACAGGAAAAAACAAAGTAAAAAAATAAAAGATAAAGAAAATCATTCGCGATTGTGTTTGAATAACCAATCAATTTTTATAAATTACTATCATAGTTTGAATTATTAGACGGACTCGGTTGTTTCACGTGCACAGTTGTTGAACACAAAGTTGATACAACCGTAAAGTTTATTTCTTTTATTTCATGAATGTTTATTATTCCACAAACGTTCATATTCCAATTATATATCTCACAATTCACGTTGTGTGGGTGCTATTTTTACTTGATTTTTTTTCCTTTCTTTTTTTTTATTTATTTTCTGAAGGCATTAATAAAGGCAAATAATTTACGTGCACATCATATAAGTATTACGTTTATATTTATAAAATTATTCATCATTAGAAAGCACATATGATTTATCTATATGACGTATTTAATTCACTTTATACACACGCAACGCGCGCACGCACGTGCACACGCACACGGGGGCATACACATGCATATAGTTGTCAATATATATATAATTTTTATCTGTTTGTATTTTTTTTTTCTTCATGAAGACATACAACTATTAAAACAAAAAAATGTACATGTATGTCCCACGTAATATTATCTGTAATCAAATTATCTCACCTATCTGTTCTTGTGTGTTGTTCGTGTGTGTGTGGGTGAGTGTGTGTCTCTCTCCAAAGAGTATAACGCTATATTTCCCATTTTTGTCCCAAAATTTTCAATAGTGCACACAATAATCAAATTAATTAACATATTTATTCTTTTGTTGATTTCTCAATTTCTTCTAAATCCAATTTCATTCCATTTTGCTTTTCTCTTTCGTTTTATTTATGAGATCGTTTGGAATTCTTTTCTTACCATTCTTCAAACATTGCAAATGTAATATTGAATTACAGAAACTATTCACGTTTTATATATAATGAAAAAATGCTTAACGAAGTAATCAATACACAATACCAAGACATTATTTTCTCGTTTGTCAGGTGTTTATAAATAACACGATAACAAGAACCAAATTTAATGGTCAATTATAGATAATATTTTCTCTTGTTTATTTCATTTTCAGACTTTCTCGCGCGTATTATATTCATTCATCTTTCAGTGTTTCATTATTTGTTTATGTTTATTTTGTTTTTGTTTTTACTTGGTCAATTTTGAATTTCACATCAATCTTTGTATCATTTTTGTTGTTTTATTTTGTTAAGCTACCACCAAAATTGCCGACAAACTCTATGGAAAAATAGGACACTTGCGTGAGATTACTTCTTTTATATGCATGCATATTTTTTTCTTCTTCACTCATTTATCTCCTTTCATTTTTTTCATTACGCGCATACGGAATTTCAATATATAGAATATATACATATATATTTATATAAATAAATTACATAAATATATATCGTATACGCGATAAGATTTCATCTTCACTCTTTCATTTTCTCAATTTTCATTATTTCTTTATTTCATTTATATTTGTAACAACTGATATTATTTATTAATAATAATTTAGTGTGCTCACAAAGATCCCAAAGACGAAAATTTTTCATCAGACTATATGCAAAATAGAAGATCATTATATTTTTTTTTCTTTCTTATTTTTGTTTCCCCAAAATTTCCTTTCCCTTTCTCTTTTTTATTTTATTTAATTCTTATTTTTCTTCGCTATCATTTTGTTGTATCTTTTACACACACGCGCGCGCACACGCACACATGCATATTATATATATCTGTTTCAAATATATATATACACTGAGTGCATACATAAATACATACATATTCACATATGTATGTTTGAATGCGAATATTTCTTTTTTTCTCTCATAAAGGTACCCTTATAATTGGATTGAAATACGCTTACGCATAGCATTCAATACTATTAATATCGAAAAATTGGTAATAATAATAATAATAATAATAATAATAATAATATTACAATATTTAATAAATCAGAATAATAATATTAATAATAATAGTTATGATAATAGTTACAATAATTATAAATTGATAATAATCAAACATCTTAATGTAATCATTGTATGATAATTGCAACAAGAATAGTGAATAATAATAATGTCAATAGTAATAAAATAATAAAATAATCGGTATAATTATAAATCAATAATCATATTAACAACAACAATTATTCTTTGTCATATTTTGGTTGCAGATTCTTACAATCACAAATATATTAATAATAATATAATAATTATTTATAAAGAAGAGATTAAGTTCAAGAGAACATAAAAGAGAAAAAAAGAAAAAAAAACTAAGAAAGAACGGAGAAAAGTACGCAGTATTGTTTCAATAGTTTGTTGTTTTCCATTCGTTTTTGTTTTCGTATATAATTTTAATAATAATAATCATTATAATTATAATAATATTACTAATAATTAATTAATAATTAATAAAACCTATAAATAATTCTATGTTCAACAGCCAGTGGTATATTAATGTATACCGTTGAGGTACCTACGTAGTTTTTTTGTTTTTTGTATTTATTCTTTTATTTATTTATTCCTTGTTCCGTTTAAATTTTTTTTTCTTCAATGATAGATTATTAGAACCAAAAGCCATACCGATCAAGTGTGTGCGCGCAAATCTCGCAGCTAAATTCATATCAAATAGTGATACAGTGATTCACAATTATTACAATATTTATTGATTATTAACAATGGCAGACTGTGTTTCATTATAACGAGAAGAAAGAATTAATATAAAGAGAGAATGTATAAAAACAGAAAGAGCGAAAGAATAATAAGACAAAACACTCAATCAACAAAATTACAATTATTTTCCAATTGATTTTACAATTTTTTTCTTCTTTCTCCATCAACATATGGATTTGTATAATTTAAACAAAAGGATACGATTAAATTTATTTTAGGTTATATTCGCTCATTAAATAACCTAAAAAAGAAAATGATAATAAAGTTAACAATTGTTCAGTATATAAAACAATTTAAATTAACGGACATATACAAAACAGTGAGAAAAAATGAGAAAAAGAAATAAACAAGAATAGGAAATAGGATTGATAACAAGTAGAATGAATCAACGATGACTAAAGATTTTAGCTCAAGATTACGGCGTACTACTGGTTGGTAGTGCATTTGGCGAAAACATATTTGCATACTGTTTTTTTTTCTTCAATGTATTACATATAGTACAGCAATATTATGTTTTTTTTTTTTTCTTTACGTATAGAATGTGTACAGACGCAGGAGTGGTTGGCGTGTAATCATTAATTTTTCTTATTCTATTATATATTACATGTATTTCTATAATTTGCAGTCACTCAGACAACAATTTTTGTAGCAGTGACGATTTTGAATCACCTCGCACCACTTCCTCCATAGTACTCTGTAATCAAACGAAAATATTTATCAATCAATTTTATTTCACAATCAATAATACTTAATTTATATATCCCATCATCATCATCATCATCGAATCATCATAATTTTGTTTTTAATTATTATTAATAATAAATTTTTCTTTTTCATACACTCGATAGATTCTACAGACACTCACATTAGAGCATCAATAATTCTATCAACGTAAAACGCAATTCAATATTCATCAGCACAATAATAAAATTTAATTTTAATTTTCTTTTCATTATTCATTAAAATTCACTGAATTTTTTCATCTCTAAAAACAAATCAAAATTACAAAAATAAAACGCAAAATGAATTCGAATTAAGCTAAATTAATTGAAACAGTTAATTTATTCGATAGAACAAACAAAACTAAGTTAAAAAAAATTATTTTCATATTAAATTTAATTTTAAAGGAGAATAATAAGATAGAAAATAAAGAATAAAAATATAAATATTATATATTAAGCATAAACAAAATATTTGCTGCACTGTGAAAAAGCATTACTACCTTAATTCAACTGATACATAGCTCGAAAACAATTGGCAAGTGTAGGTATATATATAAATAGTGTTTTTGTTTTTTCCTTTTTTTTTTTCTTATCAATTTCCTTTTGATTATTCAAGTAGAATTGAAGCCTTTGATACCCACAACCGTGAGGTAAAGAGAAGAATAATTTACGTAAACAATTATCATTCATTCTTATTTCCATATTTAAATACCTGTTTGTCACTCCAGAACAATTAAATTTAATTGAGAATATTTATTCCAGATTAATTATTAATATATAAATAATAAATTTATTCTATGTAATATATTGTGTGATAAAGAAGGAATTAAATAGATAAAGATAATACTCTGAAAGATGTAAATTCCACATTCCCTTTTTATATTCATCTGCAACGCAAATTTTGTTTTTTCTGCTTCACATAATGAAGCCATTTGTCTTTGTGTTTTTTTTTTCTTTTCTACTACGCAACATCTGGGGCACGAATATTATTTTTTTACATGCAGAAGAAGCAATTTGTATATAAATAATCGATAAATAACATTATTATCTTAATATAATCTTCGGTTGGAATATATATATATGTCTATGAAGCTAATTTCATTAACATATTTATCTAATCGTGCACAAATATAAGTTTGAAGCCAAGCCAAGAGGGAAGACAAGAGCATACAAAATCAAATGATAAAAAAAAAAGTAATACGTAAAATAATTGTCGGAGGGATCTTACCCTGGAGGAGGAGGGTGCGCTTCCGGCACTCCCAATGGCCCAGCTCTTAGCAGGGCCATCGCTAGCCACAGCCTCACCTAGTAAGGACATTGTAACAATACATGTTACCACAATCTTCAAACTTATTGGGTGTTTTTTTTTGTGTTTTCATCTTTTAGTTTAATTTTTTTCTTCAAATTTATATTTTATTTATCCAATAATTTTCGTATAATTTTATCTAACTATTGATAAATATATCTGGTGACTATTTAATAAATAAATATTGTGTAATTAAAAATGGAAAATATTGATAATGGTTGAGGTAATATATTGAGAGAAATATCAAAGACATTTGATGTGAATTTTGTAATTAAATTGGTGGGGGTATTCTCATGTTTTAGATGAAGAGAGAAGATAATTTATCATGTTCACGTATTTACGTTTGTATTCTTCATAATAATTTAAAAGAATCAGATGTTTATTTAAAAAAGTTTATAAATTATATAACAAAATTTCTGATTGTTATTTTTTTCAAACTGTATTTTCTCAACTGGCTGATTTAATTTCTCAAAAACTAATGAATTGATTCGAACGAAATAAATTTCATTCGATTCATTTATGAATCAGTTATAGTCGGAACTAGAATTATATCAATTCAATGAAAACTTGAATTTTTTGATAATATAATTCCAAGTTGGGAAAATAAAACAATTTTCAGTTAAATTGACATTAAGTTTCACATCTTCCCCATAATTGTCATCCATTCCCCACCATAAAAAAAATTTCTGTCTTCTTAAAACTGCTATGAGCAAGGTTATCATGTTCAAAATATCACATCCAATGACAATGTCATTTTAGCAACAGATAAAACATTCTCCAACCCACCCAAATTTTGTAGATAATAACATTCGACAAGACAAATAAAAATGACCCAGATATTTATCAATTTTTTTCCATGGTAAAATAGAAAACATAGAAAATCCCCATTTCCAGAATTTCATATGAGAATACCCCCCCTCTTGAATACCAACGCGGATTCATAAAGAAAAAAATGAAATGGAACTAAACAAAAATATATAAACTCATATTTGACTAAATTGATGATCATCCTTCATGTAATACTTTTTCACAGCATGATACGAAAAAAACGCAATATAAAATTACGAATAAAATTTGTGTTATTGCAATGAATTAAATATGTGTACGTGTTCATGTGTTATCTAAGGGTATAATATACTATAAAAATTGCAGTGATCAGTGATGACTATCGTGCTACTAACTATTCAATATTTTCAGGTTTGAGTGACATTAATTGGGCAAAAATATCTAAGTGAGATAATTCAGATATTTTATGTAAATTATTACATATCATTTGTAGGTGATTGCGTTCAACAGCAATTTCAATTTCACTTTTTTTTATCAAACGTAGGACGCAATGATGCATATAAATAAATAAAAAAAAATGGCTTATCAGGCTAGGATTATAAAACATTCAGTTAACCATTTAATTAATACAATTTTCAAATTCTAATTGATAGATCCATGTTTTATTTATTTATTTATTTATTTATGTTTATTTTTCCCCTCTGCTTTTCCCTTTGAAATAAATCTTCGAAATGATTGATTGCATAAATTATATTAATGTATTAAAAATTATAACAAACTTACCTGCTGGAGACATTTCGAAGGATAAGCCAAGTGCCTCGAGCTCATCCTGCGAGACTTGACCAATGAGGTTGTTCTGAATGCTGTTTGGTATCCTCTGTTGTGTTCTCGCACCGACAACCGCTCTCAATTCTTGTCTCACAAATTCGGACGTCATATTTCCAGGACCACTGGTATTACCTGTTACACACAGTTGCGAAAAACAGAAAAAAAAAATATAATATTAATTATAATTTAACAATAACAAATTAACGAATTGAATAACATACAATTAGCAACATGAAACAATAATATATAAATTTATTTTTATTTACATTGTGGAAGGAAAAAAATCAGCACATAAGAATTCTTATTATCTTTGGTAAAGAATTAAAAGTTGGAAAAAAAAACCACAAACAAATTGGATGAGAATAATTTTGGAATGTGTAAAAGAATTTATAGATGACAAGTTAGTTTGCATTGCTCGTGAATCTTTGAATATCAAAGCCAATGTCAAGTGTGAATTTGATTTATTCATTCCAATTAAAACATTTTCTTTGTTTTATGTAAAATCGAATTTTTTTTCCACATTCGCCATTCAATTGACATCAATAAATGAATGAAGCAATCAAATCCCCATGCTATGAATAACAAATTGCATGATGTTCATAAGATCAGCTGTATGAATTTTACAATGATCTGTGATTTTAAAAATCTTTCCATAATATATATTACATATAATACACATAGTGATTTATGTTATTTTTAGTGAAAACACAGATGATGGCGACAGACAGCACATTTAGTGACAAACATTTCCATATTTCTTTTTCCTTTCATTTCTTTTTTTTTCTTCTCAATATTATATACATTTTACCATGACTATGAACATTTATAAATCAATATAGAATTTGTTATTTTTGTGTGTGTTGTGAATAAGAGGAGAGCGTGATCGTGAGAAAAAGAGAGATAATTAACGAAAAAAAAAAAGAAGAATATCAAATACATTTAATCCAAATAATTAATTGAATTATAAATTTAATCAATTAACTAATTGAATTTGTCCTTTGTCAATTAATTATGTGCATTGTGCAGTGCACTAAAACATGCAAAATTTGTATTGTCACCTTGTCACAAGCGTGGTGATTTTAATTATTTAATTATTACCTAAGAACAAATATCAAATATAAAAATATGTCCATTTCAACAATCTCCTCTTATAAAAAAAAAAAAGAAATTATAATTGCATTGTTATGAAGAGCGTAGACATGAGTCAATAATACAATTAGATTTGGGTAACTGTGGGGGGAAACAAAAAAAATAGCAGTGCAAAAGACCAAAGCTAAGAATAGACATATTGAAAATAAATAACTTAACATAATTATTTATAACTCATGTCCATTACTCTTCAACAAAACAATTAATTTTCTTATTCAACACTCGTATTTGTCAATTAAAAAAAAAAAATTCATAACGAATGAAACAATAGCAGGGATAATATTACCGAACATATACAAGACAATTTTTTTCATTTATGAATTGCACAGATAAAAATAATTTCTCTTTCCTTATTTTTTAGTTGTATAATTTTTTTTACAAAAATTGCTACTATACAATAATAATTTGTTAGATTTTGAATCGCTGAAATTGAATCTTCAGTGCAAACAGACAATGAAGAGTGTACATAGTTATTCACATGAAGAAAAATGGAGATTGGTACCTTATCATTGTGATAGCGGAATTAGTAGATGACATTTGGTGATGAGCATTTATATACAGACACATACATATATAGATATATTCATATGTATATATATATGCAGAATATTATTTACATATAACTATGACACAAGTGTATGATGAACAATGAATTGATTTTTCATTATGCAACGTGAAGCGTCATGCAAACGTATTGATTGTGATTCACAAAAACAATTGTTGTTGTTTTTTCTTTCATTTCTTTTTACATTTTGAAGATGATGAATTTGAAGGATGAATATGCGGATGATACATTGAACCAGTATGTACACACACGACAATGATCCTATTCTTGATGTATTCACACAGATACGTCTTTGTGAAAACAAAAATAAATAAATAAATATAGACAAATATATTAAAATAAATAGACTTTATGGAATTAAGTTAACTACTTGAAGGCAGTATTCTCGTCGAACAGTATTAAAAAAAAAATCTAATTATTTTTTTGCTCTTCATTTTCATGACGAGGTATTCCCGAGAGTACACCGAGTTTTAGAATACAATTAAGAAAATTACCTGACTTATAAAAAGGTCTGAGGACGCGACAGTTGACGGAAGTTTAAACGCGTTTGTTTTTTTATCGAATTTTTTTCTTTCGTTTTCATCTTCTGTGTGCAGAGTATTTTGAAAAGTTCTGGAATTCACTAGGGATTGAATATAGATAGTCAGTCTTTGTATTACTTTGGAGTCTGGACAAGTTGGAATATTTGAAATTAAGACGAATAATTTGTTATTATCTTTTGTGAAGTTAAATTTTAATCTCGAGATTGAACTATTAATAAGCCATTCATTAAATGTCTGTCATAATGTCATACTCCAATATTTTTTATCAGCTCTTGCTTAGGAGTCGTAGACGATTGTATATAAGATTAAGTTGCGGTTGTGTTTCACATTAATAAGACGATGGTATCTTCGCTACGGCAATTAATTTTCTTCTAGATCACCTGCGTCACGGCTTTGAGCATCAATTATATTCGAGCGAAGGTGCTTTGAGTAATTAATTAAGAAAGAAGTTGGCTCTCGCGTATACATCACCCACGAAACAATTCAATGGATTATCGCCGAGAAGTCTGAAGTATTATATTTCCACAAAAGAAAAAGAGATAAAATTATTTTGGCCACAGAATAATATTTATAATTATATTGTAGAAGTAATTCATTTTCATGGTGTAATATTGACGAGCATCAAAGCGTCTATTATATCTGTCTCAAACAAAAGTTAAAGTTTCATGACTTTTTATACAATAACTCTATGAATAAACTACATTATAAAAAGAAGTACAAACTTTAATTACTTTCGATACGCAATTAGAGCAAAATTTGTTCATCAAAGTCGTAACTTTTTTCTTTTCAGTCCTACAATTTTAATTTCACACATCTTTTATGCATCTATGTCTTTTCTATCCAGTATAAAATTAGAACAAAATCGAATTTCTTTTCATCTTTGTACAAAGCAAGTACAAGAGTTATTATACTGCACATATAACAACAGCTATGACACCGCCACGATGATAAATTACCTTTGCAATTATATACAACAATATTATTCTGTGACTAAAAAATCTTGTACTCATCAAAGCATATCGATATAAAAAAAAATATTCGAAAAGAACACGATGAAATAAAACTGACCGTCGAGAACACTACCTTCAGGGCAATTGATAATAAAAGTTATCAAATATTTGATGAAAAGAAAAAAATTAGAGAATAATTCAAACTCTATAAATTCTTGTATTGACACTTGGTAAAATTGATCAAAGTGCTTATCAAAGGTAGTAACAACCTAAAAAAAAATCCCGTGCAAGTGAATCTCCCGCGTGCCCATACTTGAAAATGATAATGGGAGTGTTTTTTTTTTTGGTTTTTTTAGTCTTTGTACAGATGATGATTTCAGTGATTGTCACATGACATTAACGGGTCACATGACTTACCACCCATATGATGATTGGCAGGATTACTAGAAGACATTGATCTTGGATCCTCAGGTCCAGTTGAATACACAGATACAGAACCCTGTTCATAACAGAAATGATTCTTCTGTACGTCTTGGTTACTGACATTATTGCCAGTTTGACGATATAACATGGAAGTATGTTGTTGGTGATTTGTAAAATGTTGATTTTGGTTTGCGGCATTGTGTTGATTATGCGTTGGCGTTGTTTGACAACCACCACGTTGATGACTAGGTGATAGTATGGATTGCTGTTGATCCTTGGTAACACCACCGTAATGTCGTGGTGAACAAATCCCACCTGAAACATTTAACCAATCTACCACGATTCCTTTTTGTGCTTTTTATGAAGTGCATTTCGCACATGAAATATTCAATGAATTCTAGGATGAATAAATAAAATTAATTGAAAATTAAATAGATAAATACAAATATTGAAAAACCATTTGCAATTACATTTCGCCTCATAATAATTTTATTGGTTTTGCAATATCAACTAACAGAAGAAACGATGGAGGAATGATTGGAAACTACTTATACTACAGAATTTTTATATTTTTAAGAAAGTGGATTAATTATATTGTGAAATGTACTTACCTACATTGATAATTCATTATATTACAATTAAATACGCCACGATAAATATAATTTGTTAAAATAAATATTGTCGCCATCATCTCTAATCACTCCTGATAACAACAATTGTTGATAATCACACAATAAAATAGCAGGCTATTTTTCCCCCTTTACATTTACAGTCTTCAGTCTTCAAAAAAATTGAATTTTATTCTGCAGTGCATATACTATGATTTGCATGATAATGCAATTGCACGAAATATTTGATATGCACACAGCACTTGGTTGATATTGAAATTTGATGAATTTCATTTGATATTTATTACCTGGCAATTGTGTTGTGGCTGTTGGTGTTGATGATGCTCGTTGGAGCCGATACTGCCCCGTGGGATTGGAATTACCGGGATTTGGAACTGGTGGGAATTGACTGGCTGTTGGTGACGCAGGTGGTGGAAATACTTCAGCAGGATATGGTGACTGTCGCGCGGGAACTGCGGTCCCAGGCGATGGCATCGATCGCTGCTGTTGAAGTTGCTGTTGGTTTGGAGGTTGTTGCTGCTGTTGCTGCTGTTGTTGTTGTTGCTGCTGCTGCTGCTGCTGCTGCGCTCTTGCTTGATTCACGTTGAACATCCGTGGATTGTTAACGTAATTCCCCTGTGATACAAAAACCAATTGCAAGATTGATGAGTGTCCAAGCCAATCGATACAGAAGCTATTTTATAAAGGTGATGTTTGTTTTCAACCTTTAATAATCATGGTACGATCAAAAAATCACGGAGTGAAATATACATGGGGATTTGAATAATTTCATGCTCATAATTCTGTGGGGAAATTGTGAATTCAATAACATTAAAATGATAACGACCCAAGAGATTAACACTTGTCCACTGGGTTGTACATAAATTCCTACAATTAAGTTTCCAAAGAATTAAATTCATTACTGTTCTCAGAATAAATTTCTCCAACTGATCTATTTTTATACTTCGGAAATTTAGTTCCCCTCATGAAGTTTCATTACTCACTTGCGACACTCGTGGCGACAATGGTTGGGGATGCGAAAATGAAAGCATTCCAGCTGGCGAATGGGGCGATAATCTGGCCGCCGCTGACACTTGTTGGCCACTATTGAAATTATTATTCACCGGACTGCAAAAATCAATTAATAGCGCTGTATAAATAAATAACGTCATATCAAAAATAATAATTCTTTGTATGTTTAATTGATATTACTGCTGATTTATCGTTGATGGATGAGAATAAGAATGAGCTAGACGATGCGCAGAGGATAATTGGACGGAACCTCCATAGCCTGGCGACATTTGGGAATCTGACACACTAGATCGCTGTAAAAATAATTAGACGGCGTGTAAGATAAAAATAATAGAAATATAAATAACAATGATATGAGGAAGAATGAAATATATAAATAACTCAAATAAATTAAAGATCATCATTATTACCGTACCTGTAGTGACACATTTGGTGCAACAGTATTATTCAATAAATTATCGATATTATGAATCCCAGATATTTGATCAGGCGCAGTAGCATTAGATGGTATAAGCAATTGTTGCTGCTGCTGTTGTTGAAGCAAACGCTGCTTCAATTGCTGCTGCTGGAGTAATTTATTTCGTTGCAATTGTATTTGCATTTGTTGCTGTTGTTGCTGTTGCTGTTGTGTAAACGGCGCTGCTGTTTGACGTATACCTGCTTGCGCGGCAAATCTTGCCCTCGTTTGCTGTTGATACATTGGTGGTGGTTGATAATTGTGTGTGGTTGTTACTGACGTTGCGCCAGCCATCTATATGATGCCGTTGAAAATAATTGGATATTAATCATATAAAGGACTTGGGGGTTTTACGTCATTTGCTAATCAATATATCATGAAACTGCGCAGTTCCCAGATCCTATACAATAACTCCATGTAGAGTATGAACATTTTAGATGTAATTAATTGGAATTTCATTGCTGCATTATTATATTTCAGAGGAATTACTAATCAAAAAATAGAAAAATGTTGCAATTGAAAATATATAAATAATAAATTGAAATGTCATGAACGTCGGCGATTTTCTTTTCACTGTATCTATTTCTGTAATTATTCTTACCGTAGAGGAATAAGCAGGTGGCGTCGTTGGCATCGTCATCGTGGAAGACGTGGGATTAACTGCATTTTCACAAAGCATCAATGACTTTTGGATAGCATTAATCGCCATCTTCTCATTCATTGGATTATTTTGTGGTGCCTCAATGACATCCAACAGATTCGCTATCGTTGACGAATCCGTAATAACTTCATCTGGCACAAAATCAATCACTTGATCTAGTATATCAGATAAATCTGGATCCGATGATTGATTATCCCACGCGTTCGATTCCGATACTGGTGCACGAAATTCGCCACCACCAGCGAACTCCGAATCCATTTGACTCATTTGTGGTCTATCCTGCAAAACAGAAATGCAAAAAATAATATAAAATTATCCATAAAGAATTTCGTTATTGCTTCAAATATCTACAAAATTGTCTGTTATTACTTGATATCAATAGTTAAAATAGTTTACTTACGTGACTTTGTATTTGATTGAGGTAGATATTGGTTGCTTGGCGAGGTAGTTGCCTTGATTGGTTTTGGAGAGGTGTACGGGCTGAGGTAGCGACAGAAGTTGTTGCAGTACTTCCAACTGATTGCATACCACTCATATTCCATGGTTGTTGTTGTTGTTGCTTCATTCGCTCGGCAACACGTGGCAACTTGTCCTTGTGTTAAAAATGAAAAGTAATGAAGAAATGAATTTATTTCCATATCATTGACAATCCATGGTTGTTCAAATAAAAAATCCTAATAAGGAACATTCGACATATTTTTTGGGGAGTGTGAAGAAACATCGTCATCCATTTCAACAGTGATTGAAATTCATTTAAATCAACGTGAAAAATTATTCGACATCATGAATTTCGATTACTGATACCACTGAACAATGAGGCAAAACTTCTTAATGTTTTTCATTATTATTCAACTCAATACGAAGCAAACGAATTGCAGGAAATAGTGATGAAAATCTGGAGTCTTTCCTGATCATATTAATTACTATAATTGATGGTGGTGATTATTAGTCATTTAAACATACCTGTGGAGTTGCCGATATCACAGACGCAGGGATTGGTGGGATAATAGTTGGCTGAGAGGGTTCCTTAGCAAGAAGAGACGCCAACATTTTATTTCTTTCCCATAATTTACTTGGAGTTTGACTTGTTGTACTGCTACCGGATGATGAAACCTGATGGGTACCATCCATCGGTCGTTTAACAGCCATATTTAAATCACCATCTTCACCAGGCCTCTTTTGACCGCTTTGTGATGATCCACCGTGTCCATGATCACCCGATTGCGATGAGGGAGGTGTAGATGAACGAAAACCAAGACTTCTCAATAAAGAATCATCATCTCGGTTCTGAAAAACAATCCGAATCACCAGTGGGTTTTATTAAAAATTCTCAATTAAATATAATCAAAAAAGTTGATTAAATAAATGAATTGAGTTGATTTCACGAATTGTACCTTTTGTTCTTGCATTTTTCTTTCTTCGTCTGGGTCTTTCAATAACTGCTGAAGCAGTTCATTTTGTTTCTTCATTCCGGCACGAGTATCGTCATCATCGTCATTTTTCTCATTTAATAACTATTGAAGAAAAAAAAATAAAATAATTTATACATTGAATGAATGAAGTATACCAAGTTATCAATAGAGTTGTTACGTTAATGAATTTCATCATCCCATATACGCGTTTAGAAAATCTATTTCAATAGCTCCATTGAGTTTGAAATGGAACACGTGAAAAATGACTGCACGTGCAGAGCGAATTGCGAGTATAAACGACTAAAAACATCGTGGTAAGGTCAGCACCGTCAGCAAATAACTGGTGTCATATAAAAACATTAGAGTCTTGTATCCTACTATCCGTGCAAATCTCCATAATCCTATGGTAATAATAGACAGTATTCGTAATGATTGCGAAACTCTTAGAAGTGAAAAGACGAACACAATGGCACAAGTTGAAGAGTATCATTACGGATATCGATCAAATGACAACTATGAAGTATCCAATAGAAACAGCATTTTAGTTGCAGAGAAATGATACAAATGGTTGAACAAAAAATGAATTGATGTGAATGCAACTATTAACAATCAACACAAACTTTGTCACGATAGTATAGTTGTTTTGTATCAATACCAACAATAGATCCAAAAACTTTACTAAAGACTATTATTCTCAGCAATAACAACTTGATATAACTACGATAATAGTGAATCGATTAACATCACTACGCTCAGAAACTTTAAAACACACTTGTTGGCACTGTCCCGGAAATACACTAAAGACATCTCCAAGACTTGGCCAATAAAAGTATCAAAAGTTACTCTCTCGCTGAGAAACTGAAGTATTTCAAAGTGTTCAAACTTTCAACTGCATATCTGAGGCGAGAAGAACTTGAGAACTTCTTACCACAACCATACATCGTTGAGGGTACAAAGTTAAAAAAAAAAAGTTCAGCAGATCACATTCAAGCATGTTTAAGAATTCAAACGAGACATTTAAAAATGATAATTTACCTGCAGTAGCATGTTGTTGCCAAGTGAAGATTTATTATGCTCCGACGTCAGTTTTGCAACAATATTTGGATTTGGTCGCACTTTTGCACTATGTTCCGAATGATAATCGTCTTCATCTTGTTGATTCAACAATATTTTCAATATTCTATGATCATTTTGGTTTTCCGTATCATTATTATTACTACTACCACCACCATTATTATTTCCATTGTCTTGTGTATCATCACCAGTACTAACATTAACTCCTTTCGTCAACAAATTTCTCAGTCGACCAGAATCACCGCTTGTACTTAAACTATTACTTTGTGATTCGGCAGTTGTTAACAAATTGGTGGTTGGCGCGACTGATAACGAAGCAGGAGTAATTGAACTGGAGCTAGTTGTGGTTGTTGCGGCGGCGGTTGCTGTTATTGTACCCGATAACGATGACGATGATGTTGATGTGCCGGATGTTGATATCGTTGTGGTAGCGGCGGCAGTGGCATTCGATGACGATGATGATGTTGACCCGCTAGTTGTTGTTGTGGCAGTTGATATGCTGGTGGTTGATGACGTTCCGATAGAGCCAATGGACTCGATACCCGAATGATTAGGCGTTCGACATCCACGTGCATCTTTGCCAATTGAACCGCCACTGGTACCAGTAGCACTACTGCTATTTCCGCCATTAATAACACCAGCACCGCTGATTAATGACTGCTGCGAATCCTGAAGCGGACTGAATGGAAAGGAATTACTGAACGAGTGAGCGCCAATCATTGATGTCGGACTGTAAGCCCGCAATGGACTGCAGTGCGACGTCACCGCTGAATTAGAGGTGTATGCAGCTTGTGGACTTGATGCGGTTGGGGCCGGTTGTGAGGGCGGTCGTGAATTTGACGTTGGATTATTTCTTGATTCGGGTGTTTCATCACCACATCCACTGTTATTATCATAATCCCATGATGGGTTTGGAAATAGTTCATATTCCAAATCAACATTTGTTGAAAAATGGTTGAATGGATTACTCGTTGTTTGCGAGTTTATTTGGTGATTTAATGTATCACTTGAACCATAGGGAATAACACTCAAATTTGTCGTTGTCGTTAATGAACGAGCGCTAATACCACTCACTTGACCGTTCACATGAGCCACAGACATTAGCTGACCACTCACATTATTGTTATTGTTACCGTTATTATTACTAATATTATTCGCACAATGGTTACTAGAGTGTCCTGAGCACACTTTGCTGTTGGAAAGCTGACCACCCTCGGTAGGTGTTAAGTCATTGTCCCTATCATATGAACAAGAAAAACAAATCGTTTTATGAGAATTTCACAGAGCTAATAAACTTTTATTATTTCAATCGCACTCCCTAAACTAACTTTACCATTTTTTGTTACCATTTATATGTTCTCCTTTATCAACTTGAATTTAAGTTTAAGCTAACAAAATGCAAATGTGTTATCGCTATCATTTTATATACTTAATTATTGATGGTTAATCACTGTGAAATTTTCATTGACGGTAAGCATTCAAAATTGTGAAATATTGAGATTAAAAATTCTGAGGAATATTTGGTGCATGTGATTGAACATGATTATGAGAAAATATTTTTAATGATTAGAAAATTTGAGAGCATAAATAAAAAAACTAGGAAAATAATTGATGAATTAAAATATAACTTGCTGCTATTAATTCATAACATTTTAGTACAATGTGATTTGAGGATTTTAATTAGGAATCAAAAATAATAATGGATGTTAATATACATCATCACCATTGAAAAAAATTATCCTGTGAGTTAAAAAATGGTTTTCAAGAGTGGCCAGATCTCCAACACCGAGGGTGAAAACAAAAGTGGGACATAAGTGCATACCATATTATAAGTTTATAATTTGCGAGGTGACATGGTTATGTGATGAATACGGATGTAAGTGAGTATATAAAAGCGTCGTGTGAATTTTATGAATGGAATTTGATCAATTATTTAACAGAATTGACTATTATTTTATCAGTGAGAAAGAATGATGAGCCGAAGAAGAAAAAAAACATCAAACATTTTACTTACCATACAATCGAATGATTTGACATAATGAAATCTGGGCAATTTCCATTCATCCCATTGCCTTTGAAAAATCTTGAATTTGTTTGAACGTTGACGAATTTGTCTGGACTAATACGTAACCGATACAAGGGCGTTGTTCCCTCACCAACTTGGAGTGTATCCTTCAAATGAGCAGTTAATATATTGAGATCAAGCGGATGGCACAAATCCTGTATAGTTGTGCCAACCAGCTCCTATAAAATAAATAAAGAACAAATTAATGTTTAAAAACCTAAAAAACAAAAGATATCAATTAATTTCTTCATCAAATTTCAGCAATTCGCAATCAATTGCGAATAAAATCCATTTCGAAATTATGAACCAAATTTAATGTTGGAAAAGATACTTTTACTCTATTGGTATTTGTCCCCCAGATCTTATTTCAACAAATCGAGATGAATCTAATCCAATTCTGATTCCACACAAGTTGGGGTAATAGGATCGCGTATGAAACGATGCCTAGTCGCCAACGTGACTGTGTTTTCGTTATATTTCAAAGAATATATATGACAACGTGTCAGACATATTTTGGGGTGAATCCAACACACTACGTAACAAGAATATCGATTACAAATCGGGAGAAATATGTACAAAACTATCCAATACATCGGTATTTGTAAAGATAAAAACCGTATGATAATATTTGTTTTATCTGTCAAGAATCAGTTTCAAAATTATTACCTTATATTATTAACGACTTCGATACATTTCAGAGATACGAAAAATGAAGTGAAAGCAAAATTAATATTCTACAATTGAATTTTTAATGAAAATTGTCATGAAATATTTAGTTATACAACGCTGATGAATTTAATTATATACAATATTGATTTGATGATAAAATGAAACTGAGTGGATAAAAAAGAGGAAATTCATAATAATAGGAATCTCACCTTGCTTAGGTACTGACAGTCAGGAATAGTTAAATTACTAGTATCCACAGCGGCAATTCTTCCCGTAGTGTCTAATTTAACGGTAAATTGCTGTATTGGGATGGTATTTACTGGCTGTTCATTTATTGGAATTCTACGCGCGACGCACATCACGCATGGACCAATGTCTGACGATTCAGACGTAACATCACCACTTTCTGAACGATTTCCCGTATTTGGAAGTAACGCTGAACAAACTTGCATTGATTCATATTTTGATACTCGCTGTTGCTTTTCTTCCATAGTCTCGTCTTTGTCATCAGGTGGTTTCACCAAAAAACGACAAATGAATGGACGATTTCTTGATTGTGGATGAGGTCCGCTCACATAATTTGCTGTTATCAATGGAGAAAAAATAAAAATAAAACAATTAGTCAACGTCAATAATGCGTAATATAAATTCAATGATAAAATGAAGAGTTAGTGAATGATTTAAACAGTAATAATTTACCTATTGATGTGGGAAAACAGCTTGGCATAAAGGATTGATGGTCACCATGATGCATAATATTATAAATATCCTTCCCAAGCACATCATCCTTGGTGTAATTTATATACAATTGTATATTATCTGTCACGTATTCCACGCGACCCTCCGTGTTCACGACGAATAGAAAACCATCCAAAGCCTGTGGAACATTTAAAATATGTTGCATTTTCTGCAACGAAAGACAATAAACTCCTGTGGCCATAATAAATATTTTAAAAAATTTTGTTCACAAATTTTGTTCATTTTCAATTTAATAATGTGGAATTCATTGAGTAATTTTCAATTTATATCTCAAATAATAACCTCACGGAATTCAACAGTTTTACAATCCTCAAGTAAATATAAATAATTTATTCTATTTTGTAGCTCTTAAAATTCACTACATTTCCATTAAACTTTTCAGAAAATCAAATTAAATAGAACAAACTTAGAAAATTCAATTTCAATGTTTCTCAAGTGCGTGATGAAATGTACTTTTCTAATTAAATTAATATCCTGATGAAATAATTCACTAAAAAATAAGAATTAATAAACAAAAATGAATTAATTAATTATGTCATCACATAAAAATGAATACATTTCATTATATCAAATTAAACGACAAAAAACAAAACAAAAAAATTAATATTTAAATTATTCCGTGAGGTATTTTGAATTCGCATTATTTTTTTCTTCAATATCGATCCAATTTTCCTTTCCCACAAAAATATATTAAGGCTTTGGAGTACATTGATTTCTCTCTCGCTCTTTCTATTTATAATTTATAAATTACTTTTATACATCATTATCACTAAAATATATCTATCATTAATAAACAAATAAACTTCAATATTAAATTCCTATAAATTCATACCTCGAGTAAAATGGGTCCAACTTGATCGCTAGATAGTATATTTGGATTCGAGGAGGAGACTTCGCCCTGTTGAACGGCATGACTATTGTTACCCTCTTGTTGCCTAATATGCTGAATCTTGAAATAGAATAACAACCAAATATTAGAATATTCATAAACTATTTATTTTAACTTCCCGAAAACACGATAAGAGATAAAAGAGAAGGTCTTACAACGTCACAAATTAAGTTTATACAGTTGCTATCCATTCCAATAAATACAACACAAATATTTTAAGAAGAAAAATGAAAAACTAGAGCAAAAGCAAACAAAAAAAAATAAGTAGCTCCGGTCAGCAATTCCTCAATATTTATTTTAACGACAAATGTATGATGACACACATCCAAAATAAACAAAACGTTTACCAGCAACATTTACTTCCATCAATTATTTAGTGGGTCATTGGATAATCAAAAAGTCTTAAACATCACAATTTAATTCACTAATAACTTTAACGATTTTACCGTCACCATTAAAACATATTGACAAGTAACAAAGAAAAAAAAAAACGCTTTCAACAATACTATTACGTAGTTACATTTTAGTCCAATTGTCATAGTTTATTTCATTTAAGTACTGTAGTTACCCGAATGAAGCCGTAAAATAAATAAATAACAATGGGTAAGAGGAAAGAAGGCACGACGTTAATATCGATATTGTGTGTGACTGATTGGTAATAATTTCGATGGTCATAAATGGCATTTGTACAATTCATTCTCTGTATTAATCATAAACAAATCCATTTACAACACACGAAAAATTGTATTACGATATTGATGATTTTAAATTGTTTATCATTCCTTTAATAAATTGCCCTGGACAATCATATTTGATCTTTATGCTATAGGTCAAATGAGAAATAATACAATGATGATAGTGAAGAAAAGTGAGTTTGTAAAATTGATCAATATGTAACTTTATAGTTATACATCAAAGCCAAAATTAGAAATCAACTTGGCCTTTATGAATAAAGAAAAAAGGTCATTACACAAATAAAAATTAACAATTGTAATATTCAATATTCAATATTGAAAATTGATGATTAAATCGAAAGTTTTTCTATTACCAACTGAGTTCACGGTCGCGTGTAAAGGAAAAATGTCCTTGAGTTCATATTTCCCGGCGCCGATAGATCGCGTCGTAATCTCAATTGTGAGTTAACGCGTGGCCTCGAGAAGTCGGTGACTCCCACAGAGTCCGACAAACGGGCCACAAGAAGCGACGTTGCCGCTTTTCAAACACAGACTAACACTTATATACAAAAATATATATATATATGTATGTATAAAATGTATAAAACAGTTCAATGCAATGCAACGAAATGCACAAATATACATTTGTCCATCAACCGCACGATGATTCGCTGTGAATCTATCCAAGATTAATTTGTTGCGGTGTTGTATATCAATATTATGTATGATAAGGACAGTCAATTGATTCATACAAATGGCAAATAAAAATAGATACATAGATCGATAAATATATAAATAAATAAAGAAGATGAAAATGAAAATGATAATGTGGATAATAACATTGTAAAAGAGAATGGAATTGACAGTACAGTAGAGAGATACAAATGTGAGGGAGAACCCCAAGAAGACAAAATATATTTTGCAGCACGAATGGACTTTGAAGAGCGCTTAATCATTTTTTCTACACAGTCATCGAAAGTGTTTTCGTGGTTTAGTACCTCCAAGGCATCATCGACCAAATTACGTTTATGCTTCTTTATTTATTTTCATTTTTCAAATTGTTTTTTCTACTTCTGCGTTTTTTTTCTGCTCTTTTTCCGATACTTGAACTATCACAAAATGTTGTAGTTTATTAATATCATTTATAAATGATAGAAAATAATTTTCTCATTCACTCCTGTTTTTCATACTCTTTTTCCTTGTATATTCTTTTGTATACATCAATGAATGGCATTTTATTGATTTTCGTGTGATCGCCGTTTTGTGAGAAAACATCAGGGGTAATGACCCGAACAAAATTCGAATTGATTGTACAAGTTTTATCTTTAGAACGATCTGTGATAGAAAACAAATGGGAAATCAAGAGTTTTGTGGTGTTTTATTTTTATTTTAGGCTGTTTGGATGAAAGAATTTCAACGGAATTTTATTTGGATCGTGTTAAATGAAAAAAATTCTTCAAGTTATGACATTTTAATTTCAGGTGAGTTTGAAAAATGATGGCAAATTAATTCTGATATTAATAACAATTTGCTGAGCCGAAAGAGAAAAGAAAACAAAATTAATATATCACTTCGCACTAGAAAAATAAAATCCACATTGAAAATATAAATTTTGTTCTAACGAAATGTTAAACAAATCTATCACCACTCAAAACATTGAAAATTTCGTAATAATTAATATTAATTTACCGAATAAAATTCTTGTTGGAAACAATATAACTCAACAATAAAAATACCAACTATTAATAATTCAAAAACAATTCTATGAAACATTTTCAAATGTAAATTCGTTGAAAATAATTATAAAAAACAATTGATTTTTAGTTCAAACTTGACCCTGATATTTCGTCATACAATTCGTCGAACTATAACAAGGGACTAAAGAAAAGAAAAAAATAGAAAAAGAACAGCGAACCATTTGGCTTTTTTTTCTGTACCTGGTCGACGGTTCTCTGGAGAATTTGACATTTGTCGGTCTTGCCAGAGCTCATGTCCGTAGCGGAAATCAGCTCGGCAAGCTCATCGATGTAAAGGTTCTCCTGAGTGCGTCGTTTCTTTTCATTAAGGCACTTGTTGCTGCAACAACAACAAAAAAATAAATTCATTAATAACACGTCATTCATTTATTTATACCAACTCAAAAAAAAAAACGGAAGGAAAAAGTAAAATAAATAATAACAACGAAATAAAAACAAAAATAAGAGAAATTCAATTCATTAAAATTCATTAATTTTTTTTTTCAATATTTATATATTTACATTTGTGACTGAGGCTTGGCATCTGATTTCTTTCTTTTCTTTGTGATGCCACTGGTAATTGCATTCATTTTAACCCACAATGGGTCTTGCAACTCCCCCGGGCCAGGCCTGAAACAAACAAAGAAAAGAAAAAAATTAATTTCAATAAATATTTTGACATAACAATACAAAAAAAATCGAAAGAAAAAAACCAAATTCGTAAAACGAAAGTGTTTATATTTATATATACATATTTTTTTGTTGTGAGAACGAAACGCAATCGGTCAAAGAAATTTGCGGTTAGGTATTTATTTTTTTTCTTCCAGCATATGCCATTGACAAAATTATTGGTTGAGTGACGTTCCTGTACGTGGCCTTGGGGTTCTTGCGAATGAAAACGAAATTGTTCTGGATAATTCAGACGTAACGAACTACATTGTTGTATTTCCAAGTGTATACTGTATCATTACATTCAATACCATTGCAGCATTCGTTCATTACAACGAAAAAAAAAAGAATGAAAAAAAAAGGGAGGGAAACATAAAAATCTAAATCAAATAATGAACAACGTTTTCAATTATATCTGCTACACCATCGAGATACATAAATTATATTTTCAATTATCATACCAACATGTTCAAATAATGTTCAACCTAATTGACCAACATGTCGGAAATTTCAATTTCATAAAAGAAAGAAAGGAAAAAAAAATTAAAAAAAAAATATATTCTCATCAAATATGAAGATATTAATATTTACAATGAAATAAAGAATTAATGCAATGAATTCCAAATTCTTTTTTCTATTTCTAAACTTTTATCTATATATACATATATGAAATATAAGAAACGAATGAAATAAATTCTATAAATTATTCAACAATTTTGAAATCTTTTATCAATTTAAGCTGAAATAACAAACTGATAACAAATTACATCAACTCGAAGAACATATAAACGAAGGCCAATGCGATGAAATTTTTCCATATTATTTTTTTTCTCTTTTTTTTCCTCCGCCTACCCCGTAAAAATCAAATTTATTTTAAATCGTTGACATCTGTCACAATATGATCAAAAGAGAGATTCTCAACTGAATTTCATTAATACACTTGTTAACTGTGAATGAAAGGCCGAAAAAAATAAAATAAAAATAAAATATATTTCTGTCAAATATAACAGGCAATTTTTTCCTATTTGAAATATTTTCATTGAAATGTATTTGAACATAAATGAATTGTATAGCATCAATAGGATTTTATATACTGCATCTAATGGCCAATTAAAATCAGTTGCACATGAAGCTTTTAATCACAAAGCCACTAAGTGAGAATGTAGAGATAGAATGAGGTAGAGATAAATCAATGCCGAGTCCAATGTTATTGTGAACATGCGAGAGGGGAATGACGTAAGAGGGAAGTTAAACTCAAAAGATAATAGATGAGAAACACTGTTACCAGCTCAACTCGACGCAATCAGATTACACGTCATACGTCATTTTGATCAAGCAAAAGCTCAGGGCGATGGTGAGTTGAGTGCGCGTGCTCGCACGACCTGTCCCGAAACACTTTTTCCTGCTTTCACAACTTTCTTTTTTTTTTTTTCTTTCATTCTTCTACTTTATGTATACGCAATATATGTAGATCTGATTGCATAAAATATTACTGTTAGATGACAGTCATAGATTTGAAATATATTTAACTAAATTGTATTTCATATTTTTTATATATATCTCAAACGCCGCAATTATTTTTGTCGATCAATATAAAAATTTTTGTTTGATTTAACCATTAAAGAGATTAATAATTCATTTTTTTATTAATTAACTAAATGGATTCGTTACACTATAGAACAAATATAAATATTCATTAACAAATAAATTGATGATAAAATTTCAATAATAAATTGGTCTACATCAATTTCGTGAATGGATTTAAAATATTCACAATTTTATAAATTGAAAAATGAAAATATCCTTCCAATAAAGACAGACCTAAATACATTTTCAATACATTCAGAAATTCCACTCACTCAGTAACTTCAATTCATTAAAAGCATTTATAAACTATAAAAAAATCTAATTCAAATAAAAATCCAAATAAAGCTAAAAAAAAAAAATCGCTAACAAGAAAAATTCCAATGCAATCCATTAACCTAAATAATTACCCAAACAAAAAAAAAAACATCTCACCATCACCTATATAAAACCATCATAAACAACAATAAAAAATCCCTCCCCAACTTCCAATCCTCCCACAACATTCAATAAATTCAATAAATAATTCGTTTTACAAAAAAAAAAGCCCACAGAACAAATACATAAAAATATCTACATCGTCATATTCTGCGCACCAACACAAACCAAAGGATTCAGCATAAGCCTCAACATAACACTCTATTTTTACATTTTTTTTTCCACCCTTCGCTCTCACTCAACCGCTGGATGATCGCAAAAATGAAAGCACCTTATATTTCTTCACCAACTGAAAATCACACCAAAACAATAAAACAGCAATAAAAAAGAAAAAAAAACAATATAACAACACAAAAGTAATAAAAAAAAACAAAATAATAAAACATCAACTACACAATAACAATTCTCTCACAACATTACATCGTTATTATTCACTTGTCGCAACTAAAAAACCAAAACATCCTTGTGATATATCTCCATTCTTTTCATCTCTTCATCTTCCTCTTCCTCTTCTTCTTCCTCATCCTCATCCACACACATACCCACATCTACATAATTTTTTTTTCCCCCTTATCCCAAATACATCCATACACTCATCTCGCATATTTTATTCCTCTTATTACAACACCAAACCAACACAACAATTATTACCTCCACCGTGAGCACATTTGCACAACACAACAAAAATCAAGGAAATAATTCAATTCGTAATAAATGACATCATCCACACACAACCTCATACCAAAACAAATTCAACCTAACCCCAATATAACAAAAAAAAAAACCATGAAAAAAATACTCAACAAACGCCAATGCCAATATGCAAAATATATCGCATTGATAAAAATGAAATAACTTCATCTCCATCCGTATATAGAAATTGACAACACATCTACTCCCAACACACAAACACACAAACACACAAACACTCACACAAATTAAATCCATGTAAAAAAATATTGGTATATAAAAGCATTGGACAATTTGAATGCAAGCATTTACATGTAGTATTGGTGGTGAGTTGCGGCGCACACAACAAAAGCGTCCCGCAAGTGCCTATACCAAGAGAGAAAGAGTAAGAGATACTCGTATGCGGGACCTGTACCCGTCGTTGCAATATAGGTCAGTGGGCCAGGGCGATCGTGGCAACGCGGACTTGCGCGCCAGCCAACAAACGTCCAACGCCCGCGTTCGTAAACGAATCATCATCACAAGCTCATCGCTTTTGTATGTTCCCGATCAAGTTCGATGATATATTTAATTGTTCAATGGTATTTAAATACCAAACGTTATATATTTTCCTCACTTTATATCCAATAAATAACTAAATGAATGAACACATAGATATATATATATATATATATATATATATATATGTAATGTACATTGCAGTTGGTAACACGATTACGTTGTCATACCGTAATCGGGCGCGCGCGCAGCCTCAGTTAACCTAGACCCGAATCAAAACGATCTCGTTCTCGTTTGCTCTGTGATGTGCGAGGCATTGCCTTGTAAATCTTTTAGCACGTGTACATACAAATGTATACATTTGTATATAAATATGTGTACGTGTATGCATGTGTGTGTTTATATTAGATATGGGATGTGTTAAAGTATAGGAAGAAAAAAAAAATGTAGATGGAACAAGGGAAAAAGAAAGTGTAGAGAAAGGGATAGAATAAAAGATTAGGATGAATTTAAAGTAGATAGTTTAGCATCAATTTTTGAAACATCAACTGAAATAATAGGTCGATCGATGCACGATCTATTATTATGCGAAGATTATACGGTGAATTTTTTTTATGTATGTTAAGGTGGTGTTTTGTGTGTTGTATGTGATGGGGGAAACGACGGTGTATGCTTACAAATTAATGGTGTTTCTCTGTGTGTGTGTTTGTGATGTGTATGATAAATTCGAGTGCGTGTGTGCTTGGGGAATATCTTCCAGTTGAATTAACGGGAATTACGAAATTCTCCTTCGGTAAAATTTAGTGGTAGAGCATAGAGAGAGAGGAAGAGAGAAAAAAAGAAGAAAAAGAAAAAGTTATTAGTGGAGAAAAAGGTAGAAAATAAAATTGCTACGTGGTAATTTCTTCCGCTTCGTTTAGTTATGTTCGTTAGTTTTTTTTTTTTTTTTTTTTTTATCAATTTGTTGTATCGATTGGGTTGTATTTTGTTTTTTTTTTATAGTTTTATATTATGGTAATTAGTTTTATCGTTAATTATCGATCTTTGTGTATTTGTGAGGGAAATTATTTATATTTAAATGATCGAGTTGGAAAAATTGTGGAAATAAAAGAAAATGTTTCACTTTATCCACTTATTGATGTGATAATTATTATCATTTATTTATTTCTCGTTTATTTTATCGTTACTTGAAATCATTTTAATGATAATTATTCAATTCAATGTGACTTTTTTTTTAATAAGTTATATTTTTAAATAATTATAATTCCTATAGAATTATTAATCAATAGCGGGAAAAATTTGTCGTCTCACTATTATCATTTCAATATCAACTTTTCTTTTTATTTTCATTTAATGTCGTTATTATCACCACCATCATTATCACTGTCTTCAATCCACGTTGTATTCAATCCTTTTTTTTTTAATTCATTCCACAATTGAACAGACAATATTGTTGAATGAACAACAATAAAAAAAATTATTCTTCCAACTGTTACATTTTATCCCTTTTATATTCAGTAGCTTTTTATTTATCTATTCATTCATTTATTAAATCAAGAGATTGAGTATAAATAATTTTTTTTTCCAACTTTATTACTTCACTCAATCATCATCATCACAACCACAATCATTTTTACTTTCAACAAATCATTTGTTCAAATAATTTTATCTCAGAAGTAAAATAATGAAAAGAAAATTAACCAAAAGAAGAAAAAATATAAAAATAAACAAAAGAAACTTTCCCTTCTATTATTTACCTATTCATTATCTCTTCATTCATTTCATTATAAATAGATCATTCATTGAATAAAAGAATAAATAGATCATGTGTATATTTATCATTAATTATTTATATTCTACGTCATTATTGACAATAATAATAATTAATTTCCTCATCATCATTATCGTTGTCGTTGTCTTTGGCAAGTCGTACATCTAAATAATTCTTATTTGCAACTGAGTGACATCCAACAGCTGACCGGAAGAAATATCTCTAAGTGTACATTCGTCATTCTTGATTATATTTTCATGCTGTTGCATTAGCAACAGCAATAGCATCACTAGACAAACGTCGCCCCCGCGCAGCAACGACGAAAATGGTACACGCAAAAAGAGACACTACCAACAACGACCAGTGGAAGTATTATAGATACCAACGCGGAACGATGACGATAAACACGAAGCAGACGTAATAACGCGTTGTACAATAATAAAAGAGAGGGCAAGAGAGAACGTAAAAGAGTGGGAATATATCGACGTTGCCATGTCGACTAAAATTCTCTTTCTCTTCGCTTTTTCGCCATTTCATATTTTTATTCTCTGTAACTTTTTTTCTCTTAATACACCAAAACTGAAAAAATATTTTTCTTATATCTTCATTTCTATTCTTCTAACAATTTCACTTAAAAAATCTTCAAAAATTTTCGAATTATTCTTTTTTATACCAAAAATTATTTTGATTTCAAAATGATAATATTGAACTGTTTATGTTATTAATATAACTTTTAATTCATAATAAATAACTATATATTTTTTATTCTCTTATAAATGTAAACTTTTGTTTATCTTTCCTTTTTTTCTTTTTCAATGCACAAAAACTCGTTGCCCCATTAAACTTCCGATTTATTTATTAAAATATTCCGACATTTAAATAATTTTCAGTCTTTCATTAATGAAATTTCAATGCTCAATCAGATCATATTCCTCACCAGATGAGAAACCACAAAATTTATAAAATGTTATATCAACTAGAAACGCAAAAAAATTCTCTCCCACATAAAAAATAAATCACTAAACAATCTTTTGTTTCAATGAAAAATCATCCAATCAACAAAAAAAAGAAATACTAAAATTTCCTTTCTTAATTATCTAAATCCTCCAGTCTTTACTTTTCCCTTCTACCAAATTAATTCACTAGTACAAGTCAATGCTCATAAAAATCTATAAAAATTTCTGTACCCATAAATAATAAAAATATCGCGGTTATTTTTTTTTCCTACTTTTCCTAAACAAATTATTGCAATTAAAATTCAAAACACCTCAAATATAACCTCTAATACACTCATTCACGCGCCGCTCTTGCCACGCCGTTGTATCATGACGTAACACCCCGTCTTTTGCGTCAGCGAGAAGGGAACACGGGTGACAGCCCGTATACATATAAATATATATTTATATCTAATTCCATACACAGTCAAACACACAAACACAAACATATCAATGTTAATACACAACACAATGTGCAATAGCCAATAGTAACAAAGTATGTGTTAATGAGGTAACGTAAAAAAAAAAGGGATTCGTCCCTTTCACCAATAAAATAAATAATGTGACCTCACATTGTCAACTTGTATATAAATCCAATAGCTCGTGAATTGAATAATCAGTGTACATGTCACACGCAGTGACCCTCCATCATTTAAAATGTGGTTTTGTAAATTTAAAACTCTTATTATTATTATTTATTATTATTTCATCCTTTTTTTTTCCTTTTTTTTTCGCTTCTTCAGTTCTGGTTAATCGAAAAAATATTGAGCAACGCTAATCCAAAACCCCAAATCAATACTTCACCCAAATTTCTAATTTAAAACCCATAAAATATATTCAAAAGTTTGAAATATATTTTATTTATTATTATTAATATTATTATTATTATAAATGTATTAATCGATCATTTTATTTTTCTGTATTGCAGATGACGTAATGCTAAAATGTATTTTAATTCAGTGTGAATTGCTTTGTATTCTTGTTAATTATTCTCAGAATATTTCTTTTCATTGTTGATAATTAAATGAACAAATTATCAATCAAAAATATATTGTGATAAAAAGAAAATTATAACTGCAATATTGATTGTTATAAATTAATACTGTTTAATTACTCGTGGAACAATTTTCAATGTTATTTTAATGTTTAAACAAAAGACTGGATTAAATTTTGGATCATTTATCGATCAAACTTTGTTTCAATCTATTGTATTAATTACTGCAATTATTTTGATGAATTAATTCAGTAATGAGTTAACTATAATTAATTATTATCTTTCGTCTTTGTTATATAATAATAATTGATCACAATATTTCACAATACGTCCCTAAATTCACCTTCAAATTAAATTCCTAAATCAAACTGTCAAATAAAGGAAGATTCGAAAGTGTGATGAACACAATTTTGCCTCATACACCAAAACTCGAACTTTATATACCACAAACATTCGTCGCTGACGATGATGCCGACGGTAGCAGGCGATTGCCTCTAGACACTTCTTTTCTCATCGAGTGAAATAGAAGGTAAAAGGGACAGTGACGACCTTGAAAAAACTAGGCACACACAAATGGTTCTCATCCACTGTTCGCAACTCTTCCGACATTCACTTTATTATCCACCACTCATTGCTCAAAAACAAAAAAATAAAATAAAATATGAAAAACACCACAAAAATAAAACTAACTTCACAATCACCAAATAATTAATGCAAAAATAATAAAATATAACCAAAAAGTATAACAAAAAAAAAATTGTGGTAGGTTTACTTTCTTATCTCTCGCAAAATATTTTAATATCACAAAAATATAATTCAATCCACCAAAAAATATGATATTCAACTATTCCCAACTGATTTTATCTTCAACCTGAATTAATATTAAATTCAATCACCAAATGTATCGATAAAAAACATCCACGTATCATTTACAACAGCGAAACAAATTATTCATACAACAGCTACTGCAACAGTTGTGTCAACATGCATATAAAAATCACCCGCCCATTTTTCGATAATACGCACAAACCTTAAAATAATTATTATAACAATAATAATAATAAAAATTTCCGCACCATCGATAAACATTATATAACATTAAATTTAAATAAATCCATCTCGAAATGTACAAAAATATCAACATACATTTAAACAAACACAAAATGTTAACCTCAAAATTTGTTCATTACCAAAAAAAAAGTAGCAACAGTTTCACTTTAATTTATATAAAAATATAAATTTTAAACATACATATGTAAATGTATGTGGATGAAGTTCGATCATTTCAAGGTCCTGTAGACGTAAAACTCCTGTGTGTGCACCTGTACCTACACATTGTGCGCTCTAATATACTAGAACCCGAAATGAAAATAAAAGAGAGAAAAAATATGGAAAAAGGAACTGCCGCGTAGCCATGCGCACCGGATGTATCCGAACAGATGTTCGGGAGTCCGGACAGTGTATAAATATATATATATCTATATATATATATATATATATATATATATATGTATGTATGTATGTATGTATGTATATATCTATATAGGTGTGTGTATGCTTTCGAATGGTGTATATAAGCTTGCAACTTGCCTCGTCCCGCGTGAACAGTGTATTGATTAATGAATTACAATTTGAACGCGGTTGCTTCTATGTGATGAGTATTTTGTATGTGTATGCATCATCTTTATAAGAACGTTGACTAAACCGCGTGCCACTTTCACTTGTATTTTATATTTAAATATTTCCTTTTGCGGTTTATATACCTTTGCCCTCACTTATCATTCATTGAACGCATGGATGAAATAATAAAGAAATATAAATAACGAATGGAAATGAGAGAGAAAAAAATTGATAATGATAATTGTTATTATTATCCATATATATATTTTTTTCCACGCTACGTCTTAGCAAGTTCACGTGGAAGTTATGGAATTTAGAAAATTGTGAAGTATTATCCTATCTTGTTATGTTAGATTAGTTGAATGTGATTTATTACATAGATAATGAGGAAGTGGAATTAGAAATCGTTGAATGGTAGATAACAATTTTGAAGAATGTTGAGAAATAATTGGAATATTTTTATTATTGAGTTTGTTTGTGAAGGGTAGAATGATAATTATGGTACTAGAGTTGGGTTTGAAATTTTTTTTTCTCTTCCTATTTACGCGAGTGTGCGTATTTTTTTTCGGGTGTGTAAAAAATAATGATAAAGATTAGATAGAAAAGAGTTATTTGTGTTGATTTAGAAGTAAAGAAAAATAAATACTGATTATTATATTGTTGAATATTTTTTCAATTATCTGTTTGTGTTGTTGAAGTTGATGAAGTGATGGAGTTAATTTTGGGTATTTAGGGCCGTAAGTTCATGGGCGTGTGAAAACAGGCAAATTTATTTGATAGAAAAAAATGAGTTTTCTTGATGATAAAAATGAAAAACTTGTGATTTTATAATTTTGTATCATCATTGTTATTTTTTTTTGTCAAGTTATTGATGTTTTGTTTAGATTATAAACTGTTTCAAAATACTGCGAAGGAATTTTTATGAAATATTATAGAGATTTATAAATTAACTTGTTATAATAAAATATTCTTCAAATGTATTCTTAAAACATTAATTTTTAATTTTCACATCGTCCAATATTCATCTTCATAATATTTTAAAGTCGACTAGAGAATATCAATCGATAAATAATGCAAAGAACACTGAATACTTTATAAACACATTTTCATAAATTAAATTTTCACTTAAATTCCCCACATCAATTTTACAATTTTACCGTCGTCAAAAACCATCATCATAATTTCAATGTAATTTGCAATTACATTTTATTAATAATTTTCTCAAAATGATTCACATAATAAAATTATATTCTCTAATAAAACTATTTTTAATACTATCTTCATACATTTATTCAACCTCCCATCAATTTATTCATAAAATCCATTCAAATAATTCCTAAAACTCCACCAATATATTTTCATAAATAAAACATCAACAAAAAGTGTTGAAAGCAAATCAATACATATCCAATAATCAATTTCCATCCAATCCACAAATATCAATCACTTACAATACCACATTCACCAAAAACCATCATCATAATTCCCACAATACCAACAATAAATTTCCATCAATACCACACTCAATATAAATCCAGCATAAAACGCAATCCTTCAACCTCAATAAAACTAAATTCAATCTCAAAACATTTCATCCAAAACTCTTCATGAAATTATTCCGAATATAAATAAAAAACCAAAGAAAAATCCCATCAATTTATATTTCAAATAATCCCAGAGATATTTTCAAATGATAAAATAATCTCCATCCAATCCTCCAACATCAAACACCAATGCAAAATTATTCAGAGCATAAAAGAATTATAATAATCATCAACTGAATACATAAAAAAAAAAGTCAGTTCAATCAACGTAGAAATGTAGAATAAAAACTAGGCTGCGCAACTACCTCAAAGCTCTTTGCACATGAATAAATAAATTCATATACCTAATTTAGGGTGCGTCAAGTGAGTGTCAAGTTGAGCGCAGCAGCCGACCTGCCCTAATATCAAATACTTATATACCCACATACATTGTGCGCTCTGTATTATCCCAAACTATATTCCCATACCTATACAACCTTTCTTTTATCACACAGATACATACATTGAACATACAGCCGTTCACTAACTCACACAACTGTGCAGAAACCCTGGCTGGTAAAATAAAAGAGAGAAACGGGAGCCGACGCTGTGGCGTCGTCATTGTGCGCAACATCGCCACCAAAAATTCAACAGTGCGCGTATATACATCACCATCACTACTACCTCTTCCACCATCATCGCTACAACAGCATATCATATAGCATGAGAGAGCAAATAAGAGAGCACCGTCCTTCCAGTCAGCCCCACTCGTTCCATCATTATATTCCTTGCTTCGGCAAGCATCCGTCGCGTGAAGCGCGTTCGTGACACACCAACTAAACGTGGCAACGATCCACCACCGCCCATGCCAACAATTCTCCAAGGCATAAGCACAATTTTTCTCTCACTCTTTTACCCTGTTCTTTGCAAGAATTATGGGATATTTTTTTTATTATTATTCTTATTATATACCAGTACACGAAATAAAAATAATATTTATGTTGGAGATTCAAAAATTATTTTTGTACTTGAAGAACTTTTTTTTTTCTGCTTCATTTATTAATTTACGTGCAAACTTACAGACTTTACGATTGAAATATTTCCGTTCTTTCCTTCTTCGTTTCTTATTTTTATACGAAATTATTATGAGATGTGGAATATTTAATTGGATTTTTGTTGGGTTTTTTATGACAAAGGGAGGGATGAACTTTGATAAATTGATGGAAAATTATTTTTGAATTTAGAACAAGTTTAATTTGGTTTAATAGCGGAGAATTAATGATTTTTCAAAGATATTGTTGAGGAGATGGAGGTGAAAAATAGAAATCGATAATTATTTATGAGTAAGCAAATGTTCAGTTGATTAAATATGTTATTGGATGTAAATTGAATATGATTTCATTATAGATTCGCGTGCAATTTAATAGACTGAATATCCACAATTTATGCTTATCAACAGGACAATTATAATCAATTAAATATCTGATTGAACTATTGATGGAGAAACGAACTATGAGAGAATTGATGTGAAATCAATGAAATTCCAAATCGAATATACGAAACTATTGTAATAATATTTCATTTAATAAATTACTAACTGTAATTTTCATATCATTTAGTCCCTAAAATTTAACGTTTCATTTTTCCCAACCACAAACAATTTATAAAGAATTAACCAACCAGTTTTTTTACCATTTTCTAAACCCAATAAAATTCCACTAATCTAAAATTCCCCAAATTTTTCATCAACATCACAAATACTAAAAATATTTCATTCTCTTATAACAAATCGATATTTACACTCATGACGATAATATTTATCTTTCTTTAGTGAATAGGAAAAGTTCTGGTCTAGAATTATCGTCGAATTCAATTCGTCAGAGCAAAGTTTTGGTAGTTTTATCCAACCAACCAAAATCGTCTCACAAATATCACTAGAAACAAACAAATATTTACCACACAACCCCCAATAAACCATTAGCAGCACGCAGGATTTTACGTAGGTATATAAAGCTCATTATATTAATATAAGAAGAAAGTTCGAAAATGATATATCTGACATTCGAACTTGTTTTTATTATTCTTATTTTGTTTCTCTTACATTTTAATTTACTGTTTGAAAAGGTGTAAAGATGTTATACGTTGTAGATATTTTGCTCTTTACGTGTAACGTGGCAATACATTATTTAAAAAATAAAATATATACACGATTATATTTACACAATATGGTGAGTGATAACAAGCAGTTTTTTTTTATTTGAACCATCACATGTTATGTATTCAATTGGAATATTTGATCTAATTGATCATTGGATTCACGTATTGGAATTTGTACTGTACTTGAGTCTTTTTTTTTATTTTATTCTCTAAGAATTTTCATTTTTTTTCGATTATAGTTTTATCATTATCAGCAAGAGTTAATGACAATTCTATTTATATTCGGATTATTGACACTTGAATTGGTTGCCCAAAAAAATCTTCAAAATAAAGAAATAAAATGTTGAATAACGAAAATTGAAAAGTGTCATAAAAGAAATAGACACAGACAAATAATTTTCAGCTATAAAACAGATATAAAAATGTTTCATTCGCTAATGCAAGATGAAAATAAATATATTTAAAAGATAAAAAAAATTGACAATGATGAATCATAAATGGAAGATCATTTATGTAGACCTTAGAGAACTCTAGATGTAGAGATGTTGCGATGAGTGATACACAACGCGTGCACGTGTCATGCGTAGGTGGAAAATTGTGTATGTGTATATGGGCGGTTGCTACCTTGGAGATAAAATCCATGACGACGACATTTTTTTTTCTTAAACGAGGAAAAATAAAAATATTTTTCTACAATCATTAATATCTATATCAAAAAAAAATTTTCTTTTCTTCCCAACAGATGTTCATTTTTCTGTTCTCTCTGTTATGTCTATTTTTTCTTCCTTGACATATTGAATATTATATCTTAGCACTACACTGAATTTTTATTCTATAGACTGTCACATTAATCAAGTTATACCTACGATCTTATCAACACCTTCTCATTAAGTGTTTGGCCCAATTATTATTTTTTTTCCACAGTTCAAATACACTATTAAATGACCGAATTTTTATATATTTTATTTAACCTATTTTTTTTCTCATTTTGATACAGTTCAAAAGAGTTTAAATTTTTTTGAGATGTGAAAATATTTGATTGCTATTCAATAATTTTATTAATTATTATTTGTTAAAGTCACAACATTTAAAAATTTAATTTTCACAAAAATGAAAAATGAAACAGACAAATAAAATACCTGCATGAAGTAGAAGCAAAAAAGTTCATTTAACGACTGTGAGAAATATTTGTTTCTTCATATCAAAATTCGTTCAATTTATTTTACTCACTTTAATACTTCGATTATTTTATTTTTATTCCAGTCATCAGCAATTAATAGAAGAACATTCGACTTCACAAATGAACAATGAATTTCAACAATCATTGAAGCTCATATCATATATAGTCCGATACGTATCGAAATAACATTACCAAAATTCCCAAAAAAATTAATAGTTATGACGTAATAAACATAATAAAATTATACAATAAAAGAAAAAAAAAATGACTTCATTTATTGTCATAATATTATTTCATATCTAATTCTATCGACAATCACAAAATAACAAAATAAAATCCTATCAAATTGTGATTCATGATAAATTGCGAAAGAAAAAAATTATCATAAAACAACAACAGCAAAATAGAAAATACGTTGACAAGAATAATGAACAACCAAATAAACCTCAGAAATTCATTCATAATCATTAACAAAAAATATAAAAAGAGGGCAAAAAGACCAATGCCTATGTATATGAAAAGTGAAATCCACAAAAAGAAAAGATAAAGATAAAAGAAAAAAAAATCAACGTAGGCGTCATAAATATTCCCAAAGCCAAAAAAAACTTTTCTTATTATACTCAAAATATTCCATCTCATCATTCCCTCCCAATTTTCAACCGATATCAAAATCAAATTACAAACTCTCCCGCCCACAACAAACAAAAAATTCATTAAAATCACCATTTAATTTAAAACAAAAAAAAACACCCCAAATTCCTCCCCTAAAATGCAAAAACAAAAAAAAACTAATAACAATAATGTATAATAATCCCATAAATATTTCCAAAAAAACTCTCAACAATTATTAAAACTCCCAACAATTTTCTCCCCTAACCTAACAAAAGTGTAAATAAAAAATTCGCAGAACGTAAAAGCGATAAAATTCCCAAAGTGCAAAAACTTTTTTTCCCCTTCTTCTCCTTCATCATAAAACGTAAAATTCAAAATATGATAAGACAGAAAAAAAGAAGGACTACATAGCGCAACAGTAAAAGATGAACGTCAAAATCATAAAATAAAACCGAAAAAAATGATACAAGTGAGATATATATATTGTGAGAAGTAACTTGGAGCGAAATCGATACAACACACGCGTCAGCTAAAATTTCTAGTAGGAGTGGGTGAAAGGGGGTCGTCACGGCGGCGCACACAGATCGCGCGCGCCACTGTTAGGGTGGTTTATCGTTAGGTAAGGGGATGAATACGGGTGCGGTGGCGTTAGGTATGAGCGTTATATCGATCAGTCTGCGAAGAACGAGCGTCAGCCGAGGACGGAGGTCAAGGTCGACAAAGGTACCACGCCTGCCTAGGCAACGTTGCTTGTTCACTGCTGTCCTTTCTCATCTTCTATATGCCCGCAATTTTATTCTCTTCCTCCCTTACATCCCATTATTATATAGACATACACATGTACATCATATCTACACTGAGATCACGATCAGCCACGCGTAACATCTGGCACTCACCATGTCGAACGTAATTTTGCACGAGACCAACAATTGAACAATCAGATCTTCCATATGTTTTATGCATTCATAAATACACCAACTAGTTATATATTTTTTTATTTCAATACATAGTCAATAAATTGCATCACAACAGCATTGCTTCTAATATAACTGAACATTATTGATATTTATATTGAATGCAACGAAGAAAAGAAAGAAAAAATACAGTAAAAGATAAAATGTACAGTGAAATGAAGTACATTGTTCAATCTATTGAATTAAATTTATTATATTTGTTTATATATCAGTTGAATTGTGAAAAGATTAATGTTTATGTATATGATACAGTATAGAAGGTAAAAAAAAGTTAATAGAAATGAAAAAAAAAATGGTATTCTATTTATGAAAACAAACACAAAATATATTAAAAATAAATGAGAAATTTGTTGAAAGAAAAAATTCATATTTTATAATATCAATTAATTATCAGTTTATTTTCTTTTCCTGATATTTTGTATATTTTAATATAATTTTTTTCTTCATCTTCATTGAAACGTTTGTGATATCAGTCAAAGTGTCTATCTGAGTAATAATGTTGATAAGAAAATATAATATAATTGTTTCAGGAAATTGAGTGAAAGTATAATGAAAAAAAGACAAAGAAATAATAATGAAACAAAAGAAAAAATGATGAGAATGTAAAAAAACAAAATGATGAGATGAATATAGAAATTTTTTTCCGTACAAATTAAATAAATTGATTTATATACAAGTAATATATTGGATTTTAATGAGGGCGTTTGTGTTGATGGCCCAGTTTCGCATTTACTCAATTTCCATCACGAAGTTTACGAATAAATCAACCGCATTTTCGCCCTCTCCAAATATGTATACAGGGTGTAATAAAGTTTGACTCTTCATATTACTAAACAAATCACTTGAAGAAAACCCTCAAAAACACTAACAAAAAAAAAAACAAATATACAACATAAACACTTGGAATATTAAAATGATATTTATCGTCCACTAATAAATATCCTTTTTCTTTTTCTTCAATTTAAATGGAAATTAGTTCAACCTCATAAAGAAAATTCAATACTTGATAAAGAAACAACCATCATTTATACAAAATAAAAATATAACACATTAACCTGATTCATCACGAGCTTCTGCTCAAATACATTAAAAATAATCACCAAACATAAAACCAAAATGTATTTCAAAAGAATAATTTTATTAATTTATCGCACATCAAATTTAAATGTCATTAATAATTATAAAATTGTGCGAACCTCTTTTCGTTACCAAATAAGCTCAACAATTTACCATTAACATGAATACCAGTAATTCTAGTACACCCTGTACATACATTCATTATACATAATCCAAATCTACATTTAATTTCGTACTTGGTATGTGCAAACGTCAAATTAAATTCCACTCTGTGAACAATATGAATAAAAATATTTCACTATTCATTCAATGTGCGAATATTTCACACACAAAATAAAGAACATAATAATGATAGTCATCGTCATATATAGAGCAGAATGTTCATATATATATATACATATATATTTATTTATTCAGTCCTGAAGCATTTGACCGATTTCGATCAAATTTTCTGGTTTTCCACTGGGACATTGTGAAAAATATAAACCAGTAGTAAATTGTACTCTTTGTTTATACACCACAAACATTCAAACTATTTATTTATCATAAACAATCTTGATTATTCACAAGTCATTCATAAATAACTCATACAAAATTCCATAATATTCTGTTCAATATTATTTCGATCACAATCATTCTACGAAGTAAAAACTAACAGAATTGGTTCAATAACCGACGGAATAATAATAAAGAAGGATTTAATTGATATTTAGGATGTTCTATGTCTTCATATGCGTTAAAAAAATGAAATGAATCACCATAATGTCACGTTTCAAATGCTAATTAATTGTTTTTAATATTTCAATATCTCCATCATATTTTATAACAATTGAACAATTAAAAATGATTATCAATCATCAAAGAACATTATAAACCATTGAAATCCCACCAATATAATTGAATTTTATGTATAAAATATATTATAAACCCAACAGATAAATTAAAAATATATTTTCTCAAACACCCAATTTTTATCATAATGTTTTATAAAAACAAATAAACAAAGCATAATCCAGCCTCATTAACTACAAAAAAAATCTATCCAAACCCTTTCAAACAAATAGAAAAAAGTTAACTAATCTAAATAGAAACAAATCCCAAATAAAACGTTAAAATGAACGAAAAGCTTCCTTATCCCCCCCCCCCCCTTTTTTTTCTTCTCCTTTTATAAACAAATAAAAAAACTAGATTACATGAATGAATAGATAGATAGTGGTGTTACTGAACTCAACAAGTCCAGACAGAAAACCGTTAGATCCCGAGAAAATACTAATGGCAATTCACACACTCATACCATGTAAACATACAAGAGCCTCTTCATGTGAATAGAGATTGAAGGAATTGGTAATATACATAAACAAACGAGTGTTGTATATATATATATGTATATATATTATAAATACATATATACATAAATGCATATGAACAAGCATAAGTGCGTCAACGTGATCGCCCCATTGGTATTACGTCGCACTTGTGCCATTCAGTTATGCAGGTGCGTATAATGAGCACATGTAATAACGTTACGCAGCCACCTATTGCCGTTACACTATGCCTTCTCCATCGCTAAGTAGGTACTAACTAGTTGAGTTGAACGATCAAAGTAGTCGTGAAACAAACTTTCTTCACACTTTAATCTTTAGATTCAATTCAACAACATTTATACTTATAAATTTTCTTTTTCACCAAACAGTTATTCCATTTTATTTATTTTTCGTTTTTTTTATCCTTTGTCATAGTCGATTATGTTTGCCAATAATTTTCTCGCTTTCATACTTCACTTGTAATACGATCGTGATTCATTACAGTGAAATTTCACTCTCCTTCACTTTGTCAAGTCAGCGGTAATGGTCATCAGTATATAAATATATATATGTATATATATATGAAAGAATTTAATCTTTCCGGTTTCACTTTTCGATAATTGTGTGAGAAATCATCTACAAGTGTAATTCTGAAACATTTTATTTTTCTTTTTCTTTTGTTTCGTAATATGATTTTTTAGTTTTGCATCTTTTATTTTCTATAAGTTGTTGTTTTGTAATTTTGTTATGTTTTAGGTTATGTTCAATTAGAATATGTTAAATGTTCCATCGAATATTTGAAAAAAAATTAACCTCAAATAATTGGAAACATAATAATAAAAAGAATAAATATTGAATTATTAATTTTTAAATTTGGCTTTCACGTATTACAGTAGTATGAGTCATAAAATTTTTTACGATTGATGTTTCATACCCGTTTTTTTTTCTTTGTTCTCATCAATGCCATATTAAAAACTGTGCAATTTAAACTTTCCCAAAGCAACAACGACAACGAAATTTTCCACCAAAAAATAATAATTCTATATACCAAAAAGATACATCAAATATTTTCATCAATCATTCAAATATTAATATTCATTAATCAAATTAAAATTATATCCCATTCATCATCAGTCCATCAATACCATTTTCAATCTCATTCATATCAATCAATGCAAATTAATTATCAATCCCAATAAAAATCGCGCAAATTCCACGAATTTTATTTCCCTCCTCAACTTCTACTGTTGTTTTTAATTTTTCAATTTCCCAAATCCTCAATTCTCTCATCAATTTTTTTATTTTCTCACAACCCAGTTCAAAAAAAATTAATCATATGATACCTGAATTTCTTTGTCTGTTAATATACGTTTCATTTTTACTCTCATAAAAGAATAAGTTTGGGTACGACGAACGCGGTCAAGACACTCAAACCAAACAACGGCATCACACGGTGCAGTGTAAATCGAAAGAAAGCCAAGGCAACGCTATTTTTCCGCCAGCGCTGTGAGATCGACCACGACCACGATGATGATGATGGTGTAGTAGTGGTGTAGCAGTAGCAGAGAATTTCGTATCAATGTTGAGTTCTCTCTTTTACACTCTCGGTCATATATATATATGTATATATTCGCGCAAGATCGCTATAACATCGTCACTCAAGGAACGCACATAAAACGGCAACACCGCCGTTCCACCACCATCACCGCCAACGAATCTTCAATGTCCTCACTTCTTCAACACTACTTGGCCATCCGTCAGTCATTGGCCATTACTAATTCAACTTTCTTTCACACTCTCATCATTATCATCATCAGTTTTTCCTCGTCAATTTTTTCTCTGCTTTTTCATTGTAGTCCCCCATTATTGACCATATCAATTATGCCAACTTCAAGGTTTCATTTATAATTTCAACAATAAAATTGAATATTTTGAAACATTGAATAATTATCTGAGAGTTATTCAGGTGGAAAATTGTCCGGACAAAATTTTTTTATAAATAAATCAATAACTGTAACTAAAATTCTTCGATGAATTATCAAAAATTCATCGGGATAATTGAAATTTAGCGATTAAAAAAGAACAAAACTAGTAGAAAAAAAAAAAGAAAAAGAAAAACATAAAAATAACATTTTTTTCACGAAATACGTAATAATTTGATTGTTGAAATAATTTTATTTTTATTTTTTTCTTCTTATCTTATCTCAAACATCAATTGAAATATTTTTCAAAATTCTTGTCTCAAGACAACGAATATTTACCAATCCAAAAAATTTTATTTCCATCTTCAATAATACAATCTAAAAATTTGCCAACATAAATAATTAAATTATTTATAGAAGACAAAGTTTGCACAATTTTTTTCAACAAATCTAAACTGACATATTTAGATTCTTCACGTTGCAATACTGATGGATTCATGAAAGACATCACATCAAGAGGACCTTGAAGTGGACACAAGCCTTATGAGAAACGTGTGGACTATTTTATTTTTTCGTTCGACATTCCAATATATCACATTTTTGCAGTATAAAAACAAAGAAAAAAACGAAACGACGATGAAAAATAACAGAAAAAAAGTAATATGAAATTAAAAGAAAAAATGGCAAAGAGAGAAGGTGAAAATGACAAGGAAAACAAACGAATGGTGCACTGTGCCATAAATATGAATTTACAGAGAGAAAGCAATGAAAAGAAGAATAATAAAAAATGGATATCAAAGCGAACCTTTTAACATATTCGTTTTTTTTTCTTCTTCTTCTTCTCACGTGTCACTTTAAAGACATGACTTGTCGACTGATATAACTAACAAATGGCACAGAGGACAAGTGGCTATTTTAAATATATATAAAATGAGAATGTCATATAAACATGATGAAAGTTGAATATTTTAAATTGTATATTTAATTATTAATTTATATAAACGTCAATATATTAAATAGAAATATTGAAAATGAATTTTAAAATGTAAAAGAAAAATGTGAGATGAAATATGAGTAAAGGCAGATTAGCACTGACACTGCATCGTGCAAACAGCAAAATATTTTCACTATCCGGGCCAAGGTTCTCTTTACCTCCAGCGCTCTACACTCACCGCCTGTATAGGGCGCTAAGATTTAAAACGTCAGATATCAGCTGGCTATTGTGATGTAATGCTAATGCTCGTAGTATTTTTCTGTTTATTATTATCATTTACTTGCAAATTTTTAATTAAAAATTATTCATTTCACATCTTATTGTCATATTGACAAATAAATAATTCACAATATAAATACTAATAAATTAATGAGTAAATAAATAAATAACTCAATGCATTTGCATTTAAAGAAATTCAAGATAAATTTAGAGAATTTAAAAAATTGATTTATCAAAATTTTTATCAACCTTCTCTTGGATTTCAACAATCTCAAGATACGTCATGAGATTAAATTCAGAAATTTAAAAAGACACTACATACCAACAAGTCTATTGTTTGTATAAAGTATAAGTAATTCTGAAACTTTAAAACTGCTTTTTGTCAAAAGGAAATATGTCAAGTCGTCGTGGATAATATCTTGGAAAGTTGCAGACGGATTTGACTTAAAATTTCTTACAAATGTTCAAGGGATTTTCACTGATAGCCCTTCTTACAAGTTCACTAATACATACAACCCCTATTCAATCCTTTACACGCTTGAATCTGAGAATTATTTGCCAATAGTAAATTAAATTGCTCTCAAATTTCGCAAATTATCAAATTCTTATTTCTTAATTAACAATTTTAAGCATTAAATGCAAATTTGTTCCCTGCATTTCATAATATTCTTCATAAATTTATCGTTCTCACAATAAAAATTATATTTATATCAAAATTTACTTAAAAATGAAATAAAATAAAAAAAATGATAAAAACTCACCCTGCATTTTCAGCAGCAGAAACGGACATGTGCCTCCTCCGTTCATTGGGGGTGGAACTAGTGTGATATTGCCGAGAGTGCTCCGTCGTAATAAGAAAAAATTCGACGATTCAGAGAGAAATAAAAAAAAAAATAATAAATAAATAAAAAACAATAAAACTCAATCACTTGCAATTTGTCAACGTCGTCGTGTGTGTTTAAATCCAACTTTTTCACTTCGTCTCCTCTTGCTTATTTATTTACTTCTCTCTAACACTCTCAATTTCAATTCCAATTTTTCTCCCTTCTTTCTCTCTCTTTTTTTTTTTATTTCACCCAACACGAGTCACTTGTGTTTTATCGCACGTCAAGAGCAAATGAAAAAAGCGAAAAAAAAAACACAACCGCACGAGCTCAATTTCACTTTCGTATTATTTCTCCCCGCACAATAAATAACTATCTAATTGTGTGATAAATATATCCAACCGTAATTATCCAAGTGAAAAATAACTTGGCACCATCACAAATCAAGAACAATCGAAATAAAAAAAAACAACAATAATAATAATAATAATAATAAAATCTTTTTATCACTAAACAACTAATTGATTATTACACGGTCGTTCACTCGTACCACTCAAAATTATTTTCTTCACCACCCATGTGTGTGTGGAAGACTCTATATGGCCAATATATAAGTGAATAGATGGACAAATATAATTGCACCTCTATATAAATAATTGGATAGATATATTTGTCACTTTCAACCAAACACAATTGTTACTACGACAACTAGCACTATTGTTAATGATCCACCGAACCGATGCAGGTTTATTCACACGCAATTTTATTGGTGTAATAAAGTTAGAGCGTTGGCATTCATATCAATCATAAAGCAACACCTGCGGCGCTGATGAGAGCAATAACTTCTATGAAATTGACCACTGACGTCAATATAATTTTCTTTTTTCTCACATGCGCACCAACTCACGCTCGTTATATCTTTTTTCTTTCTCCTTTGTCACTATTATTGTTAAACGGAAATCACTAATTGTCAAAGCACAATACGCAATTCACTGCTTGATTGCTATTCTTCCTTTTTTCGTCAATTACGTTATCCAAAATAAAACGAAAAAATTTGCGTCACTTCGTTGGATCAACAGCTGGATGCCAATGATTACTTAGTGTACACTTTGGCCCATCTGATGTAACTTGTCGGTGGTCCATTTGGATTATACTCCAGTGTTCCAATTTGACCAAATGATTGACTCGTTGGCGATTAATCAGCCACAAACAGTCGCAATATGGTATTTATCTGAAATATTATTTATTATATTAATTAATTGGTTCATATGTTAATTGATGTCGATTGAATAAAAAGATAATAAAACATAAAAGTTCACCAGAGAATTACTATAAGTAAAGATAAATTAGTATTGAATTGTGCTATTAATTGAATCACTAACAGAAAAAAAAAATAAAATAATTATATATCATCACAAAATTTCTCTCTTAATCATTCAACTGCAATTTTCAACAACAAAATTGATGCACCGATAAACAATCCAAAGGTGTCTCGCTGTAAAAGTACTAAATGACTAATCCGTAAGCAATAATTAAAAATCACATCGCGACAAGAAGATTTAATTCATAATCCAACTGTATTATTCAAAAGTAAATCAAAGAAAGGGGCCAACTAAAATATAATATAAATAAAACAAACTCCCATTTATGATTAAAGTGTCAAAAGAATACTAACAAAATAATTCATCCAAATATCACCGTGACAATATTCCATTCATTATAGCAAAGATCAATAAATTCGCTAAATTGCGATAAAAATTAATACAACAACTAACATCCAATTAATCTAATTTTGATAATAATCCAAACATTCTTCCTCATTTGAATAGTACTCTATGGATTTGAAAGATATACGGAACGTGACCGTAACGAAAGGACTACGATTTCCGATCTAGATGGAAATTAAATGCATTACAAATAGCCAATTACAATGTTTGCATGTGTCCTCGTACTTGATAATATGTGAATTTATGTATTGACTCGTGTTACGTTAATTGGCTATAACGAATCAACGTGAAATATTCAATACTAACTTGTATATCATCATCATTTTTATCACACACATATATATATATAATATTATATACACTATCCATTTCATGTGTCATATAATTTTTCATTCTATTCACATCAATTCAACAACGAAATAACTAACGTATGCATTATTAAATTCCACGTAATTTTCTTTTAGTCAAAGGTGCAGCACACTGCACTTTATAATATCACATTTTCCATCTCTTTTATTTTAATATTATTATATTATTCACAATGTAATCATAGAATGTGTGTCTCATCGATTTCAAAAGAACTGTCGAAAAGATTATGGCGAAACATTGTGTGCTCGAACAATTGTGTATATAAAACAATGACCTGCCTCTGAAAGTATAATTAATATCAGTTACGGTGATATTAAATGACGCGCGAAATTTTTTCTTATCTGCCAATTGATTGAGGATAGCCAATAATTATTGGAAAAAGAAGAATAAAAAATAGAATTAAAGGAAATACATGATGAAATTTAACAATTAATATAACTTAATACAGAAACATTGCAGATAAAGGAGAAACAATGCTTGTTAGCCAATTGCGAAAACAAAATATTGAAATTAATTCGTAATCTCATTGTTCTTGATACTCTAATGAAATATTAAACTCATCACGTCATCACAAAACACCTATACAAAATTTAATTCTACATTGAGAACAATTTCCGAATTGCATACACTCAAATGTTCTATCCAATATTTTTCACTTTCTACAAGCGAAGCTCGATGAATACTTTGAAATCAAATGTGCATATCTAACACTTTTTTTTGCATGAATTTACATTGTTTGGGGTCATCATATTCTCACTGCGCACTAAAGTACTTTTCCATTAAATCATTCTCTTTGTTTTAATTTCTTTTTTTCATTCTGTATTAAACACTCATTGACATGGAATATCAAAAAAAAAAAATGAATACTTGAAAGTATTTTGTATTAAATTCACAATTTTTTTCCCTTCCCCATTAATTGTCATCAAATATTGAAATGAATTTCAATTAAACATTCACGAGGTTGTTGCGTCAATGAGAACATTTTATTTTTCACTTCTCCAACAGTTTATTCCACTGAAACTATTGCTTATTTATAAACGCTGTTATTTTCCCCTTTTCGGTGAGATATCAAGACTTGAAAAAAACAGCTGGGCTTCGTAGACTTTGTCTGTTTAACTCAGGTGCTGTATTTCTACCTGCCTTACTAGGGTTGAATGAAATACACATACATCCATTATACGCTTTATCCCCTCGCTCTACATAGCGAAGCTCGATAAATACTGCTTAATCAGATGTTTATACCTAATACATTTACTTTATGGATTTGGAATTACTTTCAGGCATCATTTTTTTACAATGTACACTGCGCTATCTGCTATTTTTCATCATACAAATATTATTTCCAACATTCCTTTGCATATGTATAGATAAATGTATGAACATGTTTTTTGTAGCAATTTTTGTCTCAATGCTTTCTTCTGTATCATCTTCTTTTGATTAGCTCACTACAAATGTGTCAATGAACTTTTTCATACCAATTTTCTATTGATATCATATCCTGTGTATCATTGCTCGCTTGTCAATTATATTGGAATGACAATAAAATGCTTTCGTATCAAATCCTTATCAAACGATTCTTATCGCGTTTTTTTTTTCTTCAAATAAAGCACGCTGAACTCTGAAACAAATTTCTTCAACACCAATTATCTATCAAATGATCAATTTTTATTCATTTACCAATTTTTCGAATATTATCACAACCAAAAGAATGAAAATTTAAACAACACGCTACTCTCATCGAATCAACTGTTCTATCTTGAACATTTCGTACATTTGCATCACAATTCACAATCACATTTCCACAATTCTTAATTTACACATTCACAACAACACAAAAATTACCAAAATAAGAAATAATAACCTACCTTTAACTCGTTTACTCTTGATTATGAAGGATCCCGCAATCTCAGTGTGTATGTCACCAACGACGACGACGGAACAGACGTCTCTCCTTTTTGCCGGTTCGCGTAGGTTATGGACAGCTTCTCGTTGAAAAACACCGCGGGGCGCCACGAGATGTTCGCTCTCTTTACTTCATTTCAGCATCAACGACAAAAAATGTTCAACAATCATAAACGATTTTGAAATTATCCCAAAAACTCCTCCTCTGTCTCTCTATATCAATAATTTCACCCTTTAAAAACCCCACACGTGCCTACAACACTTCAATAAAACTACAATTCAATTAATATCCTTCCCCTCTCTCCCACTCTTTCTCCCTCTTGAAACAACAATGCAAAATCAAATGAAGAATAAACAACCTCCAACAATATCCACCCTATTGTTTTTATCCCTCTTCTTTTTTCAATAATAAAAATCGACACACACAAACTTGTCAGCATCCCTCTGTCTCTTTCTCCTTCGTTATTTTCCCTTCTTGTTTGCCTCACCGTTCACAAAAACTTTATATTCGTTTTATTGAAGTGGTGATCTCAATGTTGCCCAATTGTCCATGAATAAAAAATCAACTTGCCATTGCACGTGTACAATTTATTTCCCAGCAAATTTTTCATGTTTTTTTTTCTTCCTTTTTTTCACTACTCACTCACTCTCCTTCTCTCTTCGTCCAACCGTATTCAGTACAGTCGTATATAATAGATATACATATACATGTGTACGTATGAAACGCGCGCGCGCACACACTGTCTCTCTCGTTCGCGGCCGTGTCGATGTGTACGTGTATGCAGTTGATTAGCCGTGTGACGTCACGACACGGTTACATTTCTCGCGATTGTCACTCCTGTAGTATGTGGAAGAGAGTTCGTGGTTGAGAAGAGAAAAAAAGAGTAGTGTGTACATATACATATACACATATACATATATAAATGTATATATATACATATATGAGTGTAATATATATGTGTATATCTATGTATTACAATAATTCGATTGATAAATTGTTGTTTTGAAATTTTAAATGAATAATTATGACAATATTAAATATGTAACGTACGTAGTGTATGGAATAAATAATTACATTTCGTTTATTGGGTTGAAACTTTGGGGGGGCCCCGGCAACGACGAAGAAATACAAATGCCAATAACTCTCGTGGTTATACACACGAAACAAACTGACTAACGCAACGAACCGCCGAGCAATTGTGACGCTGTACGGTAAAAATAATGGCGGCGATAGATGGCGCGAATGTTTATCTCATGAAGTGAGGAACAGAGAGAGATAGAGATAGAGCCAATTGCGAATTTGTGACGATGAAATGTATATATGTGAATGCATCGCGCCTGTTTCTCTCCACACGATATTTGTGTGGGGCTATTCCAATCACCGTGCTCATAACAGCGGCCGTGGCGGCACACACGAATCGTACAACCAATGACGAAAGAGTGAGACTGAGAGGACAATGAGTGAGAACGTAACAAGGAATATGTATGTGCATAGAAGGCGGAGAAACTAGGAGAGCGTGACCCCAATGGCGATTGCTATGTATGAATTGCAGATGGCAGCACTTTTTTATTGGGAGGGTTTACAGAATGTTGTTGGATATCTTGATGATCGTTGTTTGAACTTGTTACACTGTAACTGTGGGAATTGATTGGGTTTTCACAATAATTATTTACGAATGTTTTCATTTTTCAGGATTATTAGTAGAGAAAATTCGTTTTTGTTGTATGGATTTCTTCATGTTACTCAGGTGTGAGGTTATGTAACGGACGAGTAACTTTTAAACCCGATCGGTAATGGTTCTTGCAGTTGGTAGTGCAGATTTCTATGTAAAAATGGTTGAATGTCTGAAGTTAGCCGTTTATCCATCCCCTTTGCAACTCATTTGATTAGGAGAACTCTTAATCCAATTTGGTTCATTATAAAACAAGGATTGTTTCACTACCACGACAATTAATTGAAAATTTGATATCCAAAACGTTTGATATCGATAATTCTCACTCTAATAAGTGTTGAATGAGGTTATATTTCGAGATACCTGCACTTTATTGACCTTTTTGAATTGCCGCGCTTTTGTGTTGTGTAGTTGAACCGCCATTAGCGCCATTGTGGAAGTGCGCAATTTAGAATGTGATCCCGCATGACCCTGTAAGCCCACTGAACCTCTACATATATATATTTATTTACACATGTGAGGAACACTTCCAAATAGCACATTGGAAATATTTATTTTCATTCAATTTTTAATATCGGACGTATTTTCATCACATAAAATTTCTATATTTCTGTTTTATAATACTTTAAGAATATTGAACTATAAAAATGCGATGCTCAAGAGAAGTGCTATTGACGAGTGATAGCACAGGAGAAACCTACAGTGCAGCATGTTGGGATCCATTAACCGGTTCTCTACTCACAACATATAGAAATGCAACAGCATTGGGACATAATTGCGTATCAGTATTGAATGATAGTTATTTACTGGCAGCAGACATCACAAAACCACGATTATATCTTTGGCCGTTAAATAGTCAAAGTCCCGTTGCGAATCTCCGTTTAACAACACCTGGCAAAGTTTCTGCATTGTCATGTACTTCCAATGGTTGTTACATTGTCGCAGCTGTAGGAGAGAAGATATTTATTTGGCAAACATCGACCGGAAGACTTTTACAGACATTGTCAAGACATTATCAAACAGTTACGTGTTTGAAATTTTCTCAAGATGGATCGTATTTTGCTAGTGCTGGTGAAGATGGTCTTGTATTCGTCTGGTCATTAGCAAATGTTGTGAATAATCATGAAGATCCAGCTCCAAGACATGGATTCTCTAATCACACACTTCCAGTTAAAGATATTTATCTAGGAAATTTTGGAACTAGAGCACGACTTGTTTCAGTGTCATTAGACAGGACAGCAAGAATTTATGATTCGAATTCTGGTACACAACTCCTCGCACTTATTTTTCGTTCACCATTGACGTCGGTGTGCATGGACGCTAAGGAATGCAATTTATTTGTGGGTTGTTCGGATGGTATGGTCCGGCAATTTAATTTACAGACCCCACCGCGAGCTAATGAATTTCATGTACCGGAAGAAAAAGATGGTGTTGTTTTCAAAGGACACACAGGCAATGTAACATGTTTGTCAGTGTCGGTTGATTGCACAACACTTTTATCCGGTAGTACAGATGGTGTTGTAAATTTATGGGACATACCGAGTCGCCAAGTGATTAGACGGATTCCACACAAAGGGCCAATTACCACAGCGATGTTTGCACCTGCTAATGCGAATTATCGTGCAGCAGTATTGAAACCCAAAATTCTTCTACGGCCACTGCAAAGGATTGCCGACGAAAGTGGAAAAGATGAGATCATTGAAATTATTTCAGAGCGAGATAGTTCAAATGATTTTCTCAACGTTGAAGCATACTTGGAAGACAATGTTGGGAGTGTAGATTCAGGTGATAGTTCAACGAAAAAATTAGCTGAGAGTACATTTGAGATCGAGAAGTTGAAAAAAATTAACAAAGAATTGTATAGACATCTGGTTGATAATTTAATGACTAAGAAGGCTGGAAAAACTGATGTGGCATGTGAATAGTATATTTATGTTTGCAACTGTTATAGACATTTATTAAAATTCACGATAATGATAATTCATACTTTTTCATGAAATGTTGAACATAGAGAAGAAATATAATATATTTCTGCCAAGAAGTTTAATTGGAATTATTTTTCTATATGTTTTATCCAATCACACTTTCCTGTCTGAATTGATGCTATATATTGAATTCGACTACTAAAATTATCACGATCAATGAACTGGTAATGAAACTTCAATAATTAGTAGATATAATTGCACTGTTCACTTATCGTATCTTTCATTCATTCACTTCAATTTTCATTCGCATAAACTGGACAACCTTCTTACCTTTCAATCCGTGGTTAAAGATGAAGTAAAAAATTCAAATGAGCCAATTAGAAATATACAAAATGTCCATTTGATTTTTAATTAAAATTCCTTTCGTGTATGGAAGTAATATTACGAAATATTGTAGTAAATAATGTATTCATTTAGAACCTTTAATAGCATAGATTAGAGGAGTCTGTCCATCAACATTTTGAATATTTATATCCGCTCCGTAATCCAATAATAATCGCATGATACGACGATGACCGAACATAGCTGCTCTATGTAATGGTGTCGTTTTACCACATCGTGTTTGTGCATTGGGATTAGCACCCATCTCCAATAAATTCTTACAAATCTCATAATGTCCAGCACGTGCAGCATAATGTAGAGCAGTGTAACCTGATAAATCTTCAATGTTTGGTGATACTCCTTCACGCAAAAGTTTTGTAAGACGAGTTATATCATTGTATAATGCTGTTGGAATAATATTTACGATGAGATATCTGATGAACGAATATGAAAAAAAAAAGAGAAACCAACCAACTGCGGATATTGTTTGCATAAAGATTATACCTGCGTGCCAAATTCCACGTTCGAAATCCATTTCATCAAGTGTTTGTGATACTCCACTTACAGTTGTTTTACAACACGAATTCTTATCATCGTGATTATGATGGTCTTTATCAGCCATTCTTGCAATATATTTGTTAAGGAACTATTTGAACGTAATTTCACTCAACGCCGATTCAATTCTCCCAATTGGAATAAACAGGATATTCCACTAAAAGTGATAAATAAGAAAGAAAAATTTGTTGTGAATTTTGGTCAAGTTTAATTACAACCAATACACATTGCTCGATTAAATATTATATTTCATTGTTGTTTATCATGTAAACATAAGATTGTTTTATTCTTTTGCAATCACGATACAGTTCTATTGTATTCAAATATTTCTCTAGGCAAGCACTTGATCAATATGACAGATAATTAGCTGTAGAAATCAATGATTTTGTTATCTATACATCTATTTAACATGGAATGGATGAGCATGCGCTTATTGTATATATTATGCGGAATCATTAATGAAATATTGAGAGTTGAGACAACGTTTTCAATGATCACAAAAGAATATTACATTCAGTATATATTAAAGTCATCAATTCTTTGATTATATTTATAGATAAATATATATTCTTCAAATTCATTTTTATTTGATTCATTTTTGTTCGATATTTTGTAAATAAAAATTATGCTTCTATTATTCAGACTCACATTTCATCGTAAATGATGTTGATGTTGAAGAAAAGAAATTAAATGGACCATTCTAAGAGTTGAATAACTAATGCCACATGATTATCTTTATATTCTCTATTTTATTTTTCAAAATTCATTGGCTCTATTTGATTAGTATATTGAAAAAGAGAATATTTTGGTTTGTTACAATTGATCAAACAGTATATAAATTCGAATTTCACACACCATGCAAAAATTGTTTTGTTCCCAATAAATAGTCTACATTTTCCTAATTATCCAAATAAAATATATATATTCTAATAAATATATATATATTACGATGGAAACGATTTAATTCCTCCCGTTTTGAAATTTTAATCGATAAAATGATATTGATTTTGTCGCCTTTTATTTGTACTTTAATACATATCTTTGATTCATAGTACTTTTCACTGGAATGATTTGCTAACGGAAATGTTGTGAGATTTGTTTTTCTTCAGTACCCAGAATAAAAACGAAAGAATATAAATTATTATGAAAATAATAACAGAAAAAATAAAAGAACAATGTAAAAATGAAATTAATTGATTAGCTGCATTCCCAGAATAATAGTAATACGCAAGATATAATATTTTATGTGCAATAACAATTATTAGTCATTCGTATATTTATATGTGCAAAAACCGAAAATAAAAGGACCGCTTCGTAATATTTGGATATAGGAGATTTCGATGATCTTAAAGTTCTCTATATAATGTCCAAAGCACCTCTGCGTCACCAGTACTGGATATTACTCGATACCCAAGTTCAGCCAAAGTATTTATAATGGCTATCGGGGGTCCTGAAATGAGACGATTTTTATTCACGGTGAATATTATTCCAGCGATTGTTTTCCCACTAACAAAGCGCGAAAGAAAAAAAACGTAGAAAAACTAATGGAAAATACTATAAGAGTTCAATTGGTTTGAATCTTTGAATTAGAAAATAATTGTGTAAATGAAAGAACTATTTTTAAAACGTAATTATTATGCTCTGACTATCTCAAACATGACAAAAATTAGTATCGGTAAATGTTTGATGTACGAGAAAAAAATTATTTCAACACGCACAAAAATTAGATAATTTTATTGTTCATTAAAGCCACCACCAAGCAAAGCAATATTTTAATTATAAATAAATTTCCGCTAATATAAAATTATTGATTGAATATTTTATTGGAATATTGAATGGAATTATTATGCAGGGAAACTATGAAAGTAGATGCACATTCAATATAATAGAAAAAAAACCTTTGATCATAACGCCGTTGACAAGTTCCGCACCAGAGTTTGGGAATCGTTTGCATAATGCCAATACTTCATCGCTTGATAATCCAAAAACAGCGCTATCGGAAGCAAACGGTGAACCTTTCACGGCAACGTAATAATAACCGTCGACGACATCTAAATTAACCATTTTGTCCGACATTTCTAGAGATCACTCTACGTTTTTATTTTTTTATCTTCTTCACTCTCGAATGCACGTCCAAAGACAATTTTTACTTTCCTAACTTCTAGACCTCGTTCTCTTTTAGTTCTAAAAGAAAATAAATTACTGCAATGAATATCAATCGAGCAAACATTTTATCGTCGTGTTCTGTTTTTTTATCATCACAATAGGTATCATCCGTATTTGAAAGTATAAGAGATTATTTTATTATTCCTACAAGCTATTTACATGATAAATCAATTGACTTAACGAATTCCTAATCGAAATTTAATTTATAATGTATTCAAAATAATTCTCAACTGTTAATTTGTAATATTGATACATAAGTGATTATGTCAAAGACTTGAAAATATTTTTCTATGTCCTATTTTATATATGTTAATATAATATATATGAAAGAAACGCTTTATCTTCGTACTGCTCATTGATATTTGTAAAACAATTGATAGTTACGACAGGAAAAAATAAAACAAAGAAATGAAACTAATCATGAAAATAAATAAAAGCTTAGGGAATTAATTTCGTATCAGATGTTGTAGACGATGTTGAAGCTTCTTGAAGTAATTTTTGTGCACGCTCTTCCCGCAAATGCATCATACGTGTCTCATGTTCCCATCGTATATCAGCACGTGTTTTATCCCTCTCATATTCCCATTGAAGTCTCTCAAACTCAATTGTTTTACGTCGCATCTCCAATTCTGCTAATTTTCTCAATGCCCTACGTTCAAGTAATTGTTCCTGAAGTATTTTGGTTTGCAATGGTGAATGGCCAGCGATACGGGAATTTGGCGAGAATGATTCGATTGCTGGCAATTTTTCAGATTCAATTGATTGTCTAAACGTGCGTGGTTGCTCCAATGCATTTTCTAAAAAATTAATTTGCCATTATTGGCATTTGTATTTTGAAGAAGAGATAAAAAATGAATTTAGAAGATGGGAGATCTAACGTGACTTATTGAATGAATAGTAAAAGGTGATTTTTGGAAAAGCTTTTCTTTCTTTTCTTGGTTCATAGAGGCATGAAGAACAATAATCAAAATATAATTATGCTTAATTAATTGGGGTTGAATTATGAAAGATAATCAACGTCTCTGCATAACTAAAATAGAATAATTTTATAAAAACCCGATGATGTTGCACCTGCAACTTCCAAATTTCGCTATTGTACAAATTTCGTATCCGTTTCTTTGTGCTGCTACATCTACATGTCATTAAAAAATTCTCGCGTGATTTTTTTGCCTACGTAAATTACATTCGTTGTATGAGCTCTAACACAACACAAAAATTCTGACACGGGAATTTGCGTATTTTTAGACAGTTATATTACAAGAGGTTCTTGTAGTGTCTCCAGTCTTTAAACAACCGGGTTATTCACTCATAATTAACCACCCCGGAATCTAAAATTCCACGTAACGTATCTGTTTCAAATCAAAAATAAACTTCACCTGAAGATTTCAGGAACGCGAAGAAGAATTTAAAATATACTCGTCAGTAATATTAGAAAGGAATTCTATAAGCAATCCCAATCTTTTTTCCCAGTGTGAATAAGACTTATAGAATTATTTTTTCAAAAAAAAAAAGATAAACTCCAAGAATCACCTCATTTCTTTTGAACTCCGACCGAGCTCCCACCTTATTTTTCCGAATTAATAAATTGGAGAACTATATGTAAACATAAAAACAAAATGAGACGTCTACATACCAAAAGTATCATTCGTTTCCATCCCATCATCTCTACGTATCCAAACTCGACGTATTGGTTTTGTGCCATTTAAATTTCCATTCGAACTTTTTTCAATTTCTTGATCAGCCGCCCATGCAATTTCTTCTTCATCCTCAGCGAGCATATCAATAGTTTGAACCGGTGCGTCTTCTTCATTAGCTGTTTCTTGTTTTTCATTTCTCATACATTGATTAATATCCTCCAGATCAGCTTCAGTCAATGAACTGATATCAAGTGTGACATCACCGTTGGATTTCATCCAATTACCACCAATTTTTGCACCCAATAAACGTGCTCTGTTAACTCTTTTACTCGTTGATACTCGTAAAAATAATTGTTTAACTTCAGGCGTGGCTTTTTCACATCGTGCCAAATGTTTTTCCATTCTGGTTGCATTTTGTATGTATGATCGATTACAAAATTTACAAAACGCAATAACAGTTGTACCATTCACTTTTTTATTATAATAAGTCCATACTAATCCACGTTTTTTCACCATTGTTGTTGCTTGTTTTTGTTCTTCGTGTTCTAGTTATGTTTCCTACCTCGTCAATGATGAAAGTATTCGTCTGTTTATGTCAAAGCAATTGTGGGAAGCCTCGCTTTGATTAATTTGCGCCAGATACTACAATTAAAATATCACGACCCGTTCTTTTTTAAATTATAAAAATAAATACCCGAATATTTATCAATATTCTTTATCACTACAGTAATTTCATTTACAATCATACACCCATCTATGCTGTACGAATAAAAATAAAGCGTATCTTTCAGATAATTTCTGATGCTTTTCTTCAATGGACTGTCATTTGCAGTACATTAATTAGTAAAATACTTCAGTAATTCAATTTATAAATAAATAATCAATGTAGACAATCGTTTGATACGCTTAGAATGGTCATTTGTGAATAATAAATTGAATTGAATATTCAAAGATACAATTACAAAAACATACCTGGTGTTTTTACAATTGTTTCAGGTTCCGGTTCAGAAAAATCCTTTCTCATTGTCCACATATATTCATTATAATCCTGTTTAACACTGGTACTCGATGATGCAACAACTTTATATCCGAGTACTTCAAGTGCTGTCAATATCACACAAGGATGTTGGAGATAAACAATTGTCGAGTTGTCACAATATCCACCAGACGCAAAACGACTCAATTGTTCAATGTCAGACGCTACAATGAAATATTGACAATTCAATTGATTGATTAACACATTGTAATACACTAATGAATTGAATGATTCAGTGGGGAACGAACTACATAGATTTCATTCAGTATCATTCAACACATTCCATGTGTAAACTACAGAACATTTAACCATTAACAATATTCCCAATATAATACAATAACAATTAAGCAATACTTTATTTTTTCTATTGATTTCGTTTTGTTTTTCGGTAGTTAGTGAGTGAATTATACCTTTTAAACCAGAAACGAGAACTCGCCAAGGATATTTGTGACTGTAGGATGCTAAGTTACCACGAACCAGAATGTATGGCATCTGAATTTCTGTATTACAACTGTAATATATACATATATTGACACAAATAATGTGAATGCAGGTTGGGTTTATGATTCTATATCATACAAACAGTAAGCAGACCATAAATAATTTCACTAAACCTTCATGTATATACAAATAATATTATATATATACGAACAAAAGTTCCAATTTGTGATGTAACTAAAGTCAATTATGTCAATCAGGTTAGTTTTGTCGAGTCAGCAGAACAATAATTCTCTCATGAATGAAGTAAACATCAAAGAAACGTTTCTCCATATAATCTTATAAATTACAACATGATCATTTCCAACTTTTATGAAAGATATTCTTTATGAATTCATAACAAATATGGAATATCAATTTTTATGCACTCTCAACTCGAACAATTATATACGTATGTTGAAGAATTCTTCTCTTTCTATACACGGCAAGCAGGAAATGAAGTTCAGTTCGCCATCACATATAGATACAGGCACAAATGGACATGCCCATTATGTACAACGAATGCACCGATTACTTTCACGATGCATAAACAATTGTGCTATAACATTTACTAGGTTATGAGAGAAGGGGAAAAAGGAATGATCAATGATCATGATTCTAATCAGATGTATTCACATAGTATTTGATGATAAATAGAGAATAAAACAGACTTGCTAATTAAATATTCAACTATTTGTGAAAAATATGATATACTCACCATTGACGCTATTGAATTATTATTCCGTGTTACGGATAATATTTTCAGAGATAATTCGCACCTCATTAATTATCACCAATTGTAAGTTATAAAATATCGATAAACATGGACTTATGCATGTATACGTGTATTGAAGATGTCGAAATGATACAAATGATATATATCGCTTGAGTGATCACGAGTTTACTACGCGTTAGGTGCAGTATATATATATATGTATATATGCTCTATTGATCCCTTATATGATGTGGTTCCCGTACCGCCAAATCAAAATGAGGTTAGGCTGCAATGAATTGCATTATGTTGATGACCCAATCACGTTACATCTATATGAGGATGCGCAATCGAGACAGGAATGTTTGAGAATGCTAGTTGTTTAATTGGTTAACTCTTTTTTAACGATTGAGGTTATGTTTGGGTTTGGGTGAAGACGAGATGTGATTAACCAATCCCATTCTGGGCTTTCTTTTGTAAATGAAACGGGATTGGAGGACTTCCAGGAATGTCGAGACAATGGAATTAAAGTCCTTGGGTGGATAATCGCAATGTATCATGAAAACTAACCTTTATGTGCAAGTGAGAGCATTGGATTGGACCATTGCTCAGGTATTTTGTTGGAGTTATGACGAAGCATCTGTAATATTCTATTGTATGGATAGAGACGAAGAAACATTTGTTATTGAACACGACTTTTTTTTTAGTAATTAAGTAAATAACCAATTGTAGGTTATAACTGTACTTAGGAAAAATGTTTAAATTTTTGGTGAGTACTCGAATGATAGATTTCGTATAATAGTGCACAGTTTTTACCTGACATGGGTTCCTTTTCAAAGATAACCTTGGGCATTGGCATTTATGCTGGTATATATATCAGTCAGAACTATGAGGTATGTTGATTAATAATGAACGACTTCGTAGATTTTAGTATCAAATTTCATCGACATGTTTTTGTATTTATTCTTCTTTCATTTCAGGTCCCACGTGTGGATGAGCCCACAAAAATATTAGAGCGACTGAAAGAATTTGCTGATGATCACAAGAAGAAATAGATGATAACAAATCATACCAATATGGCTCAAACTAGACTAAGAATATTGTACATATGTTTAGTTTTTCTATCAACATTTTTGCCTCTCTTTTTTTGTGAATGTAATCTTGCCTGGAGTACATTGAATACATACCAATAATGAAATTAACAAAATTTTACATTTCACGTGGTAATTAACTTTTATTTGTGACAATAATGTGGTGAAATTTCATAAATTATGCATAAATAAGTCCTCCACCAGAATATTCGAGTCTTGCTTGTGGTTCAACAAATGCCAACCAATCTGACGCATGAGTTGGTAATAAACCCATAGATTGACATTTATAAAGTGCTAAGGCAATATTAACTAGTTGTCCCAAGAAAAATACGAATTTTTGGGCGAATGTATGAGTTCCTTCAATTACTTTGAATGCTATAACAGAAAACAAAATCCATATTTATCGATTTAATACAAATTGTTGTGTACTTTTGCTTTGCAATCTAGACGTAAACTTTCTTGTATGAATAATAACTCCATTATTCAGTAACGAATTGTTGTCTTCTTAAAAACTGATTCTCAAATTGTCTTTTATTCAAACATGTTACTATTCATTGAGGTCACCGTTCTAGTTCTTTCGAAAGACCAATATCGATTTGACGTGGAGAATTAGATTTTAAATATTCAAACTGAAGTGAAGTAATATCCCTGGATAAAAGTAGTAAGTGAAACGATTCATTTCACAGGCAAAGTCCAAGATCAGTAGCATTTAAAATGTTTAATAGCATTTGAAAGCATCCAGAAATGATTTATTTCGAGTTCTCTTTGAATACTACTTCGTAATCAGGGATATTTCCCGGCTATTTTCGTAGTTATAATATGACAAAATATCAATACGAAAGTATACTCACTTTGTTGGAGTGAAAATAGAGCTTTGACTGGCCTAATTATTAACATACCGACCATCATAATTGGAAATATCGATATAGAATTTCCGGCCATGAACATAATGAATAAATTCATCGGTACTTGTTTCAATGGACCCAATGCCAAGTCCCATGATTTTTTAATTATCAAATGATTCGAGTCATTTTCACGAAAATGTTCAATGCTGTGCGAAAGCGCAACAGCAGGACTATAACCTGGTGGATTTGGTAAATCACCATTTTTATCTTGTTTAGTCCTGAAAGAATGAATTCGTTTAACGATATCAATTGTGAATGATTCATAGATAATTTATAAACACAAATATATATACTTATGTGCAAAATCTAATGTCCATTTAAACTTCTTAGGATTTTGTTTTAACGACGCCATTTTAAAACTCCTTGTTTCTCCCGAATTTCACTAAACTTTCAGGTTAACCCGTATTAAACAGCTAATTATAATCAATTAATAAATCAAATGGGTGAAACGGATCCACTTCCCACAGGTTTTTTGTTCGTTTCGTCACAAAATACAAATTATAACCTCAAATTATTTGACACAGTTAACAGCAGATGGCGCACATATCGTTTTAGGTCTGGAGTAAGGTGTAACATCGCAATTGGAGATTGGATCCGTTTACTCGACATAAACAAATGATTATAACATTTAAATATTGTCAAAGTATATTTACTATTGGGAAAATATTGGTTTTATTTGTGTGAAACGTTTATAAAGATATTTTTTTTAATTCCGAAATGGCCACTTATTCTGTGGTAACTTCGGATTTTGTAAATGTACAAATTACCAATTCTGGACAGGAGTCGAGTTGTATTGAGAGGCGATTCCAAAAAGGAATTACAATTGATGATTTCAAAGTAGGTTGATTGATTATCGGTTGATATATATCGATTAATAAATAGTTTTGGAAAATAATGACACTAGACAGAAAGAGATAATTGTGATTTTTCGATGGTTTCATGAGGAGAAATGATATTATGTATGAAAAACTACGAATATTTAAGATCAACATTTCACAGATTGTAATGCAGTGTTATAACGAATTCTGTTTGGTTTGATTTTGTTATCAGGGTAAACTAGAATTGCTCACCGGTGGAAATGGAGCAACTATGCAATTAGAAGTTTACGACAAACACGATAAACTTGTTTGTCGTCTTGATGATGGATCCAGACTGCTTGGATCGTATCCTATTGATGATGGAATGCGAATACATGTGAGTTGTCAATCTTGTAGAGTGTTCAAACACAAAAAAAATTCATTTGGAAATGAGGAATTATTTTTCTAGGTAAAAGACAATTTTATTTCTTCATACAATGATTTATCAAATGTCGAAAAACTTGTGATATCAGAAGAGGAGTATTCAAAGAGGCCAGGTATATAAATTCAAATATTAATTTCCATTCATTCTTTTGATATAATTTCCATTCATTCCTTTGGATATAATGAAACATTCACCATCGTTTCTTTTATTTTATTTGATTCAAGACACTGTAAAGGCATTTTTGACAAAAAATAAACTTGGAAAATACAATGAAGAACAAATGAAAAAGAAAGAAGAAGAACAGAAGCGAGAACAGGAAGCTGAAGATGCTTTAGTCAAAACTTTCAACCCCGGTGATCGTTGTGAAATCGAAGTACCATCACAACCAAAACGTCGTGGAACAATTATGTATGTTGGTGAGTATATTCAAACGTTTATATAAATTAGATCCATATCTCGCAATAACATAATTTGCAAATGATGAACCAATGCGTCATTTTTATCAGGGAAAACTGACTTTAAGCAAGGTTGGTGGGTTGGTGTCAAATATGACGAACCGCTAGGAAAAAACGATGGCTCGTGAGTAACAAAACAACTATCAATAATTATTATAAAAATTAATGTTCGTTTCATAATCATATTTAATTATTTATCAGGGTAAATGGAAAAAGATATTTCGAATGTTCTCCAAAATATGGCGGATTTGTCAAGCCTATGCTTGTAAAAAAAGGTGATTTTCCAGTGGAAGATTACGATTTGGATGAAGAAATATAAAATTGCTTCTGCCGCTCAAAATTTTTTTATTCAAACGTTGCTATTAAATCACTTTAATAAAAATAATCAAAATGACAGACATGACAGCTTACCAATATTTTATCATAATTATTAATCACAGTCGTAAATTAATATTTCTCTCCAATGTGAAATTTGATAAGCATAAAAAGACAACTTAGTATTTCCTTCGCTTTATAATTTCTGGTCTCCAGTTGATCGGATGACTCTCCTCGCTCTGTAATCAGTAAAGCCGTATTAATAATAGAAAATACGACAAGATAAAATCATGAATTACAATAATCAACATCTGTTTTACTCACAGCAGTATCATCTTCTTTATATATTTTTATCGTTTTGTCAGCTTCGGTTGATATTAACCGCGTGCCTGACATATCGAATGTAAGAGAAAATATTCCGGCTTCACTGTCCATTGAACCTGGCTGAACTGGTGCTTGTAGTCTTTGGAAATTATACCTGTGAATAAATATAAAACATTGACGATTATCAATCCGTACAAAATCAAGGAAGAATAGATACATCAATGTATTATTCTTGTACTAAATTTCAACATACCCTGTGCGGAAATCCCATAGATGCATCGTGCCATTGTCAGCACCAGACGCCATAACACCTTCGCTATTTATACCAAGACAATTAACTATGGCATTATGACCTGATAAATTCTGTATAAACTTTCCATCTGGACATTTCCATTCTTTAATATTATCTGGCGATGCTGATGCAAACATATATCTAAAATAAAATAATAAAAAATAAATTATTTAATTAATTGTTTGCGATTATATAGTATAGAAAGAGTAAATTATATTGTAGAAAAATACATACACTGTTGGATGGAACGCAACAGCTCTCACACTTTTTTTATGATTAGTTAAAGTTGCTCTTGATTTACCAGCTGCTAAATCCCACAATCGAATAGTACAATCATGACTTCCAGTTACCACTTGTGGTTCAGCCGCCTGACAAATCACACTGGCTACAGTGTTTGTATGACCAACTAATGTATGAACATTAGCTTTTGTTCTCATGTCCCATATTCTTGCAGTCGCATCTCTACCAGCTGTGACCAATACATCAATGCTGGGATGCAACGCCATTGAATAAACAGCTGATAAATGTCCATGATAATGTCTGATGACTTTGTTATATTCTAAATCCCAACATTTAACTTGTCTGTCTTCGCCACAGGAGAATAAATAAGGATGTCGATGTGAGAAACTCAAACCTCTGACACTACTTATGTGTCCAGTTAACGATACTTTTAACTTTCCACTCGCTAAATCCCAAATTTTAATTACTCTATCGGCAGAACCAGTGGCAAACCATTCGTTTCCTGGTTCAACAGCACAACAACGAACCCAACCAAGATGTCCACTGATTACTCTGTATAATTTCCATGGTGCGTGCCATTTTGGTTTTGCCATAGACGGTGCTTTCTTTTGTGGAAGTGTTAAAGCATTAGTTGTTGTACTGTTCGTTGGTGTTGTCATTGACACTGCTGTAGTAGTTTGTGTATATGGTACAACAGCACCACTTTGATCTTCAGGAAATGATTCATCTAAAAAATTTGTCAAATACATTATGGGTAAACAACTGGTACAATTTAAATTGATGTTTGTATCGGATAATAATATTATGGGTGAATAGAGAAAAATCAAACAATTTGTACCACCAGGTGGAGGTGGATCAGTATCATTTTCCATTCTTGTTTTCATTGCGGCAGCATTATTTTTTACACGATCCAAAATTGAACCGTATGAATCCCGTGCCTTAATTGACTTTTTCTTTTTCTCCCTGAAACAGAATTATGAAGAGTACAAACGTGCGATCAACGATTGAGCATGTGAATGTCGGCATAGTTATTATACAGATGATTGACTAACAATTCTGGATCCACAGGCGGCAATATCCCATGATTATGGAGAAATATATCGTGAGTCCTCTTTAATGATCGAAACACCACCGTGTGGACTGAATGCCTTTGTACTTCCTGCAAATAATTATTGTTTAAATGAAAATTAGAATAATAATTTACATCATTCTGAATTGTTGCGTCTCAGTCTATTGTATATTATCATTAAACGTAATCAATGATGCACAATATTATTTACTCACCATTATAGTTGTCCCACCGAAAGAATGGTATTCAGGAAAACAACTTCGGGTATTTTCGGCTTCACTCCCTCCCCAGCGATTGGCCTAGCATGTGGCTGAAAAGTATCTTTACGCTGGTGGCGCTTTTCAAAGATATGAAAATCGACTGAACATTCGATGGTTCTTTAGCTTTTTCCCCTTCTATCATATTTATGCGAGATTCCACCAATCCCGATTGAGAATGGTTGAACTACGCAAAACTACGCCGAGAAGAAGTAGTTTCTTCAACAGAATCTGCACATGCGTAGTAACAATTTTTCTTGTGCGCATGCGTCAGTATCAGCCATCTTTTTGGTACTATAGATTCAATTCCTGGAGCGGTAAAAAACTACGGCGTACTGAATGAGTTTATTCAAATTTTTACCTGTAAATGTTGGACTGGGCTTCAAATTCTGTAATGAATGTTCACGCTCCTGCTGTTATAGTAAATCAACAATATAATAAGTCGTGAAAGTAATACTCGTAAATGTTTAATTTTATCGAGTCGCATCGATTGTTTTGTTCAATTAACACTCGAAGAGCATACAACAATCTTTGATAACTCTAACCTCTTTGGAGTCTTAGAGACACGCTCGGACTCGTACGCATAAGTCGACTTAATTCTTGAATAAAATTTGTAGGTTAGGGTATGTAATTGAGCTCAATTGCCAAGAGTCGGTAAGGCAGATACTTCGGTGTTGAATCGAATGTATCGAAGAGTAATTATTACGACAAACGTAATAAAGAATATGCGTGCAATGCCGGAAAAGGAAGAATTCAAATTTTGAAAACCGAAACAAAAGATCCCCTCACAATGCGCTTGCGCGTCAACGGACATTGATATATTTACTTTATGCGTCTTCCTACGTTTCATTTTCATTATTTTCGGCATAGCTTGAATTTGTTATTTGCGAATTTTTCCACCAGAAATTTTCAGCAAATCCAGTCGTCAACCGAACATGTGTGTAACTCAGTTTTGAATCTCCTAATTTGGAACGAGAATGGAGGATACGCATGATTATCAAAAAAAAAGCAGGTGACTGTTTTCATTGTTTTGTTTATGAACGCTTAGCTCAGTTACAAGTAGAGCAAGACGCCACAGAGAAATGTATCTAAGTATAAACAAAGACATATTCCATTGAAGTTCACAAAAAGGATGATATATACATGCAAATACTTTATATACTTTCAGAATTTCACATGAAATTGGGACAATTGTAACGCTTGCTAACCATTGAACTTTTTATTGAAACCGTTCGAGCGAATCCATGAATGTGGTGACAGAATTTATAAACAATCCATTGAATTCATGAATAAATTGGGGATGTATTGGTCATCAATGTCTGATTAGCGTGTTTAGTTGTTGGAACTTGATCGGAAATCACCTTTTTATACTGTTTCTTCTATTCCGTTCCTGCATTTCAAGAATTTGTATCGTCTCGTGCCAGGAATATTCGATTAACTCTTTCTCAACTTCACCCTTTTCACTTTCCATTTCGCACATAAATTCTTGAAAACATCCCAATCGTTTGAATGATTCATAATAGAATTGGTGGGTCAATATCAATAAATGGAAGAGCTGAGAGTCATCATATTATGGCTTAATAAAACACTGATTGGATGTGAAAGATATTTATTAATATTTTTATGGAAATTCTTTGATATTCATTCATAATCATTCATTGATTTCTTTTAGCTCTGTTTTATTTATCAGATATTCTCAAATGGAAATTTTCCATTTTTTATTTTGACAAACAAACTGCGTCAGCAACTTCATTGAAATAAAATCTAATGCAATATCACTTTCCCATGAGCGCTTTCATGAAGTTGCTGTGTGCCACACCCGACTCCCGCACATTTTTATAGATGAATAGAAAACTTATATCGACCATTGAACATTAAAAATAGTAATAAACATGGAGATGATAATATTCATAGCGTGTATATGAGTTTTATAGATGCAATGAATAATTGGTGTTTTCACTTCACTATTTACTGTTCATCTAACACAAACATTAGACACGGCAGTAACTATTCATTTATTCACTTATTCAATGAAATGGGAAGTTTAATGTTCAATGAATTAATACATGAGATGAATACACGAAGTTGAAGTCTTTATCTATTTACAATTTTATAATTGGACTATTTGTAAAATTCATCCAACAATTTTCGTGTATTTCATCTTCTAGAAGAGATTCATATCCATATTTTACTTTTAATATATTCTCCAATTGAATACTCCAAGAATTTATATTTCTCATCCGAAATTGAACTTTCAAGCTGTTTACATATCCATAATCAAACAATCAATTGCATAATCCACTCAACTATTCCAATAAATTCCATCCTATTCAAAGCATTCATTTATGTATTTACATTTTTAAAAAATTCGCCAGTTCAACGCTTGACCAATTTCATTATTACATCTGAATATAAATTCATCACCACATTAAGGATTCATAATCGAACTGTCAATTATATAATTGTTTTAACAATTTAAAAAATTTCATCTTATGTAAGAAGTTGATAATTGAAAACGATATAAATATTTATTATTCACTTGAATATTCATTTATAAATTTACAAAATTTGATTTCAGATACCAGAGAAAAAGTAAAAGCATTTACTTTTTGTACATAAATGAAAAATTCTCCCACACTGTATGTTGTAAATGGGAATGAAGGGAGAGAAGCAGTTGAAGAAAATATCTTACAAAGATCTTGGGAAATAATTTTCTCCAAATTAGTCCAAGACGTATATCGAGTTTAACGAGTGAGTGTGCAACTTATATACTTACTGTTGTTGTGTTAAATTGTTGATTGGAGCATTAAGCAAGGGAAGTGTACAGCTTGAATGCAGTTCCGGCTTCCATATAATCCTTTACAGTTCCATACACATATTTATTTCATTTAGATTTGTAAAAAAAATGTCTAAATTTATATGTTCAATGTAATAAAGTCATTTAATTTGATGAAGAACTTTAGGAATGAGTGACACGTGTGACATTTTGTATTTCAATATATTAACAAAATTTCTCTTTAAATATTTTATCTTCATTCGTATATAACACAACAATAATTTTCATAATAATATGTCAGCGTTGGATTTTTTTTTATTGTATGAGCGAGAGTGTAGTTGTGCCGCATCAAGAGAAAAAGAAAGAGAGAGTGAAATGGGTTTGAGAGACAGTGGAGATCACAAGAGAAATAATTTTCTCTCTCAATTCTTTTATTTCTTTCTTTAGGCGAAAGTTGGGCGTTGCAGAGTTACGAAAATATTTCATTTAGAATAAATAAATAAATAAATAAGTAAATGAATGAATAAACGTTTATATATGTATGACCTTTGAATCTTCTTTCATTTCTCTTTGAATCATCAAAGCGAGAGTGAATGAAGAATAAAGAGAAAGATTACGATTATGAAGTTTGATATATTATATTAACCGCATGGGTATAAACATCAGGAGAAAACGATGTTTATAAAATGACAGTAATAAAAAATACAAAGAGAATATTAAATGTGTATGCATACACGGCATGTAAGTGTATGAACGTCAGGTTGATGATAATTATTTCAAGACAAAGGCGCACATGGTTCAGTTATAATACGTTTCTTTGAATGTTCAAGAGTTTAGTGACCCTTGGTCTCTCTATTCACGCATAAATCGTGACATGGGTGCGACACGGAAAAGGTTAGATAAACTCTCAGTTATTCGTCATGGTATTGTATTATGGCACCTGAATTTGGCTTGAATATAAATATCAAAAAATATCAAAATGTTTATGTATCTACTTGATTGTCTTCTTCATCGTTAGATTGATAAAAATATTTTATTTGATTGTTTCCAGTTTTAATTACTGGACAGAGTTGGAGTTTGAAGTAGAGTGACTTGGTTGCGAACATGGAAAGTCATCCTGGCTCTTCTTTGACATTATTCATCTGAAGAATAAATCAGATAATGGACCAATTGGGAACAAATACATTCACTTATGAATGTTTTCTGATAATAGAAGTGCTGATGACTCCATTTTCAAGGTTGGTATTGTTATATTAATTTCGCCTTGGCATTTTTCTTTTATCCTGTTGTTAATTTAAATGCCATTCAATTGTCAAAAACTGTGAATAAATCATTTGGGAGGGTAATTATTTATTCAGAATATACAACATTCCAGTATTTGCGTGTCTCGCATTCCTCTTTGTAAATCTATTGTGTGCAGTGTCCGCCGCAATTCATGGGTGTTTTATTAGTTTTGTCCCGTGGGCAAAATCGCGTGGGAAGTTAACTGCATTTCTTGAACGTGACGAACCTCATGTGGACAAACGCTCCGCACGGTACTGTACTTTTTTCCAATATATTAAATGTATACAATACAACACATCATATACAATATATTTGAAATGACGCGAGTGGAGGATGAACGACCACAGATATTCTGTCACATATAGCATAAACTTTATTGTTTTCCATTTTTTTCTCTCTTCTTCAACTCATATTCTTTTTCTTTCATACTTCTATATACGATCAGAGTAATTTATCATTAATTATTTATGATTCTTATGAAATGTTTACACCTAAGCGAATGAATATTTGAATTTCAACGAATTGAATGTGAAAATAATTTTATAAATTCTCGAATAATACATAACATTTTGTAAATAGAATTTTCCTCCTTTCATAAACGTTTATTCATCAAGATGAAAATTAATAAACTAATAATATTACGATGCTATAATATTGCGTGTTATAATCAACTCAATCTAAAATTAATTGGCAACGACTCTTCATCCTCATCGCGTGTATCCAATCATCAAGTCAATTATTAGTTGAAACTATCAACGATTACCGGAAGAGATGTATCAAGTGCCCATCTACTTCTTTATGCATACAGTTTATATAATTATTGATATATAAGGATATATATAATATATAACAATGTGATGTTATATATACCCTTATGGAACACAATTCAACCTACTTATATTGCTGGTGTTTGTAAACTAGGTCACCTTGCCCAGAGGTTTTGCAATTTCTTGCAGTGGATACCTGGAAGGCATTTTACAACGCTCTCATGGCGGATCTCAGACGCACGATATGGCTTGGTATATATAAATGTATGTGTATTTATAACGATACATATACCCTCAATAGCTGCGGTGGCAGCGCATATTGCTGTGCTCTAACAGCAGTTGATGAGAGGCTTGAAAATCCGGTTTGTGAAAAATATCGAAAGAGAAAGAAAGAGAGGGAGAAAGGGAAGCTGTATGGGCCAGCGAAGAAATACCCACACATAATTTCTCAGAAGATTTTTAAATTGCCGACAGTTTAACTTCAATCCGTTTCCTTTTTTAATGGTCTATTTTTATCGTTTATTCTTTTGCAGTGGATAGAAATTTGTTGTAAATATTTTTGCGTAATGCTTTGGGTTGGTGATTGATTTTTAAAGTGATGAGATAATGTTTGAGGATAATTTTTTGAGTATGAATGGATTCATTTCAAGATTTATTTTAGATTCATTGCAATTTTCTTTTTGCGATACGAAAAGGTTTATTTTGGTGCTCATTCAATTTATATCTGACGTTAGAGATGATTAACGTTCTTTGGGTTATATTTTAACCACCAATAAATTTAGATTTTCTATTCATATTTATTTTCACGATTTTATTTTGCAATATATAAACATAGATTATAGGATTTATTCAATGTGGATTCATCTTTGGGTATGAGAAAGATATTTCAGAAGATTTCGCAATTACCAATATTCAAAGTCTGATTTATTTTTATACTTTCTTTCCTTCTCTTTTTATTTTCGATATTCACAAAGTTTGCTCTGAAATATAGTTTCGAAAATTAAAATATCACGACTAAGCAATTCAGAAATTATCACCAGTTGTATTTCATTTGGTATTTCTTTCAAATTTTTCTTTTTTTTTGCCACGACATAAAGATCAATTCTATAACTTTCATCTACTGCCAACATTGAAGGTCCAAAGTAGTCACTTGACAATGCTTGATAGAAATCCAATCACGAGGACGAAATGTCCGCTAATTAATTAATTTTGCTAAACATTAAAACTTCCCTAATTCGACACTCTTCACAATACTGATAATCCCTAAAATGATTCATCCGAACTATAAATTGTTCCTAAAAGAAAAAAAACAATAATCAAACAACTTCAATAATGAATAAAAAAATCATGACGTTATCAGTGTTGATGTAATTTAATTACTTTCACATGCATGAGCAAAAGGATACAAAAAGGGGTAAAGTGGTGGGTGGCGGGTTATCAAGACGCAGAGGGGAAGGTTTTATATAAATTATGCAATCGTCTATATCCCAATAGAGCATATACAGAGGCTATATAACCACATGGCGATCAAGTCGCGTTAAGGTTAACCTCCAGTGACATTTTGGATATGACTTTCACCAGCGGTCGTCGCGTCGGAACGCGCAGACAAATATAACGCTGGCGACTGTGCATGGCAAGCCAACTGCTTTCTTCGGGACATAGGCATTACATATATACATTTTTCGTATATATCTGTCTTTGCTTCTCTGTCTTTCATCAACTTAACTCTTGAGAGTTGGGTGCGGTCGTGCACACACCAACTGATGCCAAGAATATAAAGACATGTATGGATGAATGTCGGTTTTCCACTCCACCTTCATTTTTAATACTTTAATACTTGTCCATCTTAAAGGATAATTATTCTGGCCAATTATAAGTCGTTCAATTGACAACGATCGTGTTACAATGGCCATGGCATCAATACATCACTTCTGATGTTTAACAGACAGGATAATGAAAGTAACAAGATGATTCTGCGGATGAAGATGAATTCATTGGGGATGGAAGTGAAAGAATATTTTATTATAAAACAGTTTTGAAAGGGATGAATTGATTTTTATCAGAATGTTTGTAAATTGTGATTGATCATTTTATCAAAACGTATTAAAAAAAATTGTATGTCTGAACTAGAAGTAACAAACAGTTGTCTACATTTAGTACAATTTACAAAAAAATTCCCAATCAAAAGAAAAGAATTACACCGAATAATGTCCGTAAAATTATAAAAATGGAAAGTTGTTATAGAGAAATTTATTTTTTGAATTTAAATCACATGTTATTATATATTGTGTAATAGAATAATATATAAAATTTGAACAAACGTTAAAGTCACATTACGAACATGAAGATAAAAAAAATTATAACTAAATTTCATATGTTAATAAATGCGCATATGAAATATATTCAGTGAAATAAAAATAAATTAAAATGTCCTTTCTCTTATATTTATTTACAAAATGGTGTAAAAAAATATTAATGAGGAACTAATATATTTATATCAGTCATATGTATACTTCATATGAGTATCTGTAATCCATTCTCAAGATCATAAAAATCAGGATACATAAAAAAAATGTTATGATAATTGATATCCAAGATCAAATAAACATCTCATTGGGTCAATTTTTTTTATATAATATGAATGACTCAATGGAACATTTAAATTCAAGATAAATTGAGCAGTTACATTAACGCATGTAATCATTTTTCTTTGCCAAATATAGAAACGAAAAAATTTATTCTTGATCAATTATATCATAATAATAACAGATATATAAAGAAGAAAAAAATGAAATATATTAAGACATGAAATAAATCAAGTAGAAATGTAAACGTAGGGTCGCACGCGACGACAGCGTGCACCCGGATGGTCATATTAGACGAAGCCTTCAGTACATATGCATGATTAATACAAGCAAAAGTATATATATAAGTATAAGTAAAGCGCATTGATATCTTCTATGCATATAGGATACATATAGTCCAAAGTGGTTATCCTTGAACGCGTCAATATAATGTTACATTCCGGTTCCCTTGCATCTCTTCGAGTTTTCATTGCCTCTGTTCATTCAAATATATCAGCTATTACACGTGAGCAATATTAATCGAAGGGATACAGGAAATATTATTTAGTTGGACTTGAAAATTTTAGTTAACAATACGATTATTTTTAACACATTAAATAATATGTTCCTATTTTTATTCATGCAGGTAACTAATTACGGATCTAATTCTATTCATCATGAGGAGTTATATTTTCACGGTCAGATTAAAACAGAATTGTTTGGAAAGATGCTGTTTGAAATTGGAAATTTTAGTTCATCAATGTGAGTAATGAATTTGTGGAGAAAAATTTTTAATGTTGAGATTGAAGAATTCTGATTGATTCATATGTGACTGGAGCAAAGAGCAATGATTTTACTTGAAATGATAAGATGTGATTTTACAAGGATGAATTAATTCCAATCCATAAATACCATCAATTTCACGTAGCAACAGGAGTTTGAATTTAATTAAAATTCTTGACTCATCTGTTTTTCATTGAAGAAGCTGTAAATCCATTCGGATCAGTGGATGTCAAGGAATCGACGGTCATCATCAGATTAATTGAAGAACAATAGTTGAATTGATATTAAAAAATTTGATTGATTGAGTTGTCGAAGTTATGAAGAAAAAGCATCAAGTTGATACTAATTTAATTAGAAAATTCATAAACGTTTTAAATACTTGGAATATTAAGTCTGATGGAAAATTGACTCAACACAGGAGGAATATTTAAATTTTAATTAATAAAATTTGATTTACATCACTCACTGACTGATCAAGACCCAGTGCTATTTGAATTGGAAAAATAATTGATCTACTGATAGTCAGCTCAATTCCAATTAATAAATCCCTATTGACTGACACCAGCGATGTAATGATGAAGCAACAGTTTTATTTAAATTAATGAATTCTAATCATTCAGTACTGAGTGATCCAACACAGACAGCCGTGCAGTAAATTAAACAATTAATTTCCCAAGGTGCGGCATCTCGAAAGAAAAAGAAAGAGAATTATATAACTCTTATATTAGAATTTCGTGTTACATTCAGGTGACAAAATAATTGCACACACCTTTATGTACATCCGTTTTGATTTTTGAATCAAGGATAACAATTGAGGTTGTTCAATGTTGCATCCACCCGACATTCAATGATTGATTAACCTTCAGGTGATGACCTCGTCATGCGAAACCACTTGAAGGGTAAAATAAATATACCACATACCTTTTTATAATTTGTACATTCGCACACGACAACATATGAAGTGAATGCGAATAATGGTAAAAAAAAAAACTGGGTGACACTTAAGAGTCATTGTGCACACAAAAAAGTCGAAATTCACATCGTGAACGTGAATATACTACGACAAAATAAAATCTTTCTCTCTTTGGCAATTTTTTTTTTCTGTTTCTTTTCTTGATTCATGTGGCGATCGCTGTATATATATATATATATATATATACTTCAATGCATGTGTATATGTGTTTCACATGAAAATAAAAGCAGTGAAAAGAATAAATACAACGAGAGTAAACTGAGTGATGTGAATTTTAAATGAGTATCTTTACATATAACTATATACCTCATACACTTTGAATTACGATCAGCATTCTGTGACGTAGTTCAGTCAATTTGCGAAAAACTTTCTATACACGCGTTATGCGCAGGATGAAACAGCAATCTCCAATAAATTTAAAAAAAAAAGAAGGAACGAAAAGGAAGAAGCGAAAAAAAAATTCCATTTAATTCAAAGAGAAATTGGAATATTGGTAGATTATTTATTGATGTCCTGAAGTTTATTTATTTCAAGGAACCCAAAATATTTGTGGCGTATTTGAAAAGGAATATAAACGTGGATTTTTTAATGGTGGGAAAAGATTGAATGTTTCAGAGAGAAAATGATTTCTAATGAAGAGAAATATGTTTTTATAAAAATAGAGAGAGATTTGTATTTGTAAGGAAGAAATTAGATTAAATCTTGCTATGAAATATATTGCTCACTGATTAGAATCAGAATACGAATAGAATTGGATTATGAATTAATAATTAAAAAAACATATGTCAATCACTAACAGAAAGCCGAATATAAAAAATGTTTTCATACAATCAACAAGTAAAGTTTGAATTAGAGCATGTCAAAGTGAAAGAAAAATAACCAACAGAATATTAAAAAAAAAAGTAACTTCATTTTAAAACATTTTTTATATCATCAAAAACCATTTTCATAAAGCACATTATTTTTTCTTCTTTCAGACATAACAAGCAGTCAACGATTCGGAAATTGTAGACACATCACGCGATGAAATAATTTCACAATTTGTGTCAGATTGAAGTTGAATGCATTAGATACAAGAAGAAGAAAAAAAAGGAAATAGAAAATGAAGCCATAAAAATCAAACAAAAGCTGAATCAAACGATATAAAAAAGTTCTACGATTATGTGTCTTGCGGTGAGAGATGACAGCTAGACAACGTTGAACGAGCCACACGAACGAGAACTGTCGTGCTGATAATATGAATGCACACGTGGATATTCATCGTCTATAAACTGCCGGTAAATATAATACGTGCATGCTTTCAGTGATGGCCTCAGTCTCATTGACATGCTGGGAAGTTTGTTCATCCTTTTTTTCTTCCATCACTTCTCTTTTTCCATTCGAATTGTCTCAGTCCAACCATTCCTTTTTTTTTCTTTCCTCTACTTCATCCAGGCCCGTCAAATAGAAATATGTGTGTCCAGGTGTCAATAACCCCATGCTTCCTTCACTCCTTTCTTTCTCTCTGATTTTTTTTTCTTTCACATCGCTCTACAGTTACCTCTTGAAAACCCAATTGCATTAATCATCTTTTATATACCATTGTCATCATCATCATCATTATATCCGCCCCCGCCAAGTGAAAAAGGTTTGAGTGCATCTGATGAGCTACAGAGTGTATAGTAGCAACACTCGATTCTCTCGTCACTTTCACTCGACAAAGTTGGAAGAAGACAGGAGGGATAAATCGTTATGGTAACTTGGATATCTTGGCTTCCACCAACAACTCAACAGCATCATCATCATCCTCGTTGGAGGACGTTGAAAGATGCGATGGAACTCTTTTTTTCTTTATTTATTTCTCTTTTCTTCTATTTATATTTATTCGCGCGTTGTTGTGCAATCGTGCAGACATTACGTTATATCGTGATGTCCGCTATATGGCAATAACCGATTGATTGTTATTATTTCAACGGGAATTTTATTTATGTGCATGAAGGTATTTATATTATTTATGAATAAAAATTCACATGAATGCATTTCAATGAAAGAACTTTTCTATCGATGTCCTTATTGTAAATTTATATTTATTTCAATATTTATAACGAAACATTTTATCGAAACATTGTTGCATTAAATTAACATTGATAATCATTGCAATGAAGGTTGATTTAACCTTTTGTTGTAATTAAAATGAACCCTGAGAATAATGAAAAAGAATTATTGAATAGAAAGAATTGTAATGGCATTTAGTTATTCTTTTTTTTTTATGTAATTTGGGTGAATGTATATGGATTGATTTTGATATTCTAAGCTCATTGAAATATTCTTCTTAAAATAATAATCACGTTCACAAACTTGAGTTTGAATTGCAGCAATGCACATACCGTTACCCGGAAGACAACAATTATTCGGTCATAAGACTTCCGTTTGTCGTGCCTTATTGCACATGTATTCTTATTATATATTTTTTTTCTATTTTTATATGCCCTTATAGTTAGATATTATGTATTCATTTATATGGCGAGACGACAAATTTGGCCTTGAGACACAATTGAATTGAGTTGGTTCGTCACATTAGAGAATAACTTGGTGGTAACCGGTGTACACATGGCCCATTTGCATTCCCGTTGGTCCTTTGGCACGTGACTTTAATTCTTCAATGTCGCAGTACGCAAATGTATGTATATGTATATGATTTATCCGTTGCTGATTCTGGCACGGGGTCTTTGAAGTACGATACAATCTTTCATCAATGAATTTTTATTTTCAGGTTGTCATGAGCATAATAAAAGGTTTTAAAATGACATTGAAATTCCTATATTTTGGTGGTTACTCTACGAATATTTTTGTTTGGGAATTTATTCAATTGATAATTATTTATTATTGTTGAATTGTTGTAAGTTTATGGATAGAGATGAAAATTGTTATTTGATAATTATTCTAACTAAATTGTATAGCAGTGTTAAATTATTTTCATTTTATAAATCATTCTATTTTTTTAATGATACTTTCATCTAATACGTGAAAGAAAAACAGATCGGAATGTTATAAATGGAGAGGAATGAACAGAAATTGATGGAGTAATTTAATTGATAACGAACAAAATGCTTTGACTTTTTATTTTGCTGCTACAAATTTTGGCACAATTTTTCTAGTCTCAAGGCTCATTTAAATATTACCATATTTCTCTTTCTCTAACTTCATTCGGATATTATTCAAGAAACTGGATCGACATATACGTGGTGTGTTGTTCGAGAAAGTTCCCGTTGTCGTTGAAAGCCTTGCTACTAACAGTCTTGTAAGATTGAGAATATCCAAACGGCCTTGGTTTTTACACGTTACATACATATATAGATTTAAATTTTATCATTGTGTTTTTATGTATAAATAAAAATAACGGAAGTAATAATATCCATGATCATATATTTGCCATTTAAGAAAAATACTTTAAAATAGTTTCCAACATTTCATCCATAATCTTTAAAATTTATCCATCAAATAAATTACTCTTTTCCTTCTGAATACTATTACAAATAAAATATTTTCGTCATTATCAATGATCATTTTTCATGGGTCATGATGTTTAAATAGAATTTTATTTCATCCCGCTGCGAAAACTCGTTTGTTCAAAAACCGGCTTATACTGAAAATAAAAGTGAAACAATAATATTCAGTATTTTATATTTTTTTTCATTCTCTAATGTTTTTTCTTTTATTTCCAGCTCACATCTTGGGATATTTTTAAGAATGAAAAGCATCAAATGAAACTTTGTATACTGGCAATCAGAAAAGAAAGAAAGAAATGAGGTAAATATATATAAAACTAAATAAATAAATGAAGAGAAAAAAAAGCTACAAATGTTAAGAATTTTATATATGACATTTTCAAGTGATGCCCCTCTTCTCGTATTTAGACAAGACTGTCCCCCAAAGTGGGGCCCAGAGAGGGTCCCCGTTCGGAGTAAAACCTCCTTGGTCGACGATGGGAGAATGACACGTGATCAATGGCTTATATAAAGCTGAGAACTGGCTGGGCCCTAACACAGAGTTCTCCTATTCATAAAGGGGATATAGTGTCTGAAAATAATCCAAGTTGCGATCAAATATAATTTTAATATTATATTATTATCATTAATTAATTAATTAAATAATTAATTAATTCATCGTTGATATTTTAAATATCATAATACATTAGTTTTGTTTGTTATTATTTTCTCAAACAAGAGGCCATTTAATCTCACTATGAAGACGTACTTGGTGATAGTCGCAGTCCTTATCGTCGGTACGTAAAAGGAATTCGTTATGCAAAAAGAAAGAAACAGAGAAAAGAGAAAAAAAAAATACAATAGAAAGTGTGCAAATGAAAAATAAATAATTAAAAAATCAAATCGAAATGAAGAATTTGATATTAAAATTGAAAAGTGCCACCTTATAAAGTGTGTGACTTAATATTAATTAATTATAATTGTGATGTATTTTGTTATTTTTCAAATTCAAAACATCAAAGTGAAATTGATTCTGCTTTTCTAACTATTATTCAATTCACATCGTTACAAGATTGTGTTGGAGATAAATTAGAAATGATTCGAAGAGATAAACTGCTAATATACATAATTAAATGTAACAGAGAATGAACGAGGAAAATAAGAAATTAAATTTTCATATCAATCGAGGAAGTCAAACATTGACGAGTTTAACTTCACGTACCGGTTTTTCAATTATTTTTTCCATCTCTATCATATCAGTCATGTTTTTTTTTCTTTCCGGCTTTACATACACGGTCGAGTTTTGCTTTGATGGCTTTTATAACGCGATAGACCCAAGTATGAGAGTGAACGGGATGCTGGAAATCTGGATTGTTGCCACGAATCGCGTTTGAGCAGAGAACGCGATTCTGGCGCTGCTCCAAGAGTGAAAGTGTCTGGCGAAAGTCTTTGTATATATTTTGTCTTACATAACTCTTCCACCCGCCGTTCATACATTTATACATCAACATAAAGTTAATTTATTTTTTTATTAATTTCCTCCACAATTTTCTTTATTAATTGTTATTGTTCCTCATCCAAGCGTAGATTGAATTGGAAATTAAAATATAATAATTATATATTGGATGTAACTTCAAATATGTAAATATATTTACAGGATCAAATGCGCAGGAGAGTTTCAAGTGTCCTGACGACTTTGGCTTCTACCCACATCAAATATCATGCGATAAATATTGGAAATGTGACAATAATGTTGCTGAATTGAAAACTTGCGGCAACGGTCTTGCATTCGATGCATCTGATTCTAAATTTTTAACTGAAAATTGCGACTACTTGCACAATGTTGAGTGTGGTGAACGAACACAACTTGAACAGCCAATTAGCACACCACATTGCACACGGCTTTATGGTATATTTGCTGATGAAAAGCAATGTGATGTATTTTGGAATTGTTGGAATGGTGAAGCATCACGTTATCAATGCAGTCCTGGATTAGCATACGACCGAGAAGCTCGTGTTTGTATGTGGGCTGATCAAGTTCCTGAATGCAGAAATGAAGGTAATAAGGGAGTTCATATTCATCTGTCTTTCATATTATGAAACTTCAATGACTTCACTTATCTTTCCTTGCTTTATTGTAACATAATTAATATTCCTGTCAGATTATTTCAGAAGCATATTGATGTCGCCAATATTAATTGATCTATTGAATTTACAGAAGTAGCAAACGGATTTGCATGTCCAGCAGCAGGTGAAGTTGCCGGTTCAGCTGGAAGTTTCTCACGCCACGCCCATCCTGAAGATTGTAGAAAATATTATATTTGTCTTGAGGGTATTGCGCGAGAATATGGATGTCCAATTGGAACTGTATTTAAAATTGGTGATGCTGATGGCAGTGGTGCTTGTGAAGATCCCGAAGACGTTCCCGGATGGTGAGTTCGAATCCAAATATCAAACTCCATTGCTAGTTTGAATTTTTTTTTCTTTCATCGAGTTTTATTCACTCAACACAACTAAATTGAATTGTTTGGACATTGGCATAAGTGTGTGATGGGTTTAATTACAAATCGAAATTTCTTGGGATGAATTTGAAATGATTTTGCAAGATGGAAAAAAATGGGAATGCAATAATTTTGAATGGAGTATTTCTCTTCACTATTTGGAAACTAACTAAATTTTAATTTCGCCATAAAGGCATTAACAAAGTGTGATGCGAGATTATTGGGAAGAAATAAAAATTCTTATCCACTCATTTTGCGCACGAAACAAAAACTGAGAAAAAATTGTTTATGAAAATGAAAATTATTCATGAATAATTTATCATGTAAAACGCGCACATTCTCCAAGCAGGAATTAATAACCTCACCCTCGGCCATTTTTCTTTCACGGTTTTGCTTCACAGTGAGGATTACTATGGTGACTTGGACTTGAAGAGCATCAGGAAGAGTGAGCTACTAGCTGGTATTCAGGGATCAGGCGAAACGAGGAATGTGCCAAAACAGAACCAGAGCAAACCCAGACCAACACCTGTGCCCCAGAGGCCACCATCCACTTTGGAATAGATTATTCCACAAACATTAAAAATTCCCTGCACAAAAAAAAGAAATTCCGTGCTCCCTTTTCCCATTTTTCATTTTAATAATTCTTTATATACATCCCAACGTAAAAAAAAAGTATCTCTAAAGATCTAAGGGTCCAATCCTTAATGATGGAGTGCCAAAGTTTCCCATCAGAGAAAAATAAATTCATCTTCGAAGAAATTCCCTATTCCCTTCGCCCTTGTTTAATTATAAATTGAAATAAGAAAAAATTCATAAAATAATAATAAAAAAAAAAAGAAAACTAAAAAAATTAAAATCCGGTGTATTAGCTCTTCATCTTGCACCTTCTTCTTCTTCTCTATCATCATCAAATACAATTCTGCATGTCATTTAATAAGTTTTCAATGACTTTAACCATAAATCTAACAATATAGTTGATAAAATGACGTTGAAGAATTCCATCTAACAATTGTGTTATGCGTTCTTGATACGAACAAAAAAAAGAAAGAAAAATCGTATACGTATTTTAAATCGCTAAATTTCTCAGTGAGGATTACTACGGTGATGTGGATCTGAAGGCACTGCGCAAATTGGGCTACAAGAAGTGAAGATAAATTATGAAACAGAAGGATGGACGTCTGTTCAATTTCCCAACGTTTGCTATACTACCTACAAAATGTTGGATGAAAGCATAACGAGGCAAAAGAAGAGATTACACGCATAACTACAAGAGACCAAACCATGCTGATGATGATCTCGAAAAACAAGAAGACCAAAAATAAATACTCCGGAAATGAAATTAATATCAATTCAGCGACACTCGATCACGCTTTTAATTTTCTCGCATTTGATTATCGTTACGACGATCTTTACTTGTATATTTACATGTCCACTTTTTTGTAGTTTTAAATAAATTGTAATAGAAACGTTTTACAATACTTGTTTGCTTGATAAGGAAACCAAAAAAAGAATCAATTTAAAGCGAACGAGTTCGATAAAAATCACTCGTATTAATTCCAAGATTCAATCTCGTTATTATTTTTGAGTGCAACAATATTTTTCTACTGAAGCATGTCACGCGATTAAAATAAGTGGAATATTCTCGGGTGTTTGTTTGTAACGATAGAAAGTGGATTTGTGTTGAGAGATTTGAATATATTGAGAATGTCTGATTTGAATGCGCATGTGAAGGGGAAAATAGATAAATAGATGTATTACCATCACGATTTATTGTAGCGTTACACGCGCTGGTGATCGAGAAAGCTGGTGCAGCAGCAGCAAACTTCAGCGTGGCCTCATCGTTCCAAGACGCGACGCATTACTCTTTGATGTATATACATATGTACATAAATATATAAAAACATCCTGGAAATGCTCTACATCGTTACTCGAGCTCGTGAATGAGAGAGGCAGATTTCACTGGATAGATTTCGCTGTGAAATAGATGAATCTAAATCGAAATCGATCGTTTGAATGGTGGGAAACATATGGAAAGTTCCTATTTCATGTAGATACAGATGCGATAGCGTCTCGCGCCAAGTACATACTCGCGCGAATTGCTATTGCTATTCTTTACAGATGGAAAGAAGGATAGAGCTGAAATAGTCCTTCACATCTCGGAAATAATTGCGAATATAACTGAACTTAAACTGTATTTACAGATATACAGAAAATTTCACTGTTTACCATAGAATTGTTGCTAGCGGCGCGATTATTTCAGACAGACAAAAGTATTATAAATTGCAATAATGAATATTATTATGCACATGCACTTGCGTGATAGATTAAACATCACAGGAATAGAAATATGGTCGATTAATATATTCTATCTATATAATATAATAATATTGATAAGGAACTAATTTGCCTGGATGTTGCGATCGTAAATGATTGAATTACTTCGATGATTTGTGGGTAGCAGATGATCGTTGTTGACGCCAGAATTCTTGACGGTTCTTCAAAAAGGATATTCCTTCCTCGGCATATTTTGTTATGTGCGTTGCGGATTCTTGATGAGCAGCCTTGACATCTGTAGCAAAGAAGGAGAAAATTGTGAGTGTTCAAATTAATTAAATTATTTTCAAGGGATCTCTTCTTATAAAGAGTAAGAATATGTCAAGATGATTAAGCGAAAGGTTCCAATGAATCGAATATCACTACGTAAGTAGATTTATATCATACGTAGTAATAAATTCGCAGTACTTGAGATTAATATACCTTCTTCATTTTTTGGAACATCACCATTCACTTGGGGATATTAATTTTGAGAAGGTGAAACTAAAAATAAGAAATAAAAATTCACTTTTACAGAACTGACTTTGCCATTTGATCGATATAAAGATAAAATTCAATTTCTCCATACGTTTGCAACATTAATTAATGCCCAAGGGCACTGAATGCATGAACCATATCCTCATGAAGTCGATTGAAATTTTCATTGATACTGTCCTCGCCGTCCTTGATAGGATCCATGAACTTCATTGTACTGAGTCGGTATATAATATCTTTCATACTTTCACGAATAAAATCCCACGTTACTTTTTGACCGTCCAATCTCTCAGTCATTTGCACTGCATGTTTCGTGAGTTCATAAAATTCAATAATATTTTTCAACATTCCAAATGTTTTGTAAAATGGACAAAAACGATCGTACGACGTGTAATTATTTTGTTGGAGAAAATCATCTTTTATTATCGTTGAGATATCCAAAATAATTTTATCCTTTTCTGTTAATGAACCTCTACCAACTAACTGAACAATCTCCGACAGTTCCTCCTCTTCTTGTAGCATTTCACACACTTTCATTCTCAATTCCGTGAAACCATGAAAATAACGATCATAAAAAGGATCCAAAGACCGCAAACATTTACTATAACTCAATAACCAATTAACAGCAGGAAAATGTTTCTTCTGTGCAAGCTTTTTGTCAAGTGCCCAAAACACTTGAGCTATACCCAATGTTGCACAAGTAACAGGACCAGAAAAATCTCCACCAGGTGGTGAAACAGCGCCAAAAATGCTCACTGAACCTTCACGAATTGGATTACCAAGACAGAGAACTTTTCCTGCACGTTCATAAAAACTTGCTAAACGTGCACCTAAATATGCTGGATATCCCGAATCCGCAGGCATTTCACCAAGTCGTCCACTGATTTCCCTCAAAGCCTCAGCCCATCGTGATGTAGAATCAGCCATCAAAGAAACATTGTAGCCCATGTCTCTAAAATATTCTGCTATCGTAATTCCAGTGTAAATTGAAGCTTCGCGTGCGGCAACTGGCATATTTGATGTGTTCCCCACCAGAGTCGTACGTTTCATGATTGATTCAGTCTTGCCATCAATTTCTACACGTAATTGTGGAAAATCACGTAAAACTTCCGACATTTCATTGCCTCTCTCGCCACATCCAACATAAACAATGACATCAGAATTTGAATATTTCGATAGCGCTTGTGATATTACAGTTTTCCCACAACCAAAAGCACCAGGAATTGCAGTTGTCCCACCTTGAACTGACGGGAATAATCCATCTAAAATCCTTTGTCCAGTTAACAATGGATAGTTAGCAATAAGCTTATTCGAAATTGGTCGTGGCATTCTCACTGGCCACAATTGTAGCATACTGTGTTGATAAATGTCTCCATCGTATTCTAATTCAAGAATAATATCCTCTACTGTGTAATTCCCAGGTGGTGCAATGTAAGTTAACTTTCCACAACTTCTCGGTGGTATCATTAATTTGTGCTTAACTAAATTACTCTCATGAACAACACCATAAATGTCACCAGCTGTTACATGGGTGCCACGATGAATATTCAATGGATTAAATTCCCATTTAATTGATCTGTCGATCGAAGGTACATCAATATCCCGTGGAATATATACTTTCTTTGAGATTACAGCAATTTCTTTGAGTGGACGTTGAATACCATCAAAAATACAACCGAGAATTCCTGGACCAAGTTCAACTGATAGTGGAAATCCTGTTCTTATTACTGGCTCACCAACAGTCAAACCATTTGTCTCCTGATAAACTTGAATGGTGGCATTGTCATTGTCCAATCTGATAATTTCGCCAACAAGTTTTTCATATCCAACACGAACTATTTCATACATGGCTGAACCTAACATTTTTCGTGCTATTACTACTGGCCCAGAGATACCTGTCACATAACCGTGTTGAGATTCGTGTTCGTAATCAGCGCGTTGTAACCATGTTGGTGGAATTTTTCGTTTTTCATTTGTTTTACTGGGTTTTCCATAGTCCAGTGTGTTAAATAACTTATTTTCGTCCATTTAATTTATTTTCGTACTGCGCTAAACGTGAATGGGATGATGATATAACCAGCAAAGTAATAAAAGCTCATGTGTGATTGTGATTCGACCGTTGTGATCAATGTAGAATCTAATTGATATTTTACCTGGCCGTTTTAGAAGGTCTTGAAGATATTTTTTATCCACATTGAGTTGTCCCAAGAGATTCGGTGTATTGTTTTTACGTTTCACTGGTAAACAATCTCGGCTCTTGTCACTGACTTCATATGATGGTTTGTCAATTACTTGAACATGACTTTCGTTGACAATCGAACGATGCTACAATTCCGGGGGGAGTAAAAAAAGATATTTATTATACGCGTGATTGCTGCTAACATATTCTTTTTGTTATAATTATTTGCCCTGATCAGAATTGTGTTGTATTTACAATAAAGTTTCATATAAAAATAATAAATATTATTTTATATCCAACCATTTTCTCCTGAGACACATCAGTTGACATAGACTTGTTGGCACTTTCATTTCGCGATTGAGAATCAATTCTAATTGGGATGCTATTATCTGCAATTATAATCCAGAAATTCACATTCATATTAACAAAATTACATCTTCATATATAGACACATGATATAATGAATCATCAAACCTACTAACTGCCAAGGATATTTTGAATTGCCTCCTTAGCTTTTTGAACACCCAGTCTAAATTGATCAAACTCTGGCCTAATTCTCATACCACGGTAATAATAAACCAAACTCAATTCAAAATCACCAAGATGATAAAGTGCCTCGGCCTTGTAAAACATTGCACGGGCATTATGAGGATCCTTGACCTTCTCATTTAGCGCAGCCTCGGCATCCTCAAGAGCTTTTTGCGGTTCACCAAGCATCAAGTAACATTTACTGCGTGCTAAAAGTGCATTCCTATCGTTTGGACTCAGCTCCAGTGCCTGTTGAATTCATAAACAAATTGATCTGTTGATGTAAATATAATACAAATTAAATCTACATAAGTAATTTGAAGAAAAATGATGAATTTATATGGGAGAATTTGAATTCATATTGGATACAAATCCAATTATAATAATGTCAAGGAAATTCATGAAAGAATTTCCGAAAGTTCTGGAAGTAGGAGTTGCAATTTACGGTATATATAAGACAGATAATATCTTGGGGATAGTTGGGTATATGAGTCTAATAACAGTAACGATCCTATTCTCTGTCCCTCCCCGTAATCGTGCCGGAGTCAGGCGGTACCGTGTTATTTCGAGACGTCGTAAATCGTGATAGATTATCGGAATACCCCGTCTTTCCTAAAATGGCATCGGCTCGCACAACCGGCCCAATCCCATTGTCTCATTTCTTCTATTTGTCTTCTTATCGTTTTCCCTTCGATGAAATCCACTTTGTCATTGGTAAATTCATATATATATTTATTGTAATATATTATTTTAGATCGCGTGTCTGCGATATAATGATTGGATTTTTGTGGCTGCATATAATGCGTTGTCTATACGTAATATCATCATGGATAGAAGCAACACTGTTTATTAATACCGTTGAACATCGAAATATTGTTCATGTTCAATTTAGCAATTATTTGACTATACCAAGCGGCTTCTTGGTACAATGTCGATATTTCCCTTTCGACTATTTGCGACGAATTATTCCATAAATGTTTGATGTCTTGATGAAGATGTGAGTTGACTTCAGGGCAATTTATCATGAGATGAAGATTTGCAGGAGAGAAAATCCAGATATTCATCCTTGGAAATAAATACACTGAGAATTGTTACAGATGTTTTTCTGCAGACATAGACTACGTAGTGAATATAATTATCATGGAATGGAAGATAATTATATGCGTACATTGATGGAAGAATTCCATTATTTTTTATAGGGTTCAATAACTTCCATAACTTCTACACTATTACGATACCTACAAACATTTAAAAAGTATAATGAAAAATTGCTTTCGAGACTACAATAAATCCGTACTAATACTTATGGAATATTTGAACCTTATTGATGCAGTTGAGAGCAATATTAAAATCGCCAGAACGAATTTCACGTGACGCAAGTGCAAGCATTGCGCTTGGTTCAGCCTCCTCTGGTATTTGCATCATTTTGTTGCGATCCTGGCGGCGTTTTATTTTCAACGATTGTATGATATCTCGTGTGCCCAAATTAACAGCGGCTGCTCGATCTTTGTCTGTATAAACTTCTTCTTGTCGGCGTGCACTACTTCCCTTTCGTCTACGCACTTTTTTACTTTTCTGTTCATTTATTTGATATTCTAATGAATCTTTATCACCACGACGTCTTGGTCTTGTGTCTTTTCTACCATCTTTACTATGTCGTCCACTTGATAACTGGTCCTGTGAATCTTGACCACCTCTAGATCCACTCGAGAAACATTCTCTGCTCTCTTTCCTCTCATACGCGTAAATACTCGGTTTTTTCTTACCCTGATTCGTACCTTCATCGAGACCAATTCGAACGAAACTCTGAAGAAAATCGTTGTCTTGCAACGTTGGATTAAGAATGTTGGACACCTGAGTGCTTACACGATCGCCACTTGATGCATCCATCATTTAAATGTATCCTTTTTGTCAATTCAATAAAAATCCCTCCAGTTTTTATTCGTTCTGTTTACCAATTCACTTTGGTGTTGGATAATCGCAGAGCCAGCAGAAAAATTCCTGGTTACACAGTTTTCTTCTTTTATTTTTAAACCAAAATCTTGTCGTGAATTTTCAATTTTTCTCAAACGTGTTGGTATCGACACCTTGGCTAGGTGCCTGGTTGTCCTTGGCAACAGTCAACAATGCGCCACCCGTTCAGCAACGCCGACGGCGTCGACTTTTCGCTCATATCAAAATATATATGACTATATAAATATATTTCATATATTTACATGTGCGTGTATGTACCCACAAGCTAACTTGGAACCATTCGTGTGCCATCCACGTCACGTGAGAATAAAATAAAAATCATGCATGTAGTCTAAGTATATATTCATACCTGTTGCCATTCAAAGGGTCATTTGTGCAGTTGTACTGTACTTATGACACCTTACATGAGATATCAAAGTACAATATATATAAGTTTACGTAACTACTTGTTGATTCGATTTCATTTTCAGATATTCTGTGGTTGTGAATGGTAATCATCAAACGAGGAAGAACATTACTGATTATTATTAAAAATGGTTGAAAAATATTGATGGAATACTCTTCTGAGAATTCATATTCGGATTTGGTGACGATTAGCGCCTTGATCATTTTGAAATCCTATGAGACTTCCAAAATCTGATTTTCGTATGAAAAGTTTGATAAGATGTGATTGTTATTCCAGTAGCATTTTTATTTGTGTCCTATGTTCGTTTGTCATAGTGAACAGCGCTACCACTCCGAATTTGAATTCTTACAAAAATACTTAAAATTCATACCTGATGATATAAAGACAGAGCTTTGTTGTAATTTTTGTTTTTTAAATGACCAGTTGCTTCATCGACTCGTAATTTAGTTTCAATTTGTGCGACACTTCGTTTTGCTTTTTTATCGTCTTTATTTTTGCCTTTGACTTTGCGACGTGACTTCATTATTATCCACACCTAAATAAAAATATCCACAGAATAATTTACATGGAGTGACACTTAATTTTAATTAAATTATTAATTGAAATATGGTTGCAGGATTACTTAATTTCAAATAGTCAGATTGAGAAATAAAAGATGAAAACACATTTACAATGATCACTTACCTGTTTCCCTTTCTTTTTCGTTCCAAAACACGATATCCAATAATAATATCCTCGTCCCACTTGCAAATTCAAAATTGTTGTAGGCGCAAGCAAACAACTGTAGAACTGATAATAATTGCAGTTGGATTCGTAACAACAATTTAATATTTCCTATTTTGTATTTAAGCACAAACTAAATTACGGCCCTACAATCTGATCCATTCAACAAACATAAATCTTGATTGAAACTTTAAAAGTATAATACGAAAAAGTGGAAGTTGATATGAAAAGTTTACTTAACATTGCACTATCAAAACACTTTCTATTGCCAAAATAAAAATAAAAAACTGACTCAACAGGCATTTAGTCACCACACAATGATTTACAATTTCGAAGATGTATAAAATAATGAGAATGATCTTCGATTGACGTTGCCGTTGCAACTGAAGTATACAAAACTAAAGACGATAGTAAAGGGTATGTCTGTCATGACAAGAGCGCGCAAGCTCAGATTTTCCCCAGGTAATATCATCTATATATTACCATTTACTCTTTCCAAATATACATACAGAAATTTGCATATTCGCATGCACCGATTAACTAATATTATTCCACAGAGTTGACAATCAAATAACAACACAAAAAGAAAAGAATAAAATTGTCTTTAGAATCATTTGCGTGCTCATTCTTTCCCTCAACTATATAATTTACTAACAAATAAGTAAAAAAAGTTTGCAAAACTTTTAACTAAGTATTTATATCGTGCAATGGAACAATTAAACTAATAGCATACAATTTCTTCAGGTAAACTGATTTTGGTTTTACTTCTCATTTGAATAATTAGTTGTAACCAGTTCGATTGAAGCTTTTGTTCTTTTCAAGTACAAATGTTTTCTAAATTCATTTCCATATTTTTTTAATATTCCTTGAAAAATGCAAGGAAACGTTTGCACGTGATATTAAACTTCAGGTGATGAATCGTTCGGGTGAGGATTTGTATCTTGACATGGAAAAGAAATATTTCCAAATTGATCAAGCTTAATTTCACAAAAATGTCGGTGATGATGGTTGATGGAGAAGCTTTCATGCTCAACCCTCTTGAGGTTTGTGTAATTACTAATCAATATATGAGGGGTATGAGGTCCGTGGTATATAATGGTATGCGAATGTGGTAGTTGAAAGGCTGAAGGAGGCCAAATCCTCGCGTGATCCATTATATACATGTCGTATCTTCGATACCACCAGTCTGATCATATGTTTCTACATAAATATATGGGTCTAACATATATATATCTATTGTTATTGTTGTCGTAGTTGTAAAATTTATGGAGTCACGTAATCACATCCTGCTGAATATGGTTTGTGGTACAACCTTAAAAGATAAAATATAGTAATTAATATCGCTGATTAAAAAAATTAATTGAAAAGAATTGAGAATGGTGGAATTTTAATTCGTTTTTAAAATTTCTATTCCTTTAGTTTTCTCGCCTAACGTAAAAAGAATTCTATTCAATTTAAATCAATCAATAATTGATTTGAAAATTTCAGACCTGATGTAGAATTGAAAAATATTTTTAAAATTGAGATTTTCAATTCTTTTGAATGTTATTCAATGAATAAATAATGGTCGAATATTTAGTCTCGCGCTGGATTGAAGAATATTGAAATAAATTGAACAAAGTCAATGTTTTCAATACTTTCCAAAAAATTGGTACGTCCATCGGTACACGTCTCATGTCAGAAGTTGGAAATTTATATGGGGAAACTAATTTCCAAGTTAAAAGGCAATCATGTTATTTACGAATGCAACCTCAATTAATTTTTTTTTATTTTTACTATTATTTTTACTTGTATCACTTATTAGTGTTTTACAAGGTTATCAGTGCATTAGTCCCTTCTCTTAGCGTACAGAGATCTACGTACTAGCCTGAATAAACTGAATAAACGGTCACCCAAGCTAAGCAGCATTTACTGCGGTGAGTACTTGGATGGGTAAAAAAAACGAATTAACATTTCACCATTTTCAATTCTTTTCAATTAATTTTTTTAATCAGGGATACAAGCACAGCATTGTTTGTTTCATAAACACAAACACAATAAGATATTTTCTGGCGCGAGAAAACGTATTCACTTGAATCATCTGGCGGCAATTCAATGAACTACACAAATTGTGAACGCCCTAACCTCAACCAACGGTTAACATTTACAAGAATATTGAGGTTATGTGTTGATAATTAAATCTTTACTCGTGTTAACTGTTATGAAATAAAACTATTGTGATTGTGTGTTTTATCGAAGTCATATATTATTATTTATCATTCTGAATATGGAGCGTGGCGCATTTTTGGTACTTGAAGGATGCGATAGAGTTGGAAAATCAACTCAAGTAAAACGCTTAGTCGATGCTCTGAACAACCTTGGAATTCCAGCTGAAGCACGTGGTTTCCCTAGTTTGTTTGATTTTTTTTTAATGATTCATTTCAGATTATTGATATCATACAATTAACAATCAACAGTTTCTCAACTGATGTTCCCTATCTTTTGTTGTCTTTGTTACAGATAGGAAAACCACAATTGGAAAGGTGATCGATGATTTTTTATCTCATAAAAATGATCTTGCGACTGAGACAATTCATTTGCTTTATTCAGCAAACAGGTGGGAATGTAAAAATGATTTAATCCAGACACTGAAATCAGGAACAACATTAATTGTCGATAGGTAAATGAAATTGTTATCAGTGGCCTCATTCAACAATGAGTTGCTTCAATGTTATACCAATAACTTTATTGACCCATTATAGATACGCAGCTTCTGGTGCTGCTTATTCAGCAGTATCAACAAAGAAAAGTCTCTCATGGTGTAAAGAGCCTGATCGTGGTCTACCAGCACCAGATTTAGTAGCCCTCTTAACAATTGACGAGAAAACTCTTCTTTCTCGCGGTGGTTGGGCCAAAGAGCGTTTTGAATATGAAGATTTCCAAAAACAAGTCTCTGAAAATTATTCAAAATTAATGGACGATACGTGGATGGTCGTTGAAGGAGATCAAACTGAAGATAATATCCACGAGTACTTATTAGAAAAAGCATTGAAAATAATTAAACAAAACAAAAACAGTCCAATCAAAAAGTTATATGAATCAACATCGTATTAATTGCACTTTCAATCATTTCCATTTCGTTTTACGACAAATTTGATATTTTTTATGTAGCAATATTGTGATTCGTGAAAATAATGAAATTTTATTTTTAAACAGTAAATGGTTTTGTTTTCATCTTTTTATTCGAACTTGAAAAATCCGAACAGTTTATTCTTTTTTTGAAAAATCACATTTTAGTTCGTGGTGAATCCGTTAGCAGCGTTGTCAGTTTCAAACGACCGCTTTCAGTTTCTGGAAAACGTCGCTAGAATGCGCGACGTGTTTATGTAATAACAATAACTTTCAATAAGAAAACATGAAAGTGAAGAAACGTTGTAGAAGATATTGAGGATAAAATATCTAAATAAACAAATAAACAAAAGAATAAAGAATTTCTACTCATTCCTAATTATCATAATGGAGACTGTGCCTAAAGATTTGCGTGGTTTGAGAGCTTGCTTAGTCTGTTCATTGATTAAGGTAAGAACCTAACCTCAAAATGTTTAAAAATTGATTCACATTACTAATGAAATGAACAACGATTGTATTAATTCTCTTCACAGACATTCGACCAGTTTGAGATGGATGGCTGTGACAATTGCGATGAATTTTTACGGTTGAAAAACAGTAAAGAACACGTTATGGAATACACGAGTACCAACTTTGATGGGTGAGCGAATCAACAATGATATCTACACTTACCCAGAGTAAATATTTCGATATAATGATTGAATATTTGTTAACTCTTGTCTTTTGTTTGTAGGATGATCGCAGCGATGAGCCCTGAAGACAGTTGGGTTTGCAAATGGCAGCGGATAAGTATGTGAATAAATGTTGATATTCACTTATATTTACATCCAAGAATTATATTTGATTGATAATTACCACGTTTTTCTCTTTAAGATCGTTTCGCGAAAGGAGTTTATGCCATATCAGTCACTGGTCGAGTTCCAATGGCAATCATAAGAGAAATGAAAAGTAGAGGAATTGTACACAGAACACGTGATACAAGTCAACGATGAATTTATTATAAATATCACGTAATTGGAATTAACCATTAAGGTGATGAAGTCTCGAAGTAATGATTCTATACATGGAATGAATGTTCATAAAGCTACGCTAAAATTAGTTCAAAGTTAAGAAAGTTACGTCTATCAGAATATTGATGAGATTATCATTTCTCTTCAATCAATATGTGTAGAAACAAAAACTGTTTGGTTATTGAGTGATAAAGTAAGTTAGAGTATTACGTTTCTGGTTGATGTTAAATATTGATAAATTCATTCATTTCTGTTTCCCTGCCAATTTATGTCGCTCAATTTTCCTAAATCTAATGACAATATCAGTCGAAATTTGAGAAGAATTCACAAAATCTGATATATTATAAGATATATTACATTCATCCAATTCTAACTTAAGGCAAACACAATTAAATATTATCTTTTAATAATTATACTACTGAGATTCAATAAATAACTTTAAGAATTGAGAACATTATGATAATTACATGTTCTTTCTTACAAACCTGAATAACTTGATCTATCAATGTGTCAAGCGATGCTTCATACAAAAATATTTTTTATTGGTCACTGCAGCTTGTACAGAGCTTATGGCATATAATCCTCACATTGAGTGAGTTCTTGAAAATGAAGAGCAATTAATGTCTATCTACCCTTCATAATTACTTTCTTGTATTTACTATTATTGTATGAGCAATACTATTTATTCGTGTCTTACACGCATCACGTACTTTTTTTCCCTCTTTGAATATGACACCGTCCAAAAACGTTTTCAATGATTGTGGAATAGTGTCATTGACTTCATCAAGAGATTTACTTTCCGATAGATACAAAGATCTATTAAAAGACATCGCATGAATATCATCATGAATTTTTTGTCCAGCTTCTTTAATTATATTTCGATCATTTTCATTAGGGAAAGACGTTTCACGTTCATAATATTGTGAGAGTATTAATTCTCCGTGATTTTTAAATGTCACAATTGATTTTTTATTACTAATTGATGATATAATAATATCGTTGCCATACTTTTTCTTCAAAAGAACTTTTAAATGTGCATCGGTCATATCACATCCCGTTTTTTCAAGTAGATTTTCTATTGAATATTGACAGTCTCTAGAATTGTCAAGTAGATCATATACTTTTTGAATTCCTTCTTGATATTTTGGTATACTGGGACGACCACGTTCTCTATTTCCAGACCATGACATAAAACTTAATTTGCATACGTAATGATACTTTAAACCAGTTAAAGAATCTCTATACATTATTCGATCACGAACAGCAGTCAATCTATCATCATCAATTATTTTCAATGAATTCTCAATTTCTTCTCGTAATCCAGAATTTTCTCCAACTGTACCAATACGACGCCGTTTTTTTACAATTTTTTTCTTCTCCAAAGCTTCATCACATATTTTTCCACAAAAGAGACAAATTTTGTCCAAATGTTCACATCTGTTTTCTACATCTTCTACTTCGTTCATCAATGTTCGACCTGTTGATGCATTGTCAACATTATCAGACGTGTTTAGGTAGATCAAACGACATTTATCATGAATGGTGATGGATTTTACATTTTGCCAGTTCTTCCAATTCCCATCATCACGTCTCTTACTCGATGCAATCATTAATGATAAATCTTCTGCTTCAGTACATGGCGTTGTGTCATCAGTAATCTCATTTCTACAGAGATCACATTTATTATATTGTTCCATTGTTAACCTGGAAAAGAATAAAGTGTGATGCCAATATTGATAGGTTAGAAATTAATTAACAATTATATAATTACAGTTAATAATTACAAAATATTGTTACATTTATAAAAGTGATCGAGTTTTGTGAATGGAAAATGCTGACTTTCAACTAAAAAATATGATCAGCTCACTTTGTTCACATGTGGTTCATCGTATTACAGTGCTCGTTCATACCGGCAATGCTGAGATGGTATTTTATGAATCGAATATGAATAATTTTGCAATTATTCATTCAGACTTATTCATAAGAGAGCGAAATGAGGAGTATTATATAAAATACCATGAAAAATATTGCATTTATTAGATCTCATATGTTATAAGAATAATAAAAATTGATTTCTCTTGCATGCATTATTGTATTTAAGTTATGTTTATAAATAAAATCTTCGTTTGTAATCACAATGTGTTTGCCATTATTGAGTAAGCAATGCTCTGAATTTTTTTTGTATAGAGTTTATGGGTCACTCGTTTCCTCTGCTTCAATATAATACCATCCAAAAATGTTTTCAATGATGCTGGAACGATTCCACCCACTCCGTCTAGAATAGATGCAATTACTGGATATGTTGAACTATCAAAAAGTGTTGCTTGAATATCTTCACAGATTATTTCCGAAGCATTTTTAATAATCAGTCGATTTGTATCTGATTTTGGATTTTCAGTTTCATAATATTTTGAGAGTATTTCATTTTCATAACGTTTCAATGTCACAACTGTTTTTCGTGGATTTAAAGATGAGATTATAATATCGTCACCATATTTTTTCTCCAGTTCACCTTTCATATAATCAGTCGACATATCAGTCGCTGTTGTCTTTTTCAAATCTTCTAATGTATATTGACATTCACCAGAATTATCAATGAGATCATAAATCTTCTTCATCGTTCCTACATATTTTAATCTATCAGCTTGCAATGATTCGAACTGTTTCTCTATTTTCCTTCTATGAAACAAAAATTTGCTTCTACATTGGCCATGATATTTAACACCATCTAATGAATCTTTATCTTTTATCCTTTCATGAACAGCAGCCGCCCAATCATCATTAATTGAACTGATTGCTTTTTCAATATTTTCTTTTAAACATGAATTTCTCGATTCGGTAACAATTGCACGTCTCTTTGATAATGTTCCATTATATTCAACTGCTTCATCACATATTTGACCACAGAAGATACAATTTACATTCGATTTTACAGGTACTTTTGCAGGTAATCGCTGTTTCTTTGTGTCAGGTACAATTCTGTTCACACATTCCTGGAGTTTCCTCTTTCTATCTATAACATTACTCGTTGCATTCATATAATTCTCATAGCAGCGTGTATGGACCGTAATGTTGTTTACATTTTTCCAGTATTTCCAAAACCCATCGCCACGTTTCTCACTGGTTACAATCATTGCTGGTAAGCCACGTGCTACCACAGACATCTCAGAACTATCTCCAGTCTCTATTTCACAAATCTCACATAAATCATCGTTCGCCATTCTTTACCTGAAATATTAACAACACTAAAGTAACGATAACTTTCAAAGTTTTAATTACCATCAAATAAATTAACTTACAAATGTTTCTTTGTACTATCAACAATACTAACTACCTTCCAGAAACGTACGCGGTATTTCTTTAATGCGTTAGACACAGCGACAGTAAATACCAACTGTGAGTAGGCCCATCGTTCATGATAATCAGCGATAACATCAACGAAATGACGATGCTTTGTAAGGCCAATTAAACAATTTACAAATATCTGTTGATATGATGATGCTCTGATATATTTTCAAAGTGGGTTCAAAGTCTAAGAGAATGTAGGAAATTAATATCTTCGTTTCGAATCAAATAATAATACGTAAACATAACTGCATCAACAGAGAATACATCAAGAGCTAGAACATAACCTCGCTTTTCAAAATGTTTTCATCACATCAAAATTAGTGTCGGAGAAAAACGGGTAGCGGCAGCACCATCGTTCGTGTTAGGATGTAAACTTTGCGTAAGAGAGAAAAGAATCTAATGGTGTTGCATGAAAGTGAGAGAGACAGAGCGATTCATTGATAGATCAACACTGATTTGTTGATGTTTTGAACTTGACTGACATCAATTTTTGTACTGTACATTCTTGGAAATCACTCGAGATTATTTTTACTCCCTTTAATTTCATTGTATTCTGTTTTTCATTGATTATTCATGAGACATCACATAACCTAAAAGAAGATTTATGCATAAGAGAAATGAAAGAAGCGAACGTTCATTACTTTGGTTTTAAATCATTTGTTGTTGGTTTTTTTTCCTGTTTTTTACTGTAGCGCCGCGGTTGGGGTATTTGTAAAGCCGCCTACTATGCATTCAGTACCCTCTTGCAAAGGGTGGGGGTGTAATAATGCGGGGTGCACCGTGGGTGGTCCCCGGCGATGTTGGCCTGTGTGTGGTCCGGCACACTGCGACACACGGCGATCCCTAAGCAGGATGCGATGAGATTTACCATAGCCTTAGATGATGTATGATGCTTTGTGCCGAGGAAGGACCCTGGAGACGCTTCATAGCATAGTCCAATATATAAACTTGATTTAACCTAGAAAAACCATGCTCAATTTCAGTTGTGCATATTATTTTAAGGTATATTTATCTTATTTATTTCATACTGCTTTAATATACTTTATTGGTATTTTTTTTTATCTAATTTTGAGATAGCAGAACATGAGAGAGAAATGTTTATGATTCATTTGGTTATTTATTGATAATTTTTTTATGTTTACAGGTTGTGTTATGTTTATTTTATTTGTTATTGTCACTCATAACGAATGAAGCATCGCCACAATATATGAACAGCTTTGGGGTAAACAAAAATAATGACAATGAAACATGGAAAAGTTTAGATTTGGGTCCGAGGCATAGGCTAGATGATTCCAATTATCTACTTGATAGATATCCAATTGGTGAATTACCGGGTGATCCTGCTAATTGTAAAAGATCTGTAAAATGTATACAAATGAAGGACAATATGTGCATGGGCAAATTATTGCCATACACGATGACAAGTTTGGATCTTATACCAGAGCCGACAACTCAGGACATTGTTAAGGTAATTTTGAGAACATTTTCATCAGAAATATTAATAGTGTTCCAATTCAGTTTGATATTGCTTCGTGTTTTCTTTTGTGTTCTAGGAAAGGCTTCATCTGTTGCAAGCATTACGACACATTCCTAAATGCTGGGTTGTAGTCCAACCATTTTTGTGCTCTCTATTCATGCCAAAATGTGTTGATGATACAGTTGATTTACCATTACATGAAATGTGTAAAAAAGTTTCTGGTCCGTGTCGTATTTTATTTAATCACACATTATGGCCAAAATTCATCAAATGTGACAATGAAGAATTATTTCCACGGTTGTGCAAAGATCATACACGTGAAATAAAATTCAATTCAACTGGTGAATGTTTGAGGCCGTTAGTGCCAACAGACAATGCACTTGCAATATTTGAAGGGGTTGATGGATGTGGTACTCAATGCAGTGATCCTTTATACACACCTGATGAACATAAATTAATTCATTCATTTATCGCATGGGGTGCTGGAATATGTAGCGTATGTAATTTATTTACTGTCGTGACATTTCTCATTGATTGGCGTAGTGCCAATAAATATCCAGCTCTGGTTATTTTTTATATCAATTGCTGTTTTTTAATATCATGTATTGGATGGTTGGCGCAATTTACATCAGGCAATAGAGAATCTATTGTTTGTCGCAAAGATGGAACATTAAGAATGAGTGAACCAAGGTAAAGTGATACCATTCCTTCGATTTACCGTGATGAACAAATGTTTTAATGATAGTTGCTTTGTTTTTTTTATTTCAGTGGTGGAAGTTTATCATGTGTCGTTGTTTTCGTGTTGATCTATTATTCGTTAATGGCAGCGATGGTCTGGTTTGTGATTCTCACTTATGCTTGGCATATGAGTTTTCAAGCCCTTGGGAAAATTCAGGATAAGATTGATAAGAAAGGAGCATATTTTCATTTATTTGCCTGGTGTTTACCGTTGGTATTGACAGTGACAGTCATCGCGTTAGGTGAAGTTGATGGAAATAGCGTTACTGGTATTTGTTTCGTTGGATACGCAAATCATTGGGTACGAACTGGATTTGTACTCGTTCCTGTTTTAGCTGGACTTATCGTCGGTGGATATTTTTTAACAAGGGGTATGTTATGGTTATAAATATGAATATGATTTTGTGTTAATACATTTAATGGTGATGACATTTTTGTTTATACATCGGATGTGATGATATATTGTAAGTACTGATAACAGGAAACGATTGAACAAGACAATGGCGAATAATATATAAAGAAAGTTTCATTTAGATTAGAGGCGAATGTGATTTAATTTTATTTCATTGCAGGATTGACTACGTTGATACGTTTGAAAATAAATAGTCAAGAGATAATATCAGAAAGAGCCAGTGCAAAAATTCGCGGTACAATAATAAGGATGGGATGTTTTTCTGTGTTTACATTTTTGGCAATAATTATCACATTTTATTGTCATATCTACGATTTCCGTAACTCATGGAAGTGGCGTGAGAGCTTTGAAAAGTATATGGTGTATGTGCAATTTATTTATTTCTATTGACAGTAAAAATATTCCTAACTATATTCAGAATATTTAAAAACAATTTTTCGTTTCGGTGTGCAGATGTTCAATTATAATGAAATATGCGGAAAATCCTGAATGCAAAATGGAGCATAGGCCCAGTGTAACAAAATTACAATTGCATTTATTATCACCATTTCTTGCTGGTGTATTGATGTCACTGTGGGTATGGACAAGTTCTACAGTCGACACATGGGCTCGTTTTCTTCGACGGTAATTCTTTATGATTCTAGTTGATTTCCATTGATACAATATTAAGTGTCATTATATTAAACAGTAAATGTTAAATTATGATATTGATCCATTTTAGAACATTCAATTGCGAGCGAGAAGAACCAGTGAAGTTGAAGAAACACAAAGTGATAGCGCAAGCTTTTGCAAAGAGGAAGACATTCAATCACGCTGGACGTTTATCAATAAGTTTTCATAATACACATGAAGATCCAGTGGGTCTTAATTTTGATCTCAATTCAGTTGCGTCACAAGACTTTAGTTCAACATGGGCTGCAGCACTGCCAAAATTTGTAACGCGTCGAGGTGCATTAGTGGGTGGTAATGCAGCTTCGATATCAAGTAATCGTAGAAATTCAGCAGATTCACAAATGAGTGTACAAAGTTTGAGTGTCCAAAGAGTCACTGTACGATCACGACGTAATTCAGCCGACTCACAATATTCACATATTTCAATGTGTGAAATGAAAGCAACACGTAAAATGGGATACAGTGCTGGATCAAGAAGCAGACGTGGAAAACGTCGAAGGGACTTTGGCAAGTCACGATCATCAAAAGTCGGTCCACTATTTCGTCGTGGGAGTACAACATCGCAAGAAAGCCAACTTGGCGCACAGATTCTATCAGCATTATCAATTGGTGGTATGCCGAATATGCCACAAGTACCAAATATGAAACGACGCTCAGCCACAGCTGGTCTGGATGGTGGATTTATAAATTCGAAAATAATTGATGGGAAAAATGTTGAATTGCTATTACCATTTTTATTTGCAAATCGTAGTGACAGTGATGAGAATTTAAGTAGCGAGGAAAAAGTTGAACGGGCTAATGTTGATAAAAATGTTGATATTGAAGCTAATAATATTGAAAAAGAGGATCATGACAGTGGTGATAGTGATGACAGTCAACCTGATGAAGAAACAAAAATGTTGGGAACTCAAAATAATGAAGAACGAAGTCGCGGTAAAGGAGGTAACAAAAATAATAAGAATTATGCAAATCGCGATGCAAGAAAAGGTAAATTCACCATAGAAGATGAAACAGTATTGAAACATTTACTTCAAGAGTCAAGCAAACAACAAGTCGACAGTGATAATGATAATGGAATGTATAAGAAAGTTGGAATAGGTGATTTAGCATCGGGTTTAGCTTCATATTGTCCGGAATTAACAAGAATAATGCAATCAGATGGTCAATCAGGTGCACGTGAAATGGCAACACAAACTTCTTTGCCATTAGATGTACTTGAAATGGAAGAATTGAAGCAGAGTATTGATGAAATAATAAATAGTCGTAATTGCACATCGAAAGGTACACAGATATCACCAAAATTGGATAAAAGTAATAGCCGTAATAATCGAAAAGTTGATGGTAAAACAATGACTAGTCCAATTAATTCAATGAAATCATCGAAAGATGGACGACGTAATGAGCGATCATCTTCTAATAATCAAAAAAATTGTTAAGTTCATTCTTAGATTCTATCAAAGGGCAAATCTGCATTTTAATTGCTCTTTATGCATTTTTTTTTTACACTTTTTGTACTTAATGTTTAATTAAAAGTTTTTATTGTATCATTTGCAATATTGAGTGACTGATTGTGTCAAGAGGATGAATCAACGAATACATAATTCATATCTGTTGCTGTATTGAACGCTAATAACTGCTGGAATTTTTTTCTACGTTTTCAATCAAGACTGAGAAGTGTTGTGGTTATCTCACTTTTATTTCTGAGCAAAGTACATGACAATAACAATTTTTTGAATGATACACTATGGTTACCGTTCCTATTTTTTTTTCTATCATTTTGTGATTATCTGATGATTTTGATATATTACATTTGGAGAATCCTTTTCTATTCGATCATTGAATGTTTATATTACTAACGTTGTATCATTATTGTCAATTATTGATATATCGAACTGAATATTTGTAAATGCGATGCAGCTTTTATTCATTGTAACTTGAAAATTTTGTCATTCTAAATATATTTTATATTGAAGAAGACGAAGTTGACATTATTTATGCTTTTTATTTTGTTCCACAATCGCATGTGATTTTTCATAATTCAATTCCATTCTTAAATTCGTGATGTTTTTTCTGTTTCATGATACATAACACATTTGTGTTTATTACTACAAAGAATTATTTTAGGATTCCCATCTGTTTTTTTTTCTTTACAAATATATTGGAAATATTCAACATATTATAGAAAACAAAATATATTACGTTGTGTACGTTTTTCTGACACATGAATTCATGTTTCTACATTTTTTTTTCTTCTAGATATAACATTCACGATTATATATAGCGCTTAGGCCCATAGGCACCAGAATATTAATTTTTTTTTCTTTCTATTAAGTAAAAAATCATCACATTCCTTCATTGTGAACACATCGCCGTAAAATCTGACTAAGGCAACGATTTATTTATCTATTTTTCATTTGATTTCATTCATCATCAAATATTACTACGTGGTATAGATTATTTCATGCACTGTTTCTAGATTATGTATATTTTTTGATCAAAATTAATTTATATTCACTCTCACAAATACTTACAAAGAAAAGAATTTGTCTAATTGGCTAATTACAATATGTTCCAATAAAAAATACAAAAAAAGCTAATTGATAATTTATATGAAATGATAATTTTAGAATACATGAAATTGATTTGTGTTGTGATTCATCTGAGTCAATTCCTTAAATCAGGATGAGCTAATTTTAGAGACAAAAAAGAAACTATCAAAGTTTCCGTTAAATAACTAACAAATACAGTGCACCATATGTTTTATTTCCTCACACGTTTATTTGAATTTCTTCTTTCTAGGTGCCATTTGCGATGTTCTTTTAACAGTACCTGAAAGCAAAATTGAATAAAAAATTCTAATTAATCTCTCGCAGACAACTCAATAAGAAGTGGACAATGAATTATTTTAAAAACAGAATTTGCTTTTCTTGTAAAATTCATTGAACAAGAAAAGTTGGTGGTGAAGATTATTCGTCGATTAAATTCAACACTAATGAAAATGAAATCATAATACAAAACATGCAGGTATTACAATGCAACAGTTTTCATAGTATGAAAATTTATTGATAAAATAAATTGGCCATAGGTGATAAACTGAACTAAAAATAATCGAAATAGTCTAAGACAAAAAAAAATATAATGAAGTTAATTAACGTAAGTCATTTTATTAGTTTCAAAGATAAAATTTCCTAAAATATAACAGTTTCAATAATATTATTTTATGTATATATTATTTTGACTTATCTCAGTTTAAATTTTTGGATATTTATTAACAGATCTGAGTATGAATATGAAAAAATTTTGATATCAAATCTAAAGTTCAACTATGTACAGTACAAATTGAGTATTAACAGACATGAATTGATTTCTTGAATAAAATTCTCTAAATAGATTATCAAAAAGACCTCATTATGGCATAAAAGTATTAAAAATACTGGAAAGAATCAGTATATAAATGCGTATCGCAAAAATTGGCGATTTGTATAAACTGTTGTAAATAATTAAATGCATCAAAATCAATGGAAAAGTAAAGGAAGAACAAATATATAAAAATTTGTTCACATGATCGTCATATCAAAATTATAATGAGAATTTTGTTTCGCTTTGTTTAATGGAATCTTTTCATTATTGAAATATTGCGTCGTGATTCATGTCAATGCAAATTAGATCGAATGCTTTCCTGAGTATCTTTTCATTTAGAGTAATAATCATTTCTTCCTCTTTAATCATATCAATAAAATATTGCAATATCAATTTTTGTCGTTGAGACTTTGGATTTCCTCTTGCTTGTTTTCCAGGCCTACAACTTTGAATCTCCATGCATAGTTTCGGCGAGCTTTCGTTTTCCTAAATCCCATGCAAATAATAATCTTTAATTTCGAATAATACCAACACAAAAATCCACGCAACCAACCCTTCTTAATTGTACGAAACATCATTATGATGTTTCGATAAAAAAGAAGAAAAGCTAATTAAATAAAACAATATTGTTAATATCTGATGATGCTTAATGACAATTAAAAGTGTAAATTAAGAGAAACAAAGAAACCAAAACCATGCACCACAAAAAATGATTCACCAAGCGTGACTTTAGCAATTTTTTTTTTGTATTCACCACCACCTCTACCAGCATCTTCACCATCCATGATGGCATAGAACATTTTGGAGTCACCTTTCAGTGACACACGACGAGGCTACTTGGTTTTCAAATGATTTTTTTGTTGTTTAAATTGATGATGTTCGTTACCCCAAACATGATGATCAAAAAGTTCGCCAGCGTAATATAGAAGTCCACTTAATGCGAATAATGAAGCAAAAAATAAGATTCTCAATGGTAATGACAGGACATCCATCACTGGGTAGACCCATACGTTGCTTTTATAATATATTACATGAATCCTGAAACAATTAAATAGGGAAAATGATAGTAGAACAATTTGATGAATATTCTGTGGCTGTTTGTAGATCCCATGAAACAAATAACTGCCACAAATAACTTACCAAATTAAATACGCCAACATTAATGCATATAATCCAATGAATCCATTTCTTCTTCTAGGGTATTGTCTAGGTGCGACAAACACTTCAAGAACTGCTGTCACCATAATCATGGTGTGCATCAAATGATTCAACCACGTTGGAAAATATGGATCCAACGCTTTTGGCAACACAAGCTCACGGTCTACAGCCATTAAAGCCCAGAATGTTATACCAACAAACTGTAATAATAAACATTCAGTGATTATAAATTAATACTACTCCAGATTGTGTTATGAAATGAAGAGAGTTGAAAGTTTGGAGTAGTTTGATCTAGAAGCCAAACTTAACAGTTATTTCAAGTATTTTTTTTTCTGGTTTAATTAAATACCGAAATATGTTGAATTAGAGTTTAACAATTGTTCATTATTATCATGAAATTCCATTATTTTCTTAAGAAAGTTAAACTCATTGTACATCTCCATTCTTTCGAGGTATAAAAATACAGGTCGAATAAATCTCTTATGATTTTAATTATATGCGAAAGTCATAGAGTTCTTCATTGTCTAAAATTTCTCTTCAAGTTGCGCCACATTTAGTAATGTTTCTCTTCATCTGAAACCAATTATCTAATAATCCCTGTAATTTTTATGAGTATTGTTGAAGTTGGCACTAAAAATATATTATAACTTTCAGAATTTCTGTTTTATTCCTAGTAAATAGACAAAAATGAATAAAATAAATAAATTTGAAGAGAATTCCAATCAGTTGGGCTTCTAGACTGCTACAAAATAATCAAATTAATTATCTTACCATAGCAAGGGGAAAACTGTAGGTTGCATGGAAATAATCTTTGATTCGTCTCAACACTGGTGGCTTTTTTGGTGCAACTTCATCAGTGCCACAGAAGTCATTTAATAAACACAGGAAGAAGAACACGGCCTGTATTATCTGTAAATTAAAGAAAGGAAAAATTATTCATTTCCTGCTCTTTTGATACAAACAAAAGAATATTTAATTCGTTGCAAAAAAGAAAAATTATATACTGAAATGTTTTCATGAATTTTTAATAAAATTAAGCAAAAAATAGAAATGAATTGTTGGCAGACAATTGATCACGTTATTCATAAATTGTCACTTGAGTTCAACGACACACAGTCCACTTATTGTACTGAAGTACTTGATGAGATGACATCAAGTGACTTTTAACACGCGAGCTCTTGCATGTTCAATTGTGAAATAAATACACGAAATATCCAAACTTTTTGTTTACTACTGTTGAATTATATGTTTCGCAAAATAATGAATTATGCAATAATATTTAGAGATTGTTGAGCTAAATAAAATGGCCAAGGACACTAGAATTGACTGTGCAATTAGAAACAATTTAATGCTTTTAAAATGTTCATGAAAAATTGTGGCTGTGACAGATATTCAATGGTTTATGGTCGATGTTTACACATAAATAAATAATTAAGTAGAAAAAAATTCATTTAGGGAGAACAACTGATATTTAAATTAACTGAGAATTTGAATAAATACATAAAGGTCGTAATGTGTTTACGTGCACGAGTAAATGTCAATGAAGTAATTTTTTTTTGGTTTCTTATTTCTTTTTGCTCTCCAACTAATTATTACCAATAAATTTCTTGCACGTTATTCAAGTGGTCATAGAGCGAATCAGTTTTTTTTTATTTTTTAGTGTATTGAGACAAGTTTTCACTATGATTACGCAAAAAGAATTTGATTAATCTCTATCATTTACGAGAAAAAAATGTGTTTACTGTCTTTAATCAATTTTATATTAAAAATCTTGTTACGACATTGTGTGTTGACTTTTTTGTTTCTCATGTAATTACAATCTCTCTTTCTCTGGTGATAATTGGGGAAAAAAATTGAGGTGACCCGAAAAGTTTAACTTGTTTAGTAAAATTATTATCTTTGGATTGTTAGGTGGAAAGATAATTGAACAATTTGAGGTTCAGATGTTTCGTAATAAAATCTTGTATCAAGTACTATTTCAACATTATTTTTAAATATCGCGAATAATTTTAAGGTAACAAATGTGGTCTTGTCAACAAAAATTGCCTAAGTGGTACTGATTGCAGGTTGAACGTTTTTTTTTTTCCCTTTTCATATCGTTAAGTCTGAAATTTAACGATTATTCTTATCAACACTTAATTTGAATAGGATGTTTAGATTTTTGTGATTTCTTGACAAGATAAAACATTGAAAAAATTGTTGAATAGAAATTTTCATAGTTTAAAATTATAATTTGAACGATTTTTGTTCAATTAAAGAAACTTCGGCTCATTTATCTTTGTCTTAACAATTCCAGAGATAAAATTTGAATTGTCTATGCCATTTAAATAATTTTCTTTGATTAAAACTTAATTAATTTTCAATGGGACGATACGAACCGCATCCCAAAATGTAAGGAATTTAAATTTTCCGCCGTATGCTCCATGTGTTTTGGCAACATTTCCAGGAACGATGGTGAATGTGAAGTCATAATAGACAGCAAATGAAAATTGAGCACATGCAATTGCATGAAATGCAATAAGCAGTGCTTCACGTATCATTTTTCTTTTTGTTCAACCACAAAATATTTTGTTTCTTCAATTTTCTTCTTTCTTCTGTAATTTAAAATTTACCGATTGTCCTAATAATTTTTAATGTAGTTGTGGTCAAACAGTTCGTGGAACGAAAAGAATATAAATGACGCTCCGATTTTTATTGTAGTAATAAAATAATTTATGTACCTATGAGAACTAAAAATAAAAGTGATATGATTGAGTACATTTATATATGAAGATTGATTTCCCGGTGAGTGACGGTCGTTGGCTTCACTTACGCCAGCTACTTTCTAAACTTATCGGGTTGCTTCCGTCAGAATCGATTATAACCACGTGAATATACGTATATTTAGACACGTTAGAAGCTCTAAGGAAGCTTCGAAATAAAAATAACTTCACCTTCGTGTAATCAACTATAGAATGAAAGCTATCACGAATTTTTTCACAGCTTCCTCTCATTACATTCAAGTTTCATGTCATTGTACGTAACACAAGAACATTCTCTATCATAAATTAACATGATTAATGTGACAATCACTCGTTGTCAAATGAAAATTTACAATTAATTATCTAGTTGATTTAAAGAGAAACAAAATGACCAAAACTTTCCAAATGTTTTTCTAATTTAAAATTAGAATTAAAACATTACACGAATTTTTTTGGTTATCAATTAATTGAAAGAGAACCTGAATTTGATAAAAAACATTTTCTCAAGATTATATTATAACATAACTATTGACAAGAGAACCGAACTGTATTCGAAACAAAAACAAAGCAGAAGATAATTATCTCACGTTTGTTCAAGTTATGCTAATTTCAAATCAAATTGAATATTACGCAAATATTCACCTGTTATCAATAACAATAAATTACAGAAATTTCATGAAAAACATAACTATCCAGATCCTTATAAATAAATATATACATACAAACATGTTGGCTAACACATAAGTTAAATACAATCTGCGAATAAAATAAATAACCCCAAGTTTATACGTGTTATGCTAATTCCAATTTTGAATTCAATATTGCGTAAACTTCTAAAGATCTCCACTAGAATATCAGACAAAAAAAAAATCGTGAAAAAAACAACCAGAATAGTCATTAACTATTTACATCATTTTCTTAACCTTATTTATATATATTCGACAAATCGATATGATTAAACGTTTGATAGTCCACCCGGCAGAAAAATAATAATTCCAAGTTGATAATTACCGAACTAATTTGGAAATATCAAAAACATTACGCGGACATTTCAGTAGTTATCAATAAACAATCAAATAAATATTCCGTAAAGAAGAACCCCATTGCAATTGTTATTCCTATCATAATTATTTAATATATACAAAGCTATCATCAGATCACACAATTTTTCTATTCATGGCACAATCCAGTCACGTAAACGTATACTTAAATCCGCGAAAGTGACTTGATCGTAGAATTAAAAACCCCAAGCACATACAGACAAACTCCCATGCATACATCCATAATACTTCCATAACAACCTAGACATATATATATATATATATATATCCTCACTTTACTTCAATAATTTCAATTACTTCATCTCCCAGGATAGAAAACACCATTTTACCAAGTTGATTACATATAGAATAGCCTTTTTATATAAACGGGAAAGATTCCTTTCATCAATCATAAACTCGGGCGAATAATTATCCCAATTTCCTATTATAAACTGTTATTATAAACAATAACTGAATAATACTATCAAATCGGAGCGTCTTTTCATCTTACAAAACAATCTTTATTAATAAAATACAGTGAAACCTCCTTAAATTTCCCTCTTGAGCACTGATGGAAACATCAAGAGGTTAGGTTTGATTCTTTCTCACCAGATGGCGGAAACTAGAAAGAGATTTCACCTATTTTCTCTCACGCTCTTGTTCACGAAGGCGATATAAAGATGGGAATAGTAAGGAGGTTTCACTGTGTTTGTAAATGTGATGTAATGTTTCCACATATATATCTATATATATTGATTCCAACTATTGTTCACAGGCATGTGTACGTACATAACCTTATCGCTAAACGCCGACGGCGTAACATACAACACTTCTTCGTGATAACGACAAACAATCGAATGATACAACGACGTGGCTAATTCTAACGATACAAGAAAATTACTATGCAGGAATTAATCGTGTAAATTTATTCAATTAATTTATAAATTCACACCCAGAACTGTTTGACCACCCACCAAACACGTATTGGCACACACATAAACACATGCACACACGCAGATATTTTTATATCCCTACAGTAATTTAATTTGATTTTCTTCTAACACGAATAACGAAATTGAATATTGATAATAAGATTATTATTTATGTTTTAGTTATTAACTTTAATTTTTTTGCATTTTATTTTAGTAATATAGGTATATATGCAATTGTGCAAAATTTTGTTCTATTATTTATTGAGTATTTATATTTTAAATGTGGGCTCTATGTGTGTGCATGTTATGTGACTTCTGTCCCTAGACTCAGTTGGAACTTCACTGACGAATGCGTCTAGAGTACAGAGAACAAATTGTAGTACACACGGCCAGTTGTGGCGCAAGAGCGACTGCGGAGATACAAAGTGGGAGGGTGTAAATGAGGGGAATATTTTGATAAATTCGTTTGGATTTGTATGAGTATGGAAATGAGGATAAGGATGTGGTATGTGGTGTTATATTGATTAGAAAATGGATGGAATAACATGAATAATTGATGGATAGATGATAATGAGTAGGAAGTTTGGAGATTAGAATTTGCAGCTCTTCTAACTTTGCATTCATTGGTCTGGCATGCTCTTACTGATGGAATGGGAACCGCATTGTATTGGTTTTCGATCAGGTTAAATTGGTATTTATAGAGAATATGATTGGAAATGGCATTTCTACTTTTCACTAATGTTACTCTTGAACAAAAGTTATTATGATATTTTTTTTAGATTGCGGTTATATTTCTGTTTATATTTAGTTGATTTATAGGAGAACGAAATAGTTTGCGGCTCGATTGGCATTTGGGTAGAAGAATGAATCGATGGAAGATGATGAAAGTGGATGGGAAACAATGGAAGACTTCGAGCTAGAGTTGTGCATTGAAGATGCTTTTTCTATCTATTGTTGGGAAATGCGGTCATATCAATAAACGCCTTCACATCATTCATCTAAGAAGAAATTAACTCAGATGTTAATCAGTGCTCTTTGAAAAATTCGTGACAAGTATTTGATCGAAGACCAAAGCAAAAAAATTAAAGGATAGACCAACGTTATAACTGTCTTCATCGATTGATAAAGTTTCTTTTTTTATTTGGAACTAATTCTCTAGATATCAATCAATCATAAAACAAACTTTTTATGACTCTTTCATATCGAGCGCACGTTATCATTGTTGGTAGTCATACGATTGATCCTCGTTGATCATTCTATCAATTAAATCCCCTTCATAAATACAATTCTACAATCCATCAAAATATTCATGAGCTTATAAATATAAATGAGTAATTCCGTTCGTCGTTATCATTTCACATTGATCGATCAGCAGTTCCTTCACATGCATCAGCACTTTCGATTCTATCGGTATAAATAATTCTGCTGATAAAATTTACGATGTGAGATATCGATAGATATAAAATCATTCTAAATAGACACTTCAAAAGAATACTGACTCATGTTTATTTGTGTATTTTCTTCGAAACACAAAAATAAGTTCCGACTAAGTTAACAGATTTCTATTACCAATATTTTCAATTTAGTAATTTTTATATATTATTTTTCACGATACTTTCAGGTGAATTCATTTATATTTTCTATTACAATTCTTGTTTTTATTTCAGATCAAACTTTCTGCATTGGAAATGGGATTATGAGAATTCATATTTTTACTACATATCGTGAACTACTATGGATCAATGAGGTAAGATATAATACGATAATGTATCAAACAATAAATAACTGGTACATCTGCGAGAAAAAAATAGTATCGCGCACGATAAATGTCGGATACTTATTGTAGACAAGACAGAACAGACAGTTATTCAAACCGATAGTTATAACATGTTACACAATATAATTCAATTGGTTGTTGTATAATACAGCTTATGCATTGATGTTATAATATTCATATGATGAGAACATCAAAAGAGCGAAACACATAAATAGCAACCCTACGATATAATAAATAGAATAAATAACAAACAAATAACTAATAAAACAAAACATTTTTCATGAAAATGAAATGTGAAATCGAGCGTATGTGTGATATAATATTCTCTGTGTTACGTCTTTACGCAGAATTACGATTAGATCATTTATATAAAGTTATATTTTATTACGTATTATAATTGAATAATCAAACATAGTTTTATCCATTGCAAAAATGAAGAAAAACATTATAAAAAAAAGAAAAAAATCATTCGTATGATTATTCTTTAATGTATAATTGGATAAATCATTGATAAGTAAATCCAGACACAAGAAAAGATACGAGCCAGACGGAACAAACAAAAAATGAATTCACATGAAAAATATTCTTCAATAGCTTCTTTAGTTATTCGCGATATATTTATATATTTGTACTCACCACTCCCCACAAAGTCAAGTATTTAAATTGACCCGGATCGAACTTCTCGAATTTTTTATCAATCATTGGTATCCGTAATTCAAAAAATGCATAATAAACTGTAAATGCATACATTCCAAATGCCACAGCATGTATCAAAATCGCCGACATTTTAATTCTGAAACAGTTATTATATAAATGTTAATTAATTGCTCAACGAATAAAACAACAAAAATGTCATCGTATCGTTAATTTATTATTCTGCATATCAATCATAAGAAAATTATAATTATTAATTCAAACTTTCACTAAAGTAGAATATAAAATATGAAAATGTTATTACTTCGTTTTTATATCTTTGTATTATTATAGTAGACAGTGACAATTGTATTACTGATCAATCGACGATTTTATCCGATACTGAATTGGATGAGCGCGTTGTCTTTTCACAACACAAGTTCATACATATTGAATAAGTTGAATTTTTTGAAGGCTCCAGTACGACCTTCGTGTGCTAAACCGGTTTTCTTACTGGACTGTAATCATTTAACTAGCTGATTATATTCCTCGTTCACATGCGTGTTTGTTATTATATATAGACAACACTACTTATTATTCATACGTAACAAATGGATTCCACTTTGGTATTCCTATTGTACTCTGATTCTATAGCCCAGTGTAGATCGAAACACGTCGTGATTTCCACCGGCTATAAACTCACTGATACAATTTTTTGTTCTATTTTTTTTCACGCTGATGCGCATGTTACACACACCGACAACTATACCAGTATTCAGACTGTGTATGTATTAACTTGGTTCAACATCCACTCATTGATGTGTTTGATCCGATATATCATGAATCAGTCTAGTACAGGTCGACGCAAGAGTTTCGTACCAGAATATCATTATATTCACTTGTCAATTTTTATTCCCATTTATTTTTAATTAATATGTAAAACGATGATTTATGATGAAGTGTGCGAAGTAGTGACAATTGATTATTTTGATGGAATATATGTTTGCAAATATTGGAATGTCTATCAGAATAATTTACCATGCTATGAATTATTATTTGCATGAATTAGAATTGATGAATTAATTTTAAGAGAATTGTGGTTTTAAATTTTATTATTTTTGCTTCATAGCGAAAGGTTTGTTCTTTTAAAATTATCTTTAAGATTACAATTATTTATCCATGTTTGGATTTTTGTTTAATAAAATGTAATTAATCATAATGAATAATGTGAGATGTAATATAACGATTAATCATTGTCATCAGGAATATTTTTGGAGATGAGTATTAGCAATGTTTCGTTGATCATCAGTATGACTCATTATGCAATAAGATATTCGAATGAACGGCGAGAGATTAATTATTATCTAAGAACATGGAATTCTCTTTTGATGTTACTTATGTAACACAATTTATTGTATATGAATACAATTACTATTAACATTGACACACAAGTTAGCGCACGAATGTGTAATTATCTGAATTTAAACAATTGTTTTAATATGATGAATGTGGGTTTTGAAAATATTTGAGTACAGTAGTTCATCTTCGAAGTATGAAATGAAATCGGTTGAGTAACGTCGTTTTTTTAACAAAAATCTAACGAAATATTTCACTTGAAGGTGACAAAGTGAATGTTATAATGATAAAAATAATAATGAATATTTATGTGGATTGGTACCTTTTGAATGCAGCCGTGAACTTGATGTTTAAAAAGGTCAATGAGAGAAATAATTTTGTGTGTGGTATAAAATTTTATATTGAGGGACGGAACAGTTTCGTTAGCGAGACGAGCGACAACTGAGATGATTGCAACGTTGTTAGTAGGATTGTGATGAATGACTGGATTTTATCATCGTTATTTTTTAGTGCTCCCGGATATCGTTGTTATCATCTACTAACACTTCTCATTAATGCGTTTTGAATTTAATGTGAATTATAAATGCAAAATTAAACCTTGAATGATTTTTCATAGCTCTGTTGAAAGGTCTAACGGAAATAGATTCATTCGATAATTCCTAGTAGTAAAAATTATTTTGTAATTATTCATCAAAAAATTATCCTTCGGATAAATATTATGATGAATTGGTTTATCAATTGTTTTAAAATTGTTAGATAAAATTATTGTCTTTAATTGAAGGGATGTAAAATTGAACAATGAATGTTTTGTTGTAGAAAATAGTCAGTAGTTTTTGTGAACATTAAATGAACGTGTTGCTTAAATTTCCTCCAGACAATTCTTTAAGGGTCGAATGAGGTCACGTCGATAATTTCGTTGGGGATCGTGCGCACATACGAATAAATATAGTCAAATTTGTAGCATCAAACTCGTCATAACAATTTTTTTTTATTCTTATAAATAAAATCCTTATAGATGATGGTCAAAGTACAATCACTAATGCTGTGTCACTATGAAACGAGATAGTTTTTCAACTGCAAAAAAAAAATTATGCATCACTTTATGATAACAAGAAAAGGAATGATAATAAACGAAGTGTGAAATCGATAGAGGTATCAGGGGTGTCAGGTGGTAGATAGTAAAAACGTTTCACTTTGACAATACTGACTTAGGTCAAAAGGAAAAAAAGTAGTTTTATATTCGTATTGCTGAAAAAAATGAGAGATTTTTATTGATTATAATTTTTTAGTCTTTCAATCATTGATAAAATTTATTCAGCATATCAATTGTCAATTTTTTCTTTTAAATAGAAAAATGCAATTTATGTACATGAATAAATGAAGGAATGAATATGTTCAATAATTGTTCAATATATTAATCTTAATTATTTTAATTCTGCATTTATATCTTTAAAAATAAAAATGTTATTGTTAAACTTTCGTTACTTTAAGATATTTAACTATAAAATTAAAGGAGTAGAAAATTAATTTTTCTTAAGAAGGTGTAGGTGTGAATTTGAAAATACAGCGGGAAATTATCAACAGTTCAAAGAGAAGGTGGTGAAAAAAATTCACTTACCGTCATGTGAATTTATATTTAGTGAGTGCAGTCGGTGCTGGTGTTTGTCTTTATAATCAAATTAAATTGCCACCGTGTTGGATAGTCACGGACTCTGTTGGTGATGTGTAGAACTAGTAAGTTACGCGGAATTCTTTAAAGTTTGTTTTTTGATCGACTGAAACTCCGTTAACTTGAACCACCACATCAGGATAAGCTCAAGGATAAACACACATTATACATTCGATTATTATTATGCTGCTATACTTTCGTATGCTCTAATTCCCTTTCTTGAAACTTGATGTTATATTGTACACGACGTTGTTACAGGTTTTTTACAATAGAATCCTTAAAAGATCACCAAATTTTTGTTTATTATAACTTTGTATGAATTATCAAATGGAAAATTTCAATTTACTTTTCTTCTTATCGATTTTAGATTTTATTCATTCAATAAAATTCATATCTATCAATAAAACAATTATACAACGTTAGAAGATGATTTTATAATTTCAAAAATTATAAATTAATAAAATAGTCTGACTTATCAATAATTAGATCACTTTGTTCAAGAAAATTCAAAGCTCATTACAAAGTTTATTCTAAAGTTTGAATTAAAAATTCTTCCTTAATATTAAAATTTTATTTAATTTCTACTCTAAATTACATTGCCCTACTAAAATACTTTCTCTTCTGTTTGTGGCCCTTGAAAAATACTTTTATAATAAATCGACTGCAACGAACGTAATAAAAAAACTTATTTATTGATTTAACAAATTGAATTCAATTCCGGTGCTTCTGAAATTCATCAAACGACAGAAAATTCGAAGCAAATTTATTCTACACTAAAAAAATCCAATCGTTGATTTTTTCTAATTTTCATTACACGTTTTTTTTCTGTATTGATAGAAAATTCTTGTTAAAATAGAATTTGATAAATTGGACAGTTAATTTTTCTTTTAATTTTATTGATAAATGAATAATAATCGATCATCAATGAAAAAAAAAATATAGAATACAGTCTAACGAGTTTGTTACGTCGTTCACCATATATATCATCGTCTATACACTTTTGTGAATTACCATTTAACGGAGTACATACACGTCATAGCATGGTCGAGTTGGTGGAGAACAGTTGGTTGCATTTAACTGACACACCGTGTGAATATCAGTTGCCGTAACGTCACGTTCGTGTGTGCATGTTTGCTGGTGATAGGCCGCAATTGCAATATCCTTTATAAATTCATGCAGTTTTATTATTGAAATTATTTAATAAATAAATGAATGAATGAATAAACAAATAAATAGATTGATTGATACACAATACAATAAAATATAAAAGTGTTGTGTTAAATGTGTTTGTGTTACCAATTTCCTTGCAACAAAAAAATAATTCACTTTATATTACTGTGCAGTCACAAATGACATTTATTTTTCATTTCAAATTTATTTTAAAAACTTCATTCATCATATTGTGATTTTTTTTTCCTGTACAAGAGAAAATGTAAGTTATTTATTCTCACTAGTTATAAATAGAAACCAACAAAATTATTTTATTCAATTAAATTAAATACAGAATGAAAAATAATTTTACAGTTATACAATTTCCTTTCTATATTTGATATATTTGTAAAACTCAATTTTTGAAGTATTTTTTTCTTTATCGCGAATAAATATTAATACGATTGGAAAATAAATTTATAAACTGAAGTAACATACAAACCAAACATGTATATTCATATAATTTTTTTTTTTCTGTTTCAAAATATTTTATTGCGTTCTGTACAACACGTGAACAATTATAAATCCTGCGCTTCAATTATTGTTTTGGTATGTCGACACAAATGGTATTGTCTTATAATTTATATTTAGTTACATCAAAACATACAAAGTAGATACAAAAGTATTTTTCCAATGTACAAAACAATAGTATAAATAACTAAATAAATAAATAAATAAATAAATAAATAAATAAATAAATTAGACATTATTAAATGTAATATAATTTACGTCAGGTAAATGAACATTTTGAGTTGGTGCATTGCACATGTTCATCGCAGTTATTCAGCCTTCAATTTTGTTCAAGGTCTTTTTACGCACGACAAAAGTTGAATATTTTTTTTTCGTCATGCATGCACAGTTTGCGATACCACAATGGATATTCACTACATATATATGAATCCACATTGTTCGATACCTTGTCGACACATCATTCAAGTAGAAATAGATGACTCGTTATATTCTCTAACATTTATTTCTTCTCTATTTTTAATTTTATCGAAGTAGATCGATGATTTTGGTATTGTTATCACAAGAAATCTACGACAGATTATATATTTTATGTCGTCATTTTCTTTCCTTTCTATTTTGTCATTGTAATAATTCTTCAATGTGCGTATTTGTTCACTCTCACTTTTTCTTTTTCTTTTACAACATGAATAATTGATAAATGTAAAATGGAATTAACATATATCCGAAGAACTTGACGTCTAATAGTGAGTCAGACCTTTTTCTTTACACTACTGACCGACGTCAATGACCTTTTGGTTTATGTCTATGTAGAATATTTAAATATATGCAGATGAATGTGTTGAATGTATTTTATTTATGTCTGTGTAAATGTGTGGATGAATGTGTGCACAATACAAAGGGCGTAAATGTTGTGGGACATGATGGTCATATTGCCACACTTCCGGTGACACTTCTCTTAATAATTTACTTCCGTATTTGAGAGAAATTATTTTTCTCTGGATTATAAACAATTTAAAACTGTTTTTCTTTTGTTATCTGAATGAGTTTTTTTATATTTTTATTTGTTATTTAAAAGAGAAAATGAATAATTGTTTCGGTTGAAAAGAGTTGCAGACTATTTTTAATTATGAGGATTAATTTAATTTCATAAACATTTTTTAGGTTAGAACAGAGGGATGAAAATATTTTACATGACAATGTTTACTTTCATGAAAGAATTTTTGTCTTTGTAAGAAATTTTATTTTATATTTTTCCACATCATAATTCTACTGGAAATATCTTCGACAATTTTTTCTCTGTCAAGAACACAACAGAAAATGAAAAGGAAAAAAAACCAATGAAGTAATTTACAGAGAATTATATAACTCTATTTTTATCCTCACATCAACATTCATCACCATATTTTTCTCTCACAACCAAATACAAAACTTAACCAACGTCTGAACTAAAAGCTTCTATTTATCAGCAATAAATACACACAAAAGTATTTTACTAAACCAAGACACAATAAATATTTCATCAGAATGTCCTTCAACATATAAAATTAATCTATAAAAACCACTGTCGATAGCTCCAATATTTCTTTTGTGCTCTTGAAAAGAATTCTAATATCTATTTCAAAAAAATGATACTTTATCACAAGATAAATCCATTTCCATATTAATAACAATTATTGATAACGCTGAAAAAAAAAAGTAGAATGATCAATTCCGTGCAAAGAGATACAAGTAATATTATGTAATAGTGTCAGTGGATATCGAGCATTCAATGCAGATACAAGTGTTGTTGATGGAGCTCCTCGTGTGGTTTCGCAATTTTATGTACATTATATTCGCGAGGTAGATGGTGAGTCACCACATCGTCGACCGGATCCTTCCAGAGTGGTGTCCATTCTGTCCAGACTTTTTTTTCAATCCCACCACCACTACCACCAATACCACCTTATAAGGCTTTCTCTTTTTTTTATTTTCCTTTTTTTTTTCTTTATTATATCCTTCGATACTTTCCAATGCTCAGGTATATCGCAAGTGGTTTCAATTTTTATCCAACTTGTGTAAAATATCAAATTATTTACAATAAGGGAAAATTTAATACGAATAATAAATTAGAATAAAAATTGTAATGGTCTAAATAGGAAATATTGCAACATTTATTGTTGAGGATAATTATGAAACATCGAATGGTCGAGTGAAAATGAACTGGAGGCTCAACAACTAACGGTTGAATATTCCTTGTAAAATTTTTTACTTTGTCTTATTGGTTGTGTCTTGGATATACGCAAGCGCGGTCGAGTGATTCAGACGATGAGGAGGCATCTTTGAAGAGCAGAAGAGTTGTAAGACGCAGATAAAATAGAACGATAGAAAGATTTGTGATATAAATTGAATTGTGGACGTAGGGTTGATTGCAGTAAATTTATTTGAGGAACAATAGAAATAATTTATTAGTAGTCTGCATAAAAGTTTGGGGAATAATTTTGAAGGAGATTTATTTGGATTTTATAAAGAAAAAAAAGTTTGTTAAGATGTGTTGATATTTGTTGATGATATTTTGTAATATTTTTACACTGTGATAATTATTTTCAATTAATTTTCAGATTTGGTGATTCTTAATGTCGGAATATTGTGAATACATGTGGAATCCAACGCGTGGACATCAAAGTGCTGCATTGGCACTGAGTATTTATGAAGCTGAAGGAAAATTGGAGGTGAAGGATAAGAAATTGGCGATTAAAACAGTGCGTGCGATTTTACGTGGAATGCCTTCAGTTGGTATGTAACAAAGAATAAAAAATGTTTATTATAAAGTATTTTAATATTAATTAAGTAATGTTACTCTTGGAGGAGAAAATTATTTTAGGAATCAGAAGAAATTGAATTTGATTGTGAATATTATTGACTTTGGTACAGTTGGACTTGGTGCAGCAACAACTGCAATTTTGAATGTCCTTGTGAATGAATTATGTCAATTGGATTGTTTATTTTTGAGTTATTAAAGTATTCAATCTTAAGTTCAAAGATCATGGAAAGAGTGTGGTCATAGTTTGCCAACAATCTAGCAAAGTCTATTTCTAGTTTAAAATAAGATTTGATAAAACAGCTAAACGTGACAACCAAAGTACACTTCTACATTAAGATAAAGAAACTATTCGATTTTTTTCTAAATGTTAAAGTGCCATTTTCACTTCTTCAAAGTTTTATTCATCATTATTCTACATCAGCATCCAAAATTCTTTACTGGTTATCATCGACCCCAGAATGTTTCTTCTGTATTCATATTCTGTTTGAAAAGTCATCGTTGATATATTAAAAAAAATGACAGACAATCAATTCATGGAGAAAATACAAACGAAGTAATTTATAGCAACGTTTGCTTTAATATAAAATAATTTGTTCTATCATACTCTTCTACACTTATTCATCTTGAACAGTCATATTAGATTCCCTTTATAACTTCAACGAAACAGGTAATGACTCATACCGAAAATTTCATTTCAACTGGATAGATCACTGTTCATATTTACAAATGAAATATTAATAGATAGCGAATTGTCAACGAAGCGATAGAGTTGTCATACGTTATAACGTCTGTGCTTGTGTTCAATATTTTTAACAATATAAAAAGATAAATTTTTCTCCTTCAAATACTACTCCAACATTTTGTTCACCTTCTCAATAATAGAGAAGACAATTCAATTAACATTTCCATCCAATATTTTTTTATAAATACTATTCAACATCAATCAATATAAATCCAAAGAATACAAAAGATTTAATGTTATTCAAGTCACATTCACACATATCTTGATTGTGTATCCTGTATAGTACAATTTTACACCCTTTCTCTCTTTTATTTTTCTTTCTTCTCTATGCAGGATGCACAATTATTATTATCATCATGATGATTATGATTATCATTACATTTGTATACATTACATTTCCCCGTTATTATTCGCTAGACCTGAAGCATTGTTCTGATGAATACATAACGCGCTTCCTGTTGGCCCGGAAATATCGATGCGAACAAACAGCGGCATTAATAGCAGCTTATCAAGCACAAATATTACATCGACAAGATATTTTTGGAAATCTTACTGCTCGAGATCCGGCATTGCAACGTGCACTTAGAGCTGGTATACCAGGAGTTCTTCCAGCACGTGACAGGTGTGTTAAAAATTTGATGAATCATTAATACCTTTGTAATAGCATTGGAATGATGAAGATTAAGATGGTGAAATTCAGAATATTTCATGTTTTCTTTGTCCTGCCACAATTTGTACAATTGTGAATTTATCATCTGGTTTATCATTTCATTGTCAAACATTCAGTGGTGATAAGAAATTATTGTGATTGACTGTATTCTTATTGGTGGAAGTTGAACATATTTTTTAATGTTAAAATAAAATGTAAATTTGTTTGGTAATTTTAGAAAAGGTCGATGTGTCCTGGTTATTTTAGCATCGCAATGGGATCCAATTGCAGTACCAGGATTATCAGTTCAACGTGCACTCTTTCTTGTCCTTGAGACATTAATTCAAGATCCACGCAATCAGGTATGAACGTTTATATTATCATTAATTGAATTGCAATATAAAACTTTATGATAATGAATTGTTTTACATATTTTTTTGGTCTTCAGTGGTCATGAAATGTTTGAACATGAATTCATTAACATCATCGACCTAATTTGAAAATCTCATACCGTGAAAAAAAATTCTGTCTGCTACTTTGGAATATTTTATTTTAATATTGTTGCTCAATTAGCAATGTGGATTCGTCGCAGTGGTGGATTGGAGTGGATTTACTTTGAGACAAGGTAGTGCATTGGGTGCAGCTGCCGTACGAAACCTGATAGCTGCTCTTCGTGGACGATTTCCGGCGAGATTCAAGGCCATTCACTTCCTATCTCCACCGCTTTATGTCCAAGCGACCCTCGCACTTGTGAAGCCTTTTCTGGACGATAAAACACGTCATAAGGTAGTGTTACAAGCTCATATAAAAGGGAGGATGAACGACGATAGAAAAATCAATAGATAATAAAAACTGATTAGTTTTTTTGTATTTAATATTCCTGAAAAAATTTTTTTTCATCATTTTCATTCAGTGAATTGTTGGATAATTATTTTTCATGCTTAAGTAAATACTTTCTCATTTTTTTTTCCTTCAGATTTATCTCCATGGGAATAATCTGAGTACACTGCATGAGCACTTGCCAACAGACATTCTACCTGCCGAGCTTGGTGGAACTGGGCCGGCCTTCAACCCAGGCCTCTGGGCCGAGCCGGTGATTCATTCAGCAATGAAAGAGGCCGAGAATGCAGCATTGAAACAAGACAAAGACATTGCAGAGAGAGAATCGTCCACTAATAATTTACAAGTGACGAAAGGTGAAAGGAGAGACATAATCAATCATGAAAACGATGAAAATAATCGAAATGAGACAGAGTCGAAGCAAAATGATGATGTATGGAAAAAAATGACATCAAATGACGATGGAAGAGATGATATCGACATTCGTATGAATAAAACTGAAATTCCATTAATTGACGTTACGAAAAACACTCGAAAACATTCGACGATTGCTAATGAAAATATGAAAAATGTAAATAATGGTTGGCCAACTGTTCATAAAAATAGAAATAGTACGAAGAATATTGTGAAAGGTAATGGAAATAGTATACAAGATAGTAAAAATCCTTCTAAAGTTCGAATTTATCGGGATAATGATACAGTTGAGGAACCAAAACGGAGAACATCTGATTCAGATGATATTGAATATCCTGATTTAACTTCAGAGACAAATTCAAATGAATTCGAAATGATATCAAGTCATCCTGATAGCGAAGAAAGTCGTGATAATTCATTAGACACTTTAAAGATTGAAAAAATTACAATTAAAAGTGGAAAAGTCAAACTTCCAGAAGAGGCAACTTTGATAACTTAATTCAATCCATTGGAATTTAAGTTAAGTGATTATTTAAAAGACTAGAAACAAAAATTGATAATAATTGAATTAGTATGATATATATGTTCAGTTTACTATTCGCTGCTGCTTTTTACATAGGGCAGAATATTCTCTGTGATTACCATGTATTATTTATGACAATATATATCCCTGATTTCGATTTAAATTTTTGTTTAACACTGAACCAGTGATTAGGAACGAAGATACACAAGTTGATTGTGTGATAATTTTTGACTGTTACAAAAACTTAATTGTTACTCATACGCCTCTTGCAATATCCAGTATTTGCTTTTATGAACTGAAAGTTTCGAGTCCATATTTTTAATTATTTGATTGACATTTATTCGGATAAATTATATCTAATCGACATGTTTTTCGTTTTATATAACGTCGAATTATCCAATTTAGTGAACTTTTCTTTGACTTTCCTGTAAATTAACTCATGGCTTGATTGTTGGGAATTAAGAACAACATTAGTGATAATAATGACAAGTTTTTTAAGAATGATAGTTTATGAAAGATTATACATAAATATTCACGATGAAATCTCATATTTTGCACAATAAACCAATTGTATAAAAATCTTTTTTATCTTTCTCATTATTTTCAACAGTAAACATTTCATTAATTCATGATTTAATTAGTGATATATATTAATAGTGGCATCAAAATATTGTTCGCTCGGAAAAAAACCGTGAAGAAGATTCTTCATGGAATATAAAAAAAAGTACGAAGACAGTGAAGTTTGTAACTGTTCTGATATTAACGCAAAAATATCTTTTATTCATTTTTCGAGTCTGATGATTGACCTGTATTTGATGTGATTTGGTTCATGTGTGGTGCTACCCATCCACCAAAATTGCGCTCCAACTCTTCAGCGACAGCTAACGTTAAATGATCTTGATATAAACCAGCTACAACTTGAATACCAATTGGAAGACCATTACTAAATCCAAGAGGACATGCAGTAGCAGGTAAACCCAGGCAATTTATAATTGCGGTGTAAGAGAAATTTAATGGTTTTATCAATGGCTCATGATGTAATGGAGCAGGGGTCGGATGTGTTGGATATAAAAACACTCCATCTTCCCCTAACATATCCTATTTATAACAGAAAAAGAAATTATGAATCACAATGTGAAATGAAAACAGCAAATATGAAGTCTTATTAAATAATTAACGACTTACTCGGAATTCTTGATAAAGATCTCGTGACTCTTGGACCAACTTCGTTCGTATTTCACTGTCGTATTGTATCCCGAATATTTCAAAAGTTGCAGTAATCAGTCCAATAAGTGTATGTTGGCCCGTAAATGTTGCCCATTTGATGAATTCGTACCAAACATTAATACGTCCATCACGATTAGCCAATTCATATGCAAAATCTTTTCCTTTTGGTGATGCCATATTTGCAAACCACAGTGCAAGACTTTTTTTTAATTTCTTTATTTTCACCTTTTCCACTTTTACTTTGTGAGTCCATTTGAGATAAGATATCACTTTGTTCATTGCTCGTTTAATATCAGTTGAAACAGGTGTAACGAAGAATTGTCCACCATCGTCTTCCATGTAATAAAACTACGCTTACAAAAATAAAAAATACCAAATTAATGAAGTATTCATTAACCTATAAATGAGAAAAGGCTAGACGGATCAAAGTGCGAATGATTTTAGAAAAAAATGATCAATTTAATTACCTTGAGTTTGGAAATATCAACTTTAGTATCGAGTCTCAATTTCGAAACATTATCACGGGCAAGAATTTTCAAAATTGGTTTCAGATCTGTTGCGTAACGACACATTGGACCAGTCGTCAATAAACGATCTTGATCCTTTGAATTACAACACGGATATTGTCCGTCATTTGGAACAATACCACGAGATGGTTTATGGCCAAATATTCCATTGAAAAAACATGGAATACGAATTGATCCACCAATATCAGAACCAATTCCAAAACATGAGCCAGCTGCAGCTTGAAGACAGCCTTCACCACCGGAAGAACCGCCAACAATGTGCCTAGAATAATAAACCGTTACATTCGCCATTAGATTATGAAAACTAATAATATCCTTGTTTTGTTCATAATCATAATTCATGAATTAGCTCCTTTCGTTCTTACCAAGTGTTGTAAGGATTCCGTGTGGTCCCGTACACGTAATTGCTTGATTCCCACCACATCGCTAACTCAGAAACATTTGTAGTAGCGATAGGTATGGCACCTGCATCTTTGATTAACTTAATAGCTGCCGCGTCATTAGAAGCTCGGATATTTTTTCTTGACACCAGTCCAGCCGTTTGTTTCATCCCTTCAATTGCGATACAGTCCTAGAACAATATTTAATAACTAATTGTTATTCCTTATTGTTGATTTTACTTTGAAGGTCATTGTCTTGAGTGATTCACAGAGAGCACCCACTTCCTAAAATTGTCATATAATTCAAGAAATAGGAAAAGTGATGTCTCTGCATGGGTGATTCATATGTGCAGCTATAATATTAAGGTAATTTACCGTGACGATGTTGGCAATCGGAATGCAGTTGTATGCTTGTTATATACACCTCAAATAAAAGTTGTTGGAATTTCTATTCATTATACGATTACACTACGAGAATAAAAAAATTATACGAACATAAAGTATGAAAATGAAATATTCTATTGCATAATTGAAATGAAATGCCTTCGACGAAATTAAACTTTTCCCTTTAAATGCCTAATGTTTCCACAACTTCATAGCTGTTTGCTGCTAATAATTCAATACTTGCATGGTGTAATCTTTTAATAAAAAGAAACTTCTTCAACTTGTTTTATAGGCGAACATAGCGAACACTCAAATGCATATTGGTAAATAGTTTCATAACTGCGGTTGCAAATTACTTTTATAATTCTATATGAATAATGATCCTATTGAAATTGAATGAATTCTAAACTGCTTATCATAAAATGTGATAAAATTAAGCAATTGGGTTTCTTCGTAAATAAATTTCTGAATAATCATTGCTGGTGACATATCGAGTTATTAATTAACAGACATACTTTTGTTGTGAATGGAACGCCAAAAAAAGGTTTCGTCTTCGCCAAAATGTCAATTGATGCTGCATCAGATGAATTAATTATTGCATCACATTCACGAGCCTCTTTCAAAGCCTGATCAAAACGATCTTCGGTCATGCAATTAAGAATTGGTTGAATTGTTTTGATCCTCTCGATATAAGCTTTAACAGCGTCTTCAGAACTTATCTAAATCAAGAAAAAATATCAACAAGTCATTTTAATCAATTTATTTTCATGATTCGTTATCAATATGTGATAATGCGTATGATATTACTCACTTTTTTTTGACGAATCATTATAGATAATTCATTCAAGCTGCGCATAATAATGAAATCATTTTCAATTGGTGGTGCTATTTCTGGTGATCCTGTTACATAGGCTGCCAATAAAAATATCCCACGACCAACAATTTCAATCAGTCGATGGAAGATGGAGAGAAAAATTCCCAACATATTCATCACACTCGAATCCATCTTGTGTCAAGTTTTATCTGTTGAAAAATAGTTCCGAATTAAAATGTGAATAGAAGCTCTTTCGACAGCAGAAAATACATGCGATTGATTCCATTACAACTTGAAGAGATCATGATTCGATATGTTTAAAAATACATTTGCAAATTTGTGTCAAGCAAATTTAAATCTCGATCCAGGACACAAATTCCTCATCTCTACCTACATCATCATTGCTAGCAGAAAGATCTCAACAATATTCTCATGCTTGCAAAAAATTTATCGGGCAATATTCAATGAAAAAAAACCTGTCTGGTTTTATGACCTTCACTGTTGAATATTCTTATATAATTTTTAGCATCACATTGCAGTCTGTAGTTAATCCTCTTCCTGCACGAGAAATATGTATACCTGGGTATTCAGAGACCACAAGACTACGATAAAGATGAAAACAAATGGAAAATATTTTATATAAGAATAGACATGAATCCAGTCACAAATACAGATCAGATTACATTTTCTGACTAAATATAAAAATGATAAGAAGAATAAACATCAGAATACAACTTATGTTTCTCAAAATAGTATTCTCACATCTTGTATTGATTTCAATTACAAGAATACGTGACAGGATGTAACTGGGAATAATCAAATGATCTCAATCCGCTCAATAATTCCAATTTCAACCCAATTGAATTATAATAAAACCCATAAATTGAATCTACAGTCACATCTAGAAACAAGTATTCAAATTCAACAGATCAAAGTCGCAGTTCTCCAAGTGAACCCTACAAAAAAAAAGTTTAATTACTTCAATTTTCTTCTATCAAATTTCCAACCTAATTACTCATCCACTAATTAACTCATCAACTGCATGACACAACTCACTCAAACAAATGAAGGAACTTTTTTCCAAATGAACGTATACAAAAAATACATTATCCATAACACTTACCTGAATGTCAATTCTTTTACTTGAGTGCTTTCAATTTGTATGCTTTATTGAATGTCTCTTTACGAGTGAGTGTCAATGTTGTCAGGTGTCAAGACGTGTCTTCGCATACATACATACGTATGCATAAAAATTATGATGTAAAATTGCAAATAAAAAAGAATGAAATAAAGCAAGCGAGAAATCCTACTCCGCAACTCTCTACAGATCGTCCCCTTCACCGGTATAAACTGATTCTGCTTCGTTGCGTGTTTGCATTGTGTGCTGATGGGCACTGGGTAGAAGAGTTGGACGATGTGTGAAGAATATGTACACATAGAATGCTCTCACAGCGAACATTTTGGCTATAGGCTGTTGAATTCATCTGTCAGAGTACCGGTTTATGTTCGTTTCATTACACAAACTGTACTCTAATCCTTTATGTGACGCCCAAGTCCACTCCTACACAGCTATGTTTATATTGAATGGTATTTTAACTGTGTTTGTTGGAGTCTGCGTGTGTCAAGCTGCATATCAGGCCTGTTGCCACTTGATTTTGATTAATATCTCAAAGAGGCATAATTTCTATACTGTTATTGTGTAGGCCATTCTTTTATTTAGTTCATTACAAAGGTACTTTGAGTGAGTCGGGAGAGAGAATAATGAAATTTTATTGTAAGAGGCGTAGGATGAAATGTTGGATAATGGTTATGTTGTAGATGCGATTGAGTTTGGTGGTTTTGTTGTTTGAGGTTAGGTACGGTTGAAAAGATTATGATTTTATGTGTTCATTTATCATTTTTGAGGTTATATTGATGGTTTCGCATCAATTAATTTATAATTCATTATTTTATTTAATTATTTATGGTCTGTGGACGTAAAAAATATGTTTTAGGCTTTTGAGGTTAGAAAGTTTCATGTTGAGCACGGGACTGCATTCAAGTTGGAATTGGATTGATTCTTTGAGTGATATGAAGTTGGTGCTGTAGAAAAAATATATCGCGAGATTGTTGGGTTATTTATTAACAGAGTTCTTGCAATTCTTCAATAATAGATATGAACTGATTGGGGATTGAACAGGACATTTTTGGGGTGATGAGGAAGTGGTTGATAGATTCGCATAAAATTTCCAAGAGCCACTGCCAATGCCATATTTTCTGCTTATCTACCATTCACTTTTTATCTCTGTTTATGAATCAGAGTTTTTTTCTGTCCAGTTATTCAAAGGAAAGCAATAATGTTTTATGGATGTATTTGGAATAATAATTAGGAGATAATTTTTTGTGGATCGGCTAGAGGGAAAACTCAGCAATGATTGTAGAAAAACTAAATTCATAGCTGATAATTATTGATGTAGTTGACGTTTGAGAATACTTCGTGTTATCATAACTGAATGTAATGTGTTAGAACGACGTGATATTATCACTGAAGATAGTGCAGGACAATTTAAATTTATGTGCTACCACGTCGAATAAGCAATATTCTATTTATACTATTAGACTCTTTAATGTTTCCGTCTTCCACGAAAAGAATATTTAATATTTGTTCTTTACTCATTATATTTTTTGGATTTGATTCAGGCATTCAAGATTGATATTGTTGAAGATGGATGTCACGCATTCACAATATAACTCTATGGAGAATAGTAATGGGAATTTATATGATGGAAATAATCAGAGGATTGTGAACAACAATGCTATGCACTCTCCAACAACATGACTACGATTAATACAAAGTCATCAACACCCCGCACCAGTTTTGTGTGGTTGAGTTTTTATGATTGCCAAGCGTCGCACAAGCTAATCACCTTCTGCATGTCACAATGAATGCAACCGAAAGCAAGAAACAGCAATGACTGCGGACAGTGTCAGTAGTTTTATAACTGGTGAGTAGATATAGCGCAAAAGTAGTCGCTATTTTATTCACAAGTAGAATGGCACAAATTGAAGAAAATAAATGTGAATGTGATTTCAATCGTACAATGAAAAAATTTATATCAATTCAATTCGTGTCTTTGCGAACCTGTTGCGACTACGACATAGCATATAGGCAACAAGTGTCCTTTAGCATCCTACCAACCAAGTTCAACTTTTTTAAGCATGGCTAGTCGCGAATTCCCGTCTTCTCCCAGCAATTATGAATATCTACACGTATTACAGTGGCCTTAGTCCCCATTTTAGAGTTTGCGTTGAGATTGCATCGATCCAGTTTCATATCTAAGATTTCATAACTCCATTCATTACTGCACGGTTGATAAATTCGTATTCATGAATTCGCATATCTGTTTATGTGTATAATTGTGTTCGGTGATCATCAGATTTCTATGATGAGCTTCGGCTTGTTCTTATTGTTCTTTTTGTTCTGGCTTTTAATTAAACAAACCGAAATATAATTGAACATCAAATTAACGGCATTGATTTGATGTACAATTATATTTCGGGTTGTTCACCTTGCCAATTACACCTAAATCGAATTGATAGTGTGATTGAGACTGGTGATTTAAATATAATAGTTACTATAACGAGTCATTATTTTATGTCTCAGCAAAGTTCGCGAATTCTTCCATATATTAATAATAAACCGTATTATTGCCATTAATATTGAACTTATAAGTTTCTATCATAAAAAACAAAATCTATTTTCTTTACGTTTTGATAATTTTGTTCATAGCTGTAGGTGTTGTGCCCGTTGGTACCATTATTTTTGATGTGATAAATAAAAAGTTTAATTATCTCACATTAGAGATAACTCACAAATAAAACCAATCATTTGTTCCAACTATAATCTAAGAACCATCGGCATTCCTCAGTACAGATTGACATAAGAAACTGAGCAATAATCGCGCTTCTGGCAACTTACTGTCATGCTCTCTTGGGTTTATTCACGAGAATGTTTTATTAACTATCCAAAAAAAGTGTCTACCAAAAATAGTCCTAAAAAGTGGTGCCATTCCAAATATTTTAAAAAGAAGTTAATGAAAATGTTAAAAATTTTTATTTCATATCATCATCTAAGAGAACAAAAAACAAAGAATGAATTATCACAACTAATTCAACAATGTTATGGCGAATATTTTGAAGTGAAAGACATGTCTGTAAAACTGGGTGATATTGACCCCCAATCACCTTCTAAAAGAATATTTAAAACTATTAGAGAAGAATATTTAAAAGATACAGATGTTACGATAGTTATTTTAGGAAAACATACGAAATGTAGAAAACATATTGATTGGGAAATTGCAGCTTCATTATCAAAATATGGTAGTTTACGTCGAAGGGAAAAAAATGGTTTATTAATACTTTTAACTGATGATTTTATTAAACAATCAAAAAGCAATTGTAATTTTAATGAGAAAGATTATAAAACTTTAATTAATGAACAAAATGTTAGTCCAAGAATTTATACAAATGTAATAAATAACTATGCAATTGTTGAAAGTTTTTCGAATGTAGTTTCAAATCCTTTAAAGTTTAAAAAATTACTTGATAAATGCCAAGAAAAAATTCAAGAAGAAAAACTAGAAAATATATTTACTTTCTCTAAAGAAATAAATTTATTTGAAAAAAATGTAGAAGAATGTCCAAAAAGATCTAAAAAAATAGTTAATAATATGGAACGTTTTTATGACAAACTTTTAAAAGTTGTTTTTCATTATATATATTAAAAATTTTTTAATAAATAATTTTTTGGTGAATAAAACTAAAAAAATCTTTACTTTAGTAGTATTAATAATAGTAATTACTTAGTTAAGGGTTAGTAAATATTCATTGCGGTTGGCCTCTAACAGTGAATAAGAGTTACCATTATCAGTAACTCTTTTATTTTAAATAATTATTATATATCTCAAAATTTATTAATGTTTAAATTGATGATATGAATATAAAAAATTTCTAAAATATGGTAGAAGATAAGTGTAAAACCAAATATAGTTTTTAACCAATTACTTTATTTGTAAGTAAATGGGTTTTATTTTATAAAGAAAGTGTATAAAAAAATGCGGGATAATGATAGAAGGAAATCAACAACATTTCAGTAAATAACCAAAAATAATCCAGAAAATATTTTTGGTTGAACTGATGGTTCTATAAAAAAGACATAGAGGTATAGCAATAAAATCTTCTAGAAGTAAAAATATAACTTGTGCATACCTATGCAATGAAAATTAAAGTAAACATTCGAATGTACATTTCATACTTTCTATTATTCCGTCAACAAAGCAGGGATGAAGTGTGTTGATGCGTTCGATTGATAGTGTATAATTAACGGGGTGGAGATAATGCAATGTATATAATTTTATTATGTTACAGAAAAATTCGCAGAACAGAATGGCTTTGGCACTTGGTCACAGTCTGATGAATTGAAATTGTTTCGGTACGTTGGATGTTGATATAGCGGTCGTTGGAGCTGTGCAGCTAGCTGAAACACACTGGATAAATATATTGGAAGAAAAGAGAACTGAGTCGTAATTCGAGGTGTGTTTTTGTTAAAGTGATTTTTATTAAAATATTCCTTTTTCTGCATCTCATAAACTTTACAAATTTTTCAGGTGTTTTCGTCCTATGGGATAAATTGGATTTCATTGATAATGAGATGTGGAAGAATTGTTAAGAGATGCTGGGAGAGATATGATACAGTTGTTTAAAGATGAGAGTAATACAAAGATTTAAAGTAATATGAGGTATAATGTTGAATTCTTCTTCTCTTCAGCTCCCTAGTCATATTCTTGTGAGCTATCTTTAGAACCAATTAGTCTTTTGTTCATATTATTTAAAAGTTTGAATTAATATTGGTCATCTACCAATAGTCGGATTTATCATGTAATGATGATGATATTCGATAGTGTGAACACACTTGATTATATAATTTCAAGGCCAAGAGAAATCATGACACTTGAACACTTGTGACAGCTTCGACATTCACCCTAAACAATTTCTCATTCATTCTTTGAGTCTATCAGTTGAGTTGTATTAGATGTGGTTTTGTTCGTTCCTGGAGGTACCCATCCACCAAATTTTCGCTCCAATTCTTCAGCGACAGCTAACGTTAAATGATCTTGATATAAACCAGCTACAACTTGAATACCAATTGGAAGACCATTACTAAATCCAAGGGGACATGCAGTAGCAGGTAAACCCAAGCAATTTATAATTGCGGTGTAAGAGTAATTTAATGGCTTTATTAATGGCTCGTGATGTAGAGGAGCAGGCGTTGGGTGTGTTGGATATAAAAACACTCCATCTTCTCCCAACATATCCTATTTATAACAGAAGAAAAAAGTTTCGTCTGAAATATGAATGATATGATAAAATACCAGGACATCTTGAACAATTGAAAACTTACACGGAATTCTTGATAAAGATCGCGCGACTCCTGGACCAACTTCATTCGTTCCTCACTGTCATATTGAATTCCGAATTTTTCGATAATCGCAGTAACGAGTCCAATAAACGTATGTTGACCAGTTAATGTTATCCATTTGATAAATTCTAGCCAAATATTAATGCATCCGTCACGATGAGCCAATTCATGTGCCATACCTTTCCCTTTCGGTGCCACCATATTTGCAAGCCAAAGTACAAAACTTTTTTTCATTTTCTTTATTTTCACCTTTTCAACTTTCACCTTGTGAGCCTGACGCAGATGAGCTATTACTTTATTCATTGCTTGTTTGATGTCAGGTGAAACAGGTGAGACGAGCAGTTGTCCACCATCATCTTCCATATAATAGAACTGGATTTCATAGTGAAGATAAAATTTCACGTTAGTAATAACACAAACATATTAATGTATGAGTAAATGATTGTAAGGATGACGCCCTTTCTCTGTACCTTGAGTTTGGAAATATCAACTTTATCATCCAGCCTCAACATTGAGACATTATCAGCCGTGAGGACATTCAAAATTGGTTTCAAATCAGTTGCGTAGCGGCACATCGGACCCTGTGCCAAAAGACGATCTTGATCTTTTGTGCTGCACGGTGGATATTGTCCGTCATTTGGAATAACACCGCGGGATGGTTTATGGCCAAATATTCCATTGAAAAAGCATGGCATTCGAGTTGATCCACCAATATCAGAACCAATTCCAAAACATGAGCCAGCTGCAGCTTGGAGACAGCCTTCACCACCAGATGAACCGCCGACAATGTGCCTAGAATAATTATACATGGTGAAGAACTGATAGCAATGATATTATGGTTCCATTTATGATTATAAATAATTCATTGATTTTCTTCTCCTCACCAAGTGTTATAAGGATTTCGTGTGGTTCCATACACATAATTACTCGTCTCCCACCACATTGCTAACTCAGAAATATTGGTGATAGCTATAGGAATAGCTCCTGCTTTTTTGATTAATTCGATAGATTTTGCGTCCTTGGGAGATCGAATGTTTTGTCTTGAAACGAGGCCACCTGTACATTTCATTCCTTCCACCGCGATACAATCCTGGAATGATTAGTTTAATTTTTGTCATTGTTCCTATGTTAAATTTAATTCATTCATTATAATTATGTATTATAAAATACAATTGTGGCATTTTAAGTCATAAATTTATAAACATACTTTAGTTGTAAATGGCACACCAAAAAATGGTTTTTTTTCTGCCAAAATCTCAATCGATGCTGCATCAGATGAATTAAGTATTGCATCACATTCTCTGGCTTCTTCCAATGCTTTATCGAAACGATCTTCAGTCATGCAATTCAAAATTGGTTGAATTTTTTTGATCCTCTCGATATAAGCTTTGACAACGTCTTCTGAACTTATCTAAAACAATAAGAAAATCAACACGTTATGTTAATCAATTCATTTTTATGCTCCATTATTAATGTGCGATTATGTCAATGGTATCACTCACCTTCTTCTGTCGAATCATCATAGATAATTCATTCAAGCTGCGCATTATCACAGAATCATCTTCGATTGGTGGTGCCATTTCTGGTGGTCCTGTTACATAGGCTACAAACAAGAATATCCATCGACCAAGAAATTCAATCAGTCGATGTATGAAGAAACACAAATGTTCCAATGTACTTCTTATCCTCGGATCCATCCTGTCCTTATTTATATGAATCTGTTCAAAAATTGTTTCTTCTGTAAAAAATAATGTTCATATGAATTAAATGCATAACTTCAATTCCCTGCAATCAATCCATGAACAAAGAACAGAGAATCGAATATTCTGATAACATATCAATAACTATTCCAATAAACAAGGAAGAGTTACACAACTCATCTACTTACCTGAATGAATATGACAATCGTTCTTTGAATTAATTCAATTTATATTTCTTCTTCCAATCGTTTATTAAGTTTAGAAGTTGTGGCTCAGGTGAACGAACACATGCTCACACGCAAGCAGATGTATACCAGTCTCATTACAATTAGTGCTGGCGTTTGATGATGTAGGGGAGGGAAAATGCCCAAAATTATCTATCCCTACTATTTTTTGGAGTTCTTGTCATATTCAAACCCTCTACCAATCCACAGGTTCAGACTTTCGCGCTGAATTCTGATTAAATTTCGACTGACGACATTGACAACCAATCGTTATCCACGTCTGAAAACTCTGTATTCTGATTCATGATGTGATTAAGATAAATTATGAACTTTGAGCCATGAGGTTTTGGTTTTCTCCCAAGATATGATCTATTCAGATACTTGATGAGGGAATTATTATTTGCTCATGGAAGATTAAGTTTAGTTAATCAGTAATAATTTTAATAGGATGATTATAGTAGAATGGTATGTTGATTATGCTGATGACAATCATGGATAACATGATGGAAAAGATTTGAATTTTTGGGTTCCAACTGTTAAATTCATTCGTCAAATTGGTTTGTGTCTGAACTTGATACAAAAACTAATCTAATTTGTCATGTTATGCCCAATTCTATTTAAATATATTCATATTCGTATACGATGGTATTTAATTGTTGGAGTTTGCGTGCGTGCAAGCTGCACATTAGGCTTGTTGTCGCTGAACGTCGATTAATGTCATTCAACAGGACCACAATTTCAATGTTACTGTTTTATCATCGTGGCGGTCATTCGATTATTTAATTTATAATCGCGTTTTGTAAGTAAGAATGAAATAAAGAAAATTTATTTGTAAAGAACACAAAATAAATTGTTGGAAAATGGTTATGTTGTATATGCGATTAATTTGGGAATGTTGGTTATTTGTGGTTAGGTTTCACATAAAAAAAGTATCTTTTGTATTATTAGTGAGGTTATGTTGTTGATTTTTAGTGATGTAATGAAAGAATGAAGGTCATTTTGATGAATGAATGTAAATATTATGGTTGATGAGGGTCATTAATGTATTGTGGATTTTTGAGGTTAGGAAGTTGTATATTTTCAGTTATTATTGCATTCAAGTTGGTGTTTAATTAACTTTTGGGAATGAATGGAATTTGTTTGAATAAAAAAGACGATAGGTGATTGTGCTGATCAGCTTATCGTACGTATTTCATCAATATTACCATGAAAGAGTTAAAAATTTGAGTTTCATGAATACATGAAATGATTAGACCAAATGAGATTTAAGCGATGCTAATGATATTGTGCATATATGAATTTATTATTCACATTGTTGGTGGCTAGGATGCTGTACAATTACCTAAATTCTACACGGAAAAATTTGGGTTGATATGATACATCTTCCAACGTATAAAATTTCATTTCAATTAATGATAGCGATACATATTTATACGTCCAATTGGAAAAATGATGCTGGAATTATCATTCTTCTTTCTTTATTTTACAGAACTGATCATTTACTTGGTTCCAATGAGAATAATCAGATCCTGGCATGGCAACAACAGATAACACAAATCCTCAACCCAATTCCCGTATAGAAAATGGTGATGGGGATATGGCTGATGATAAGGATTGCAAAGTTACAAGTGGCGATGTCAATAAACAGCCAGACAAAAGGAAAAAAATTAATGCAAACCCATCATCATCGCCCACCAGTTTTTTGGCAAGGAATTCTCTATTGCTGCCAAGTGGTGTGGCACAAGTTAAACAACTTCCAAATGTTAAATTAGAATCAATTAAAAAGCAATCAACGCCAATGAGTGGGAGTAGTTCCAGCAGTTCCGCAACTGGTGAGTAAATTGAGCTTTCACATTTGTTTTTTGTATTTTGTATTCAAGTCTCCCTCGAAATAAAATTCATATACGAAATGAATAAAACATCGAACTTGAGCACAAAATGAGAATACTGAAAAAAATATACTGTTTTTGTCATGTAAATTTAACAGAGGGAAAATAGGGAACAGGAAGAAGCGAATGTGATTTTTATTGCATAACTGAAACACCCATATCGATTTAATTCGTGAGTTTGTGAGGGGTTGCAAGTTCGATATAGTGTAGAGGCAACAAGTGTCCTGCATTCCTCCAACATGTTCAACTGTTACAGCATGATTGCAAGTTTTCTTGCTTTCTAAGTATATGCGAGCATATATACACATTACAATTTGCTGAGCCATTAAATTTTAAATATAAACTGCTCTCGCTTCATTCATCATCATTAAAACTGCATCAGATACTTCGCCCAATTGATTATTCACTCCAAAAATGCACACATACACATTTGTAGTGCTCATTCAGTAATGCCCCTGCATATATGAACATGTTATTGAGGTCTATTGTTGTTTTGAATGAGAGGCATCCACAATTTGGCGGCGAATATATTGCTGCAATACAAAAGCTTGCTTCCCAATCCCATATCACAATAGTCAATGTATATCATACAGTCAACTGGGTCGAGTGCTGATGTTGAAGATTTATCTATTGAATTAGTAATTCGATTTAGGCACAATGGAAATTATAAGAATGGAAGCATTGAATTTTCCATTGATTTAATTGGATCGTAGACAACTTTAGCACAACAAAAATATACGAAGAACTCTGTCATAGTCATTTTATTGGGACTAATCGACGGGTTTATTTAATCGACAATTGATTGATGTGTGTTCAAAATCAGACTCGATTTTCTTTTGTGATGTTGGATAAATTTGTGGAATACAGAAAAACCTATCTGCCCATGACTTGGATATTAAAAAGCAGAATTGGAGCACGTGATGGAATGTCTTCTCTTTAATCCATCAGACCATAAAATTAACCAATCATAAACTGAGAGTCCTTGGTAAATAATTTTCATTCTCATGCCACTACTCAATGGGACCTCTTTATCAATCGAATAAACTTCATTGGAATTCACTCACTTCATTTATTCCGAAATATCACAAGCGTCAGTATGAAAAACGAAATTTCAAGAATTCTACAGAATTTTTTGTTACGCATTGTTTGATGTTCGCGCGCTTGACTACAACACTCACAACTATTCATAAAAATTCTACCACAAATTCCAGGAAATCCAGTGGAAAAATAACATTTGGGAACTAAAGGAACAGAATTCTCTTTCATAAAACAAGCAGACATCTTCTATATACATTAGGAAAAAGAATGAACAATTGAATAAAGCTCCAATCCAATTTAACTGTGAAAGTCAGATGTAGAAGAGATGGTTGAAAGGTGTGAAGCAAGAAACGTCCTGCGTGTTGAGCATCAGTGGAAAGTCACCCAGTCGGGCTACGTCTATATATTGATTTATGTACTATGTATCTAACCTACATATATATACATACACATATATATATACACACATTGAAAATGATACTGGTATTGCGTGTTGTGATCACACCGGGCTGTAAGGCAGTCATTTGGCAATTCTCAAGCTCAGATGTAGAGCGTGAACTTGTTCTTTGTCCACATACATCAAAGTCTACATTGACAATACTTTCTTTTATTCAGATTGAACTGAGACATGAACTTGTTATTCTTCTTTCTTCATTTTTTCCACCAACATTTTACTACTTCCATTGATTCATCAGTGAAATAAATATAGTGACAAATTTACTGAATCAAAGTATCATCCCTATCGAATTGAAAATTCTTACACGTAATAATGTCCCACATGCGCGTACTAATCAATGAATGTGGTGACATTGAGTTGACATTTTATCGATTCAGTTATATATTTAGATAAATCCGTGGAGCGTATTGTCATACGACCATTGTTTTCGATATTAAATTCGATGATAATGAAACTATTCAATTTCTGACGATGCATCGATGCTGTGGAGCATCGCCACCAATTTCAGTTATGGATGGTGACGGCTCGCAGCAAAACTCACGATTGTACATTCAGGACGGTCAGTATATGTTGATATAAACATATATCTTCATATCTGTATGTGTTTACAAATGTATATGTATATATATATAATTAGAGTAACAAACTAATTAGTGAACGCGTTTCCGCCAACACACATTTATGCTCTCTTGCGTTTGTTCTCTCGCACCATGCGAACATTTGTATTCATGGCTGGTTGAATCTAGTGAGGGATACTCGAATGTCCATGGGCCGTGCTGTGTTTGACCCGATGGTTAACTAAAGCGTTAATTGGACGTTGCACAGGTGCTTTGCACGCTATTTATTCGTATTTCTAGTTTCGTATATCTATATTATCCAATGTAGAATAAATATTCGCGAATACGCTTAACAGTTGCTGTTATTCTATTGATAAGAGGAAAGAAGAAGTGTGCTGATGCATTGGATTGATAATGCATAATTGATGGGGGTGGATGGAGTTTGTTTTTTATGTACATTATTTAATTTCATTGCAGGGAATCCACGGAACAAAACGGCTTTGGCACCTGGTCACAGTCTGATGGATTGGATTCGTCTCGGTTCGTCGAATGTTGACCTAACGGGCGTTGGTGGAGTACATCAAGTTGTTACACCGTCTGAACTTGCTAAGCATAATAAAAAGAATGATGCTTGGATTGCGATTCGAGGTTTGTTTTGGAGAAACCTTTTTCTATTTTCAGGGAACTTCTTTTGTTGATATTATCTTATTTTGTTAAATGTTTCAGGTGTTGTTTTCAATGTCACGAGATATATGGAGTTTCATCCTGGTGGTGTTGATGAATTGATGCGAGGTGTTGGTAAAGATGCAACGAAATTATTTGAAAACGTAAGTATCGTGTGAATAAATTCATGATGTATCATGGTGATGTCTTTTTTCTTTATGGAATAATTTGATTCTCGTGTATCTGTAGAATATTAATTTTTAGGTCCACGCCTGGGTTAATTATCAGAGTATATTGCAGAAATGTATTGTAGGAAGATTAAGTCGTGGTAGTGAATTAGAAACTACTGACAATCCATTTAACAGCGAACAAAAGTTGACAAAGAAGTTATCGTTACTCAAAACGGTTGGTGAGTATCAATTGTGGTAATGTTAGAACAATGATAGATCACATTTACTTTATTGACTGACAATAATTTTACAGTGAAAAATACAGATAAGCTACAAATATCCAGCGATTGGAAACAAACAACAAATACAATTACATTTATATACAAATCTATTGACGATAAATTATTCCCAAATTATCAGTTGATACGGGAGAATGATGTTGAATTTAATATTAAAATAATTCTATCAAATGGTGTTATAAAACACGAATATGATCTCATTGAAAATGTACATTGGCCACCGAGATGGAAGAAAAATTATGATACAGGAGAAATAGATTTTTGTTTCACAAAATTGAATGGAAAATTGTGGAACTCTTATGGAAGTAGAACAGTTGGGAGTGAAGCAAAGTCAATTGAAAGGACTTATAGAGACTGGCAAGTTGTCAGTAATACAACATTAGTGGAAAATGTTAATCTTTTAGTATTAAATTCCAAAAATTATATGGAGATAATGCGAATTGGCCGACATATTGAGGCAAAAATGAATGTGTCTGGTAATTATATTTATTGTTTTGAATATATTATTCTTTATTGATGGAGAAGGTTCATTAATTAGCTCCAAATGATTTTAGGAACTGAAGTTTCGAGACGTTATACACCGGTCCCATCATCCATTCACCCCGACCATGAAGCACCTGGCTATAAACCTGACTGCTTATGCCTAATTGTCAAACGATATGATGATGGTGCTTTAAGTCCGTCCATAACCGCACTTCAACCAGGTCAAAATCTGACTCTGAGCAATGAGTTGGGATCATTCGTGATTGAATCGTTTGATGAATTTTCGACAATTCACTTGCTCGCTGCCGGTACTGGTTTAACTCCTATGTTGGGTTTAATTCAATGGGCTCTTTGTAATCGTAATGTGTGAGTCTTTCATGCGTTTTATTTTTTTATCAGTGGTATGAATGCGCAGTAATTTAATAGATGATTCCCAAAGAGAAGTTACTCATGTGAGATGAACTCGTGTTTCAGAAGGACAATTAATTTAATTAATTTCAATCGGAATCAAAAGAGCATTTTTCATGAAGAGCAACTCAGCAAAATTGCTGCAGATATGAGGTAACGATTCAATGTTTACTACTATGATTTTCCATTCAATGAAAATTGTATTTTGTGTATGTATTATTCTATGAAATTTTGTTTCCAGAATAAATGTCGTCCATGTATTGTCTGACGCTGATGAAGATAATTGTTGGGTTGGTAAACGAGGAAAAGTTTCGGATATCTTATTAAACGAGTTGATTGGACGCACCATTAAACAGAGTTTTATTTTTACGTGTGGACCAACAGCTTTTATGGTCGCTGCTCGAGAGTAAGCACCAAAATAAAACATTTTACTGACATGTCGTTAGAACGATCATAAATTTTTATATCGTTGACTTATCTGTTCGTGCTTTTTTTTTCTAGGACACTCCACAAATTAGGTTGGACGATGTCACAAATGTACGAATTTGATGGATAATTCTGCATATTCGGATAAAATTTTACAGATATAAATGTAGGTTGAGGGTGTCCAAAAAGTTCTGCGGGTTTAGAACTAATTCAAAATAACAATACAACAATAAATCGCGACCAATAAAAATGAATACAGGACAAAATACAATTATTTACATTATATCAGCCAATGATGAAAGTAATAATCGTTATGTAAATGAAAAAGAAAATTTATATACGTCAAATTAATCAGCAATAATTGTTAACCATTGATACCTTCAAGATGAAAATAATTTTGAGGTATTTGACCACAAGTAGATTCACAAATATTTTTAGGAAATAATTGGCAGTGCTTTTGGTGATTTTCGAAATAAATCTTTCAGACGTTTGAAAATAATCAGATGGCTGGACGATGAAATTTAAGGAAAAAAAATATATAATTATTTATCCGTGCCATAAAGCAAGTCCGCATTTCGAATGTGAAATATATTATTTTTTTAATATCCAATTTTGCAATAAGTAACAAAACCAAAAGTATTGCCATACAATTATTAAAAACATTTGCAAATGATTAATATACAAAACCTGAAATTATATTTGTACATAGAACACACGCGCACTTGCAATAAACCAAAACAAATGTTTAGCAATAAATAAACTAAATAAGTATCACAATATAAAAAATAATTTGTGTTAACTCTGTTATGTATCAGATTGAGCTATGTCGCAATTCTCTCTATTATTCCTTTATCAGTTTGAATATTCTACACAATACAACTCATATAAATTTCTATTTATTTATTTTTTCCGTTTTCTTATTGCACCAAGGACAACATTGGCGCCAATGATTGATGTATTTCCATGTCGCGCCATGACTCTCATTCAATTTAAAGTTGTTGAACATTTATGACTAGTGTCGCGCGTGCGATGGTGCAATGAAGTGGAATGTTTCAACAATGATAAACTTTTGCGTGGGCGTTAATTTTCCTCTGACCCGGTATCGTGGTTATTGATCGCAAGCTATGAAACTTCTTTCCGCAATATGACGCGTCGACAGTGGACGATGATGCTGCTCTCACTCTCGTCTGTTCTATTTTCCTGGTTCACATCATGTTCTAGACGAATTTCATCTTGACTCCCATCGAGGTACGTATAATTAATGGTCTGACCAACATCTACGTTCATTCGTGCCAAAATATTCCCCCATGAACTAGATTCCTTTTCTTTTTCTCTCTAAAAAGAAAAAAAAATATTCACGTGTGATATTTCTCATCGTCCTTGACAAAACGAAATGAATGACGAATATTTCAGGTTGCAATCTACATTCATGCTCCATCGCCAGTTGCTTTCAGTAGACCAATATTAATTCTCATCATCAGACCAATGAAAATTCTACAATGTCACGACGATCTTGTACTAAATTATTATTATCTTCACGTCTGTCTTTCCATGTATAGGTGAATTCTATTTCTAAATTAGAAAAATAAAAGAAACAAAAAAGACAAATGACGGACAGTATAAAAGCAGTTGGATACATTTTATTGATAGCGAGCAGAATAGTCGAATGGTAAAATCAATTTTTTGACAATATGCACCAAACTGCGAGAAGAATAAAACAGAAAAAAAAAGAAAGGAAAAACAAACATAGAAGCATAGCGAAGAAAAATAGAGCATGAGAAAAAGAGTGGAACAATAAAACGTTAAATTGAGGTGTGCAAATACAGCGAGAACGTTTCTCATTTCCCTTTTTCAGTAAAATTTTCAATTGTACATTGTATCGGTCTGACTATACACAAACTAAAACTACTGTATCCATATAGAATTTTCTTGTACCATCACAAAGCGACTAAATATTTCAATAACCCATTAACAATAAATTATCAATCAATAAACAAAATAATATTGATAAAATAATGGAATATAATTTGAATAAAATTCACAGGTGGAAAATAATTTTCATTTTTTTTTATTTGTCTATTAGCGAGTGGTGTTGGTGACGTGACTGGGAATACAATGAGAATGTTTGCTTATAATTTGATATTTCATGGCACGATCGAACGTATAATATGCGATGCATAGTCACGAAAACGTGAATAATCCGTTGCTGGTTTGACCGTTATGAGCATTGTGTTTATACCAGGATAAAGATACAGTAGAACATGCATAGTATTCTAACAATGGTCCAAAAATTTTCCATTTATTTTTGTGCATTGTTATTTATTTCTTCTATTTTTAATATCTGTTTTTTTGTTGTTTTATTTCCTTTTCCCACAGGGATATCATACGAGGCATCAAGCTTATCCCCTTGTCGCATACATATCGCATTCATGCATGTGAAATCGTCAACAATGCGATTTAAAAAAAATCCCTGTGTGTCATCCAGACAGACAGTCAGACATAGTAAAATAAAAAAAAATTTGTTGCATTTCGATCATGAGTATTTCACTTATACGACTGAATCCACGTGGCATTCTCTATAAAATTTTTGCATCAAAACAGATATTTATGTATACGAGATCATATAAAAATATTTATATCACATAGTGTACAATATATAGAAGACTGTTTTTTGATGAATATATTTTGTACTGTGATGTAAAAATGTGTGGAGATAAAAAATAGATTTGTTGTATTTTTATGTTGGTGTTGATGGTGAGTTAAAAATAAATAATTGCAATTGACATATTTATTGATGTGAAATAAAATGAGAGGACTTTGTGAGTGGAGAGTTGAGATAGTAAAATGATAATTTAATTGAATTAAATTAGATGTGACAGTGAATAAAATGAAAGGAGAATTGGAAAATTGTTTTTCTGTTTATGGTCAGTGTAATTGCAAATTCGCTTGAAGGTATAAAATAAGTCAACTAATATATCACTTAGAGAATGTTTCACGTGCGTTTGATTAGATATGTAAGAGAGAATGGAAATTTTTTTATAAGATGATAGAAAATATTTTTATAGTTTGTGACGTAGGATGTATATATAGTTGGTGGAAAGAAAAATGTATTCATGTGGATGTGGCAGAGATAGAGTAGAGTGGATGGAACATTCGTTGATGTATATGAGCTGTCTATTCTTCTTTCTCACCGTATGTGTATGCAATATTTATATTGACTTCACTGAGCTCATCGTATCAGTGTGCACGAACAGAAACTACGAAATAAAATAAAAAATTGATGTGTGGTAGAGAGGATTAAAATTGGATCGTTGCGATTTTTTTTAAATGTATTTTTGATGAAATATTAAAGTGTAAAAGATTATAATATTAAATGTAGTTTTTTTATTATTTTCAAGACGATCTATCTCATTAATAAAAAAATTGGGATATCAATAATTAAATAAATAAAAACATGTAAAAAATTATAATATTGAATGTAGTTTTTTATGATTTTTAAGACGATTTATTTCCTTAATAAAAATGTTGGGATGTTAATAATTAAATAAATAAAAACATTGAGGCATAATTGAAAAATTCTTTTTCAGTATTTTTAATAATTTTGTTAGCTATTTACTACATTTTAATAGTTGTACAAGTGACAGAATAATTTTGTGAACAATTTGGTGAAGTTAATTAATTTAAAACCTTTTTTTATCCATTTTTTGTTTTATGTATTACATAATTTTTCATTGTAGACTAATTGAAGAATTGTAATATGAAGGGACGATAATTATTGATATTGATTGTAATGCTTTGGATGAGATACAATTTTTTTATTCAGTTTTTTTTTTATGTATATTTACATTGTGGTAGATATGGTGAAAACCATCGACCACATTGGTGAATGTAACGAAAGGTTTGCAATTTACTGAAACTGTTTGGATATTTTTTCATCATTATAATGGATCTGAATTCGGTATAAGTTTGCATAAATTTGAATATTTACGATTGTATGAATAATTATGTACAACGTTGGATGATTTGAATTCTCGAATAAGTCTTTGCCAATAATATGCAGAATAATTTTTATTAATCCAATAATCTGTGAATGTAAATTGAAATTATAAATTAGTCAATTTACTTGTCTTCTTCATTTTTTTTTAATATGGTTTTAATAACTTGGGATTATATATAATAAATTTATTTTCATTCTATAGATGGATTTATTCAATATTGAACTTCTCTATTGCGTGTAAATGTGGACATTTAACATGTAAAATTGAAAATCATCTTTGACAGATTAGTTGAAAAGACTTTTCTAAATAAAAAAAAGCAAATAAATCTTTCTTTTGATTTTATTCACATAAAAGTTCAATATTTTTCCTACATTTATGTGAAATTATCAGTCTACTTAACTAAAACCAAGTGAATAATAAATAAATAAATTCAAATCCTCACATCAACTTCATTTCAATAACTCACCTGACATTTTTCCATTGAACAAAATTAGAATTTAAATTGTATAAATAATAAAAACTAATCTTTATCCCATAACAATTACACCTGCTCATCTTAATTATTTATTTGTTCATCATTATTTATTATCCAAACTTTCGAAACGGAATATTTATTATAAATTAAATTCATTCGCATATTAATCTTGAATTTTTTCAATCCACATTTCATTTCACCTACAAATAAATTAAACTAAGTAATAAATAATTCTTAAAATTTCTTTTGAAAAAGTGTGCCAAATATTATCAACCACTTTTTCACCATTTGCTTCTCCATTCAACAGCACAACTAACTAAAAAAAAAAGCGAATAGAAAAAAATAAATGATCGAACAAAGCTCTGCAAAGGTTTTACACTGTCTCATCCCCCTTAATCCACAATAACAGATTGAATTCCCTCAGGGACAATTACAATCACGAATCATTAAAGCTGTTCTCTCATGTTTTGCGTAACCCACACGTTACATAAAACATGAAATGTGTTGTTTTATATATGTGTATGTATATGTGTGTGTGTATGTGTGAACAGCGACAGAAAAAAATGCAAAGGGAAAGAGATGTCTAAAGTGGATGGTACGTAGACTTGCATATTATGATGGTTTAAAAGAAAAGGTAGTGGATAGACCCTACGGTGGTCCAATGACTACGTGTTGGTGGTTGGCGGCGGCGACGACGCCGACGGTGACGACAGAGTGTAGTAGTGGCGGTACACTACAGAAGCAAAAGGAGAAGGGATCGCGCGAGAGAATGTAGTAGGGGATGGTGTGCGGTGGTTTTCTCGTCGACGGGGGAAACATGCACACAGGGATGCTGCGGGCATTTGGATTTTAGTTGCGCGACGGCCTTCGCCCTGGCCAGTCGATTCATCTATTTATATATAAATTGTTTTTTCAATTTTTTCGTTCAATTTTTTATTTAACGCGTCACAATTATTTCATTATTTTTCTTAATTTTTTTTTTCACACTTTTATCTAAATAAAATTATTCAGACGAGATAATGTAACTCCATAATGTGGTTTGTATTTTTAAATAATGATTTATAATGAATATAAATAATTTTCATATAATTTTATTTTAATTGTTGATAAAATGACGAAGAAAAAATAATTAAAAATAACTGAGCACGCAAAAAAATTGAATATTGAAGACAAATTTATCCCAAAAGAATAAAAATTAATTTGAATTTTATTAAATTTATTTAGACGAATTCATAAAAATGATATTATTATTACGTGACGAGAATGTTTTTTTTTTTAGATAAAAAAATGCGAAAGTAAAGAAAACGAAAGACAAACACAAATGGAGAAATAAAATTTTTTAATTTTATTTTCTTCTCTCTTTCTCTCATTCCTTTTTTTCTTTCTATATATGGGGAACATATGGGGTTCTATTTCCGCGCGATAAAATTCACATTATGTAATACAAGAGGGTGATACTTTTGTGGGGGATGAAAAAAGCACCGAAGAATAAAAAAAACAGAAAAAATAATCGAAGTAAAAGTTTTGTATATGTAGACGAAATCGTGGTGGCCACTCTGAGATTTATTGTTATTTCGTGAGTGGGAGCACACGCGGCCAATGATTATTTCCGATAGAAATCGAAACTGATAACAATTACGAAGGGACGAAAATATTTATTATTATCCCTATTCCCTTATTTTCTATCATTTTATATTTATTTTGTTCTCATTTCCCTTTTTTTTATTTTTATCTGTTTATCACTTCTTATGTAAACCACAAATAACTTTTGTCTCAATTAATTGTCGTTAGGAGCTTTTAAAAAAAAATCCCACACTATTTTCATCCCCATTCTGGATTATACATTAGAATTCAGAGTAATTTGTTCTATCCATTGCCACTATTATGGGACAGTTGGATAAACCTTATGGCTTCGACCATTAAATCACTGAAACGATTGTGCACGTGTTTCGATTGCGATTCAATTGCACAGATAGCACAATAAATATATCTATAAACGTTTTTCAACTATCATTAACATTAATTGCCCCTTCATCAATTTAGAAACATATTAAATTAATCGCAAAAGAAAAAATAATATTTGAGGGTTGTCACTATTTTTAATTTAACCCCACATGAAATTATAAACTCATATCTATATATGATTTTACTTTAGAGATGGAGTGAGCGAGTGAAATGAATTACCGTGATCGCTATAAAGTTGATGAACGGGCGGGCAAATCTTGTGCACGTGCACAAGAGAATGAGGGAAAAACAGTGTGAGAGAAACGGAAGGAGATAAAATGTGAGTGGGGTGAAAACGGAAGCGAGAACGTTTTTGGATTGGGAGTGAATTCGTAGAGATTAATATTCGCTCGAGTAATAATTTACGAACGAGTTGATAATTAAAAGATTTTTGTTCGTTTAATAGAAAGAAATATTGAATATATCAAACTAATAACAATAACAATAACAATAATAGTAATAATAATAAAAAGAGTATTGAAAAATAAATTTCATTGTAAAAGAAAAATTTAATATTTTCACATTGGTAATTTAATTGAATTGAATTTGTATTATTTAAATGGTTATAAAAATTGTTTTGATTTTATTTATTTCCCTGTTGAATTTATTTTGACAGAATTTTGAATCACATTGATATTATTATTGCGTTATTGTTGGTGTAATTGTTGTTGTTTTTTGTTATTTTTTGTTATTTTTACTTTGCAGTTTATGGCATTGAATTTTAGTTTAACTATTTCAGTGTTTTGGTGGTGTGACATTCTAGAAAATACTTTGAAGTTCCTCCCTCAGGGCATTCACGTGTTTCTCTACGCCTTAGCTTTGTGCAAATATATGTATGAACACACATTCACTTCGTTTATGTTATATCCACAAGAGAATACATATATATATGTATATATTCATGTGTAGACAAAGATATAATGCAATTATATTATCTGTTAGTTTAAAAAATTTTATTGTTGAGGATTTTTTTGTTACTTCGTAATATTATTTGAGAGATGAAAATTGTTTTGTTATTTTTTGGGTAATTTTTGGTATTTAAATAAAATATAAGGGATGGAAATAAATGTGAGTGCTCATGAGTGGAGAGGGAAGAAAAAATCTTGAGTAATAATTTACTTTTTTTTTTTTAGTTGACAATTAGCTACGGTGTTAATTGTCGGGCGATTTTAACTAATCTTTTCATGACATTTTTAAAGTATTTATCCATTAATTATTTTTTTTTTTACTGTGTGTGGTTCTTTTTTATTTTTCATGTCTTTTTAGAATTTTTAATTATATGACGTAAATAAGTGTCGTTATGTATTGCTCGAGTGCTTCGAGTAGATGAAAAGGGTGTTTAGGTTAACGTGGACTTTATATATGTATAGGAAATTAGTGTTGAAGGTGAATTATATAAAAATTTTTAATGTATTTCCAATATTTTGTGGATTTCATGAGACAGCTTGGTATCACCTGTGGACCACACACTATCCGAAGCCATCGATTCTTCATTTGTAAGGTAAATAATAAAATAATGTAAAATATATTTAATGATAAAATTTGTGGATGATGAAAATGGGGGGGAAAAAATGGTTTTGTCCTATTTTTTTAATGAAAAATTGAAAATAAATTTTCAGGCTTTTTATTTTTTTAAAACTAAGAATAATAATGAGGTTGGTGGATGAGGGTCAAGTTGAGACACCTGAAAATGAAATAATGTAATGCATTGTGAAATTTATTATGCACATATTAAATTTTTTGGTTTTTATGCATAGGAAAAAATTAATATGTGCATTTATCATGCAGTTTATTTGTTTTTTTGGAAATTTTCAACTTGTCTTTCTTCGTTATTTGAATTCTTATGGTAATTATATTCATAAGAAAATTTATAGCGACTGTATTATATTCATGAAATTGATATTTATTATTTTATTTGAAATATTTTGTTGTAGATTGTACGTTATTATTTTCTTTTAAACAAAAGAAAACAAAAAGAGAAATTGACAAAATGGGTTGTTGAATATTAATTGAAAAGATGAAAGAAAGAAGAAACTTTTACATCCCAACTTTTTTTCTTCTATCTTTCTTGTGGATTATTTTATCACAAAATAAGAAAAAATTTGTAGAGATAAGAAAAGAATAAGTTGTGTAAGGTAAAATATTAAATTAGAACAAAATATGTTCACAATTTTTGTTTTAATATATCAGACATCAAAATATTGTGAATACTTAAATTCATTAATAAAAATTTGGTATTTTTTATATTTATTTTCATATAATTTTTATTATCAAATAATAAAACTAAAGTTGATATTCATTTTTTTTTAATTCTCCAGAGCAAAGTACCACAAAATTTGTCTCTTCATTGATAATAATAAATGAAAATTAAATTATCATATAAATGTTTCAATTAGAAGAAAATCTCTAATAAAATGAACTGTTGGTAACAGTGTTTTTCTCTTCATTAAAGATATAATTGAGGTGTTACTAATGAAAACCTCACTAATAGACTTTCTACCAATTTGTTTCTATTTCAACTAAACAGAATTTATTTAATTCTCATTGAAAAATATTCTAGACATTAATTTTAATATTCTTTATCGATTTATCATCTGAAAACTCAAGACAACAAAAAAGATTTAAAAATGTCACTTTAATTATCTATCCAAGCCAAATCCTTCAATAATTCCACACAAAAAATAACGAACAATAACAATTGAATGTTTAAATAGAAAATAGAGACAAAAACATTTTCTAAAATTCTCTAATTATTCAATCAATAATAATCCAACATAAATTCTCTAATTCTCTCAAAATAACAATTCTGAATTCATATTCACATTATTAGAATATTCTAAACAATAAAATTCGTTGCAACATTTATAATTGTTATTAAAAAATAATAATTTCTATGCTTCATATCGACTAAATGAAGTTCACGTGATGCAACTAGTCCAATATAGAGACAAAACTTTAGTAAAGTTGGATTATGTGTTCATTATGGTCACAAGCACACAACGTTACATGGGAAATTGTGTGCGGAACACATTCAATTAATAGACAATATATTATACCATGTACGAGTTTCATTATTGCTTCAGGGTCGTTTGTGTTCGTGGTGCGTATGTTTGTATTTATTCGATGGTCTATGTGCACCAGAGTGCCGCAAATACACGTCCTAACTAGTCCGAAATTAATATCAGTCATGAATAAACAGCAAAAGGCAATTAATTTTTGCATTAAAATTGCGATTCACGTGTGAGTGCAACAATCTGCGAATTTATATTGCAATGATAATAATTGTGCGTTGAATCCTGTTGGACTTATCATTGCAATCGTTTGCAAATAAAATAAATAAATGAATGAGTGAGTAAATAAATTTCATCTTCCGATTGAATAAATTTCATCTCTTGTTTCAATGAATTAAATTCAATATTTTCATGTTTTGATATCCCAATTATTATTTTTTTAATATTTATTTGTATATATTTATAATTGATTATTGTTCAGTTTTATATTTTATTCTTTATTGTTGAAGGTTTACATTTAATTTATATTTGTTCATTAAATTTCAACAGTGTGAGGGTTTTTATTTTATTTATGATTGGCTATCGAAAAAATATTGATTTTGAGATTATTCTTTATGAGGTCACAAGATTGAAATATGACTATGACTTCGTTGATGACATTGTTATTATCTGTTCAATGTCAACCAGAAAATAGTGGATGTAATTTTATATCATAATAATGTCGAAGATGGGAAAGGTTGTGCGAAGAAAAGTTAATTTTAATAAAACTTCAAAGAAGTTTTGTTCAGTTAAGAATTATTTTGGAAAGGTTTTTTTTTTTGATGGGATTAAGTCAGAATCAATGAAGCGATTTTATGGGGAATTTACCGATGAAGATTTTCAAAAAATATTCCGTTGAAAAATATTGGAACTAAAATTATGAATTATTAAATCCATGTCGTTCTATGAAATTTTGAGTAACAGCCAAAGTTCTTTATTTTGTGACTGTGTCCAAGAAAAATAGACATTTTCAAAATATCAAAAAACGCTTAGTTCACACTATAGCTTATGCGATTTTCAACTATTTAAAAGAAACTGTACCCCAATCGCATTATTATTCTTCCAGATATCGTATACGCCGTTCTTATAAATAGCGATAAAAATAGACCAATTAATTAAATTCTCCACATGACTTTCTCGTCACTCAATTCACTAAACCAAAACTATTTTAATTCTCAATATTCCTCAAAATAATTATTCCCCCATTATAAAATTGCACTTTCCCTTCCAATATTTCATCTCTCACAATTCCATACAAAATAAAAAAATTCCAGGTCATTTCCATGATATTCTCCACAAACATCAATAAAATTCAATATATAACTTCCACAATATTAAATTGACTTTCAAATGTTGAATGTATGTCGTATATCCCTGGATTTATGTCAAAGATGACCGATGACAGACAATTTAAAAAAAATATATCTCTCTAACTAAAGTGCAGCGTTCCAGTGAAAAATCAGATAGTCACAAAATGTCTCTGTCAACTTTATAGAAACGAACAAAAATAAATAAAAGAAGAAATTGAAGTATTTCCTCTATATTATTCCACATTCTATACAGAGCTATGCACCTACCTGCATGCATACATTCAAACACATATATATATATACATAACAACAACAATAAAGAATAAATAAAATATAGTAGAAGAATCTTTTTTCATATTTCTTCATTATTCATCAACTTTAATACAAAATACGACATCGCTGATATTACGAATAATAAAGACAAAGAAAGTTTGTAGAATGGAGTTTTCATATTCATATATTTTGAAGACGATACGGGTTGCAATAGTCGTTAACGTCAAAGCCCATATCAGATTCAGGTGTAGTTGACGTGAAATGAGACGTACGAGAATAATGGAGCAGTCAATTCGCCCTGACGTCCAGTGTTAACGTTCAACTTTTGTTACTTTGATCTTTAAATATATACATATACAATATATAAACTTTGCCTTTGTCCGGTTCACATTAACTCTTCTTTACCATCCCTTCATCTATACAAAAAGAAAAAAAAAAAAATTAACTAGGAAAAATCGAGGCCACGAAATATATTGCTATTAAGAAAAACAATGGAAATGAAAATCACCCCCAGTTATCAAAGTTATTCGACTGATTATAATTAAACTCTCAATGACACTTGAATTTTATTTTTTTAATATATAAAAAAAGGGGTGGAATAAAAGAATGGGAAAAAGTTTGTGGCAATTTACTGTCGTATGGAAAAAAATGCTGAGAGATATAAATGGGATATTGAGTAGTCGATTTGGTGGTTTGGTAGGCGAAAAGTTTCTTACGATTTTTAGATTAGTTTGGATGTATATATATGTATTGATTCTATGGTTTTACACTGTATATATTCAAAGTGATGTTCGCAAGGCCGAATGATAAACGATAGGTCAAGAAATAAATTTTATTCAATGGCCATGTGATGTATATATGTATGTAAAAGTAAGTGCAAGTTAGATATGATTCATTTGCATGGATCTCAAGAACATGAACTCGGAAATTTTTTGTTCGAGTGTGCGCATTCATATATATATATATATATATACACACACACATATGGAGATGAACGTAAAGTTGAACAATGGAGATAAAAAGCCACAAAAAAATTCACTTACCTCTGAAAAGTGAATTCCAGTTGAGAAATGAAATTCCCAAATGTTATGACCTGGTTCATTATCTTATGAATTAATTGTCATTTGCATTTGTCATTTTGTAATGAAATGAAATTTTTTTTTTCGTTGTATTATTGGAAAGAAGATGAACGAGATGAATTGAGAAATATGAAAATATTGAAGTTGAATGTTATTTTTAGAAAGATTTTTAATTACTTTTACAGTGAATGGATAGAAAAATTGTATTAGTAAATTTTAGAATTTATATTATAATTATTTGGATTATATTTATTTATTTTTTTTTTTGAAATTGATTGTCTATAGGGAATTTTTTTATGAATGGGTAGTGCAAATTGAATCATTCGAAATTCTAGTAAGATTCTCAAGAGCAACTGTCTTGAGTGCAAGAGACACTTCAATGTTATTGTGCTTTTTTTTTTGTTCTCTTCCTCACGAAATTGTTCGTATTTAATTTCGTTGGAGTTCGTCATAATTGCCACTTTATTTTTGTTTTTTCATGCTCTTGAGAATGAGATCCTCTCATATTATTGCTCTGGTGCAGTTCTTAAACTTGAATGAATTTTTTTGATTGTTTTTTCTTTTATCTTCAATGTTGAAATTATATTACTGTAATTTTTAATTTTAATTCATTTGTTTCTCAAATCGTCTCAAATTCATTCTCAATCGAATAAAAATATTTTTCATATTGTTCAACTATTTCATTATAATAAATAATTTTTTTTCATATTAAAATTCAATATCTGCCAACAAAAATTCTCATCACGAAATTCTTAAACATAAAAATTGTTCAGTTTTTTATTTTTGTAAAATCCTATCATGATGTCATCTTTTATTTTTATTCTGTCATTAAAATAACCCTAAGGTTAGCACATTATGATGGCGTCATTGGAAATGTCACTGCAGTGACCACAAGATAGGGGTGATCAATCAAGTGATGATGATGACACCTATTAATTATCATCACATGAACGTTTTCATTCAATATTATCAGACACGTGTGAACTAAGATAAACTCATCGACATTCAAGATTAATTGACGTCAGTCAACAAGGAAAAAAAAATCCATTGAGGGACTTAGTGCTGTTGATTTATTGACCAGTTTACAACACAAAATAATTATTTCCTATTCTGATTTACTGGACTATCTCTATCCAATATTTACCAGGTGTTTATATTTAAACGACATGATAATGAGGTCTATGTAAATTGATTCGAGAGTTGAGAGCTTTTACTTGCCAATGACGTCATCAAGGTTATACTAAGTAACCTTTCTCACTCTCACTTTCTTCGTTAAGTCTGAGATGAATTCACCACCTCTTGTGCTACTAAGATCCTGGTAAATGCAATAGCTAACAGCCTAAGCTAAACATTTTGCTAGTGAAATCGAAGGATAATTGAATTTCTCAAGATTTCGGTGATGATGAACCCAAGCAAACGCCTTCGAATATTCTCACTTGATATTTATTAAGAGGGCAACTTGACTATGAAGTTGACAAGATGGAATTGAACTTTTATTTATTTTTTTGGTTCAATCGATGTTGGTTTGATTAAATCGATATCCACTTTTAGCTGTTTGACTTCTGGTAAAACTAATTAATGAGAGGTTAGCAAACACTTTTCTAGATCGTTCCTATTTCTCAATTATATTTTAACATCATGAATTTTTTAGTGCATTTGCGCAGTCAATATTGAAGAAAACTCAGGCACTTTGTCGTTTCTATATTTTTTATATAAAAGTGAACAATAAAAATTGCAGTTAAATTGCACAAGTGACTGCAAAAAAATGTTGTGCTGAATTTTGTGTCATTATCAAATCGATTTTTGTGATTGGTGATAGTGATAAGGAAAAAAAAATCCACTACTGAATCCATTGACTACATCCGGACGTTTTCTATCGAGCCATTATCAACTATTCAGTATAAACTAAAAATTTCAACAAAAAAGAAAATGTGATTGGACGTTTTTTTTGTTGAAGTAATCGGATTATTTTTCGCAGAGAATTCTTAGTACTCACTGGGTCTTATAACGTTCACATTTTCTTTCTTGTTTCCACTTGATCGACGATAAAATCTTATTGAACCTCCTTATTCTTATTTTCTTACAATTTTCATCGATTTTCCATTGCCCATAACAAGTAATCATTATTACACAGGAACCCATGGAAAATTTAATTATTCCAAACTGAACAAAAACTCATTTTAAATTCCTTGAAATACATCAAAATAAAAAATCCTCCAAAATTGTCCAAACCTTCAATAAATAATCAAATCTTTTTCTTCATTGTCAAACAATTCTCCTTTATTTTTATCAGTTAATTTATATTTGTCCTCATTAATTACAACCGTCGGATAACAACAGTTAAAAAAAAAGTGAGTAATAACAATTGCGTAAATTCTAAAGGAAGTTAATGAGACGAGGCTTTACATCGTTCAGCGCAGGCAACGAATGAAAATGAAGAGAAAGGAAAAATAATAAAGCCAAAGCAGTTCAAAGAAAAGTTAGAAAAAAAAAAATTGTATAGACAGTATAGTATACAACGAACGCCTTTAATATTCCTGGAAACAGAATGGTTAGATGAAAGATAGGACAGGATAGAGCAAAATGTATACCAAAGAAACCTTCAAATGTCCATACAGTGATCGTCGACAATTACATTAGGTAACGCTTGATAGATCGTTGGCCTATTTACTAATCTGTATACTTGATGATGTCCATGTGATTTAATCCATTTGATCTACCAATGAAATATTGACTGTTCACCAATTCAGTCCTAGGTCAGTTAATAGTTCAATTTCATTATGATCAATGTCATATCTACGTTCTAAAGTCAACCACGATCATCACTAAACATTTAATGATACAAATCCATTAATTATGTCCTTCGTAGTCCATTTGATAAATCATTAAATAATTTACCACAATATTTCATGAACATGTTGAACTGTAGTAAAATTGTAGTACCAATAATGATCCAATTCACAATTGCTACGATAAAACTTTTATAGTTCTCAATATAAAGTTTATAACAAACGATAAATAATATTAATAAAATTATCCTTTACATAACAAAAATATTAATACAGATGATAAATAAAATTTTAATTTGATAATGTCCACAAAATTACTGATAATGAATATGTTGAAATTATTTCAAGATTGTACAAAAGCTTTGAAAGAGGATAAGGAATACAATGACAGAATTTCTATTCTCTACATTGAAGTTAAATGCAAGGCACAGAATAGAATAGAAACATAGACAAACGTATTTATGTTTGTATATTTGGTTCGCAACTCTGCATATGTGTCACCCCTTAGCACAGAACCCATGTGACAATGCAAGCACCATGAAATCCTTTGTACCTTTGCTAGTATCGATTTCCTCATTCACCAACAGCAACTCGATATAATGCAAAATCGTAGACGTTGCAGTGCGTGCACACACACTATGCTGAATTTAGATAGCTGCCTGTTTACAACGTCAGCATAAATGTCTCATTTATGTCATCACATCCGTAATAATTATCTGAGTAATAAACAATTTAAATTGTTTTATTAAACAGTTGATGATGACGATGAAAAGGAATCATTGAAATAGATTTGTTGGTTATTTCTTTCTTTTCTTTTGGTATTTATTTGTTTATTTATTTTTTTTTCTAGATTATTTTTTTGATATTGAATTGAAGATTGTGTGCATGTATATGGCAGTCCTTATGTTACTCTTGTGGCCTGGTTTTGTGCGACTGAAACATGACGCAAGAGACACAAAACGAGAGTGCAGTTTACAAATTGACAATGCTCGTAGACTCGAACAACGGAATAACAATCGAACAATGGACACGAAAAGTACACTCAAAAGGAGAATATATTTTCTGTAGTATTCTTGGTACATGTATGAAGATATTTTTATATATGTGAATATAAAGATGAATGTTTTTTGTATTATTTATTTTATGAAGAACTGGAATATTTGAAGGAAATAAATGTGTCTTATGGGGATTTTTTTATTTTTTTGTAGACAATTTAATGGGGTATTTATTCTGCTGTTTTGAACATAGTTGTCATTTGAATGGAGAGGATTTATTTGAACATTGAGATTTATATGTGGAATTTTTTTTTGTATCAGTTGTTTGATTCGACGAAGTTTTGTGATTGATTGTTATGTTATTTTTTTCAAACAATAATAGGAATATGTGCAATTGATTTTTATTTTATTAGTTTTTGGTGATAGAGTTTGTTGAACACAGAGTGAAATAAAAGTTTTATTTATTTGATTTTTTTTTTTAGTTAAATAGCAGATGTTTTCCTGCCAATTTCGTTTGGCTGAATTTTTTTTTCTGTTGTTAATTTTGTTCATTCGTTTCGATGAATGATAAAAATAAACGAATAGGAATTAATGTTTGGTAACTTTTCAGTCATTACTATTTCTTTTTTTATTTAGGGAAATGAAAATATAGAGAGATGCTTTTCTTTTCTTCTTTTAGTTGAATGTTTGAATTGAAATGAGAGTTATTTGAATGTAAAAGGGCAAAAGTATTTTTTTCTTATTTTGGCCTAAAGCCAAAAGTTTTTTTTTCTTGTAGAAACTTTACGAATGTTGAATTTCGTTTATTTATTTGGTCAATATGGAAGAGATGAACATATTTAATATGTCGTGATACTTTAGAGTTTATTTATGAGGATAAAAAATTCAACATTTTTCTCTAGTTTTTAATAAAATTAAACTTTTTTTGATAACGAGGCAGTGGAAAGTATTTCATAATTTTTATTTAAACACAAAACGAACAAAATTTCAATAACTCAAATACAAATAATAAATCAGTTCCCATTTTATCAAACAGCAAATTTTTCTCTCAACAATTTTTTCCTACAAGTAAATTTTTCAACAATTTCTAATATTTACTAAACATAATAAACAGCACATGACAATGTGTCATTAAATTCTCTATATTATTCATAAACTAAAATTACTTTTCCACATTTCATTTGCAAAAAAAAAGAATTACATCAATTTGAATACAATAGAAAAAAGGAAAAGACGAATATATTTTCTCCATACAGAGATACACAGAAAATGTTTCTCCATCAATTGTTTGCCTGAGGAAAACTTTTCAGATGGTCGATTTTGCCCGAACATTCTGCAACAATATACACACACATACACATATATATATATGCAACACAACAAAACATTGACGATAGAGTATATATAGATGAGTCGAGGTCGCCACTCTACGATCGCTAACTTCAAACCCGATTAGCAACTTTGGCCCCAATTCTCGTTCCCTGCGGCTATGCTATAATGCACTATATGCTGGAAAGTAAAGTGTGTAGTGATACATATCTATGTGCGGTTGTACAGCCAGGAGGGAGAAATATTTTGGTGAGAAATACAGACGAAAGAAAGAGAGAATGATAAAGAAATAGAGCGGCAGTTTGAGTGAAAGCCTTCACTGCCTGTACATACAAAAGTTTAACTACTGCGCAGCAAGGTCTTTATTCTGCTGCTGTCTCACAACTTCTCTTTCTATTTCTCTTTCAATTGTTGTATTTGTGGTGAAGAACAAAATAATAAACAGTAAACACACAGTACGTGGTATATATTATGAATAAAATATTATAATATTGAAACTCAACATTTGTTTTCGTGCCAGTATTCCTTTTCTCGTGTGAATGTTTGCCTTATTTTATTTTAATATATTTTTTATTTCTTTGCAATTTGTAATTGTAGATGAGCGAAATTTTTATGGGATGAAACAGAGAATTGTTTTATTTATTATTTATGAATAATTTAAATTATTGATTATGAAATGTTGTTGAATAAATAGAAAAATATGTGGAATTTTGTTTCAATGGTGGAAAAATTTTTTATTCTTGTTTCTATAGAATTGTTTACAAATATTCCAATTTAGGATTTTTTTTCGATTCCAATAAAAGTTCATTGATTGGTTATGAATTATTTTAGGTTGGAAATAGTGAAGGAATTTATGGTCGTGTGATTGTTATTATTAATATTTGTTTATTATTAATTATTAACATAAATCACTGATTTTCTATTTGATAAAAAAGAGAATTGTTGAATAAAATAGATCAAACCTTTTGTTTGTTTAATAAATTCAATCATGAAGTTAAAAATGAAGTTAAACATGTTGGCTTTGATTGTAAAATATTGTGAAATGATTAAATATTTCAATTATTATTCAACTTAACTAGTTTAGTTGTGTTATAAATTTATCACTGTCCAACGACCAGTTTATAATTTTATTCTATAGTTAACTGATCAACACTTGAGGCGATTTTCGTAAGTTTGAATTTAATTGGACCCTAGAGGATAAATTTCAGGTTAGGAGATGATGATTTTCACGAGGAAATTAAATTTACATCCAAACAGCAACAACAACTTATTGAGAAAATAAATTCTCAATTAATATAATTATAAAAAAAAGTTTTGTTTCTGTTCACAATTAAAATATCAACAACTTAAATAATCTTCCAATTGTAATAATAAATATTGATAAATATATTTATATAATTCAATTAATAATAATTTCTGTTTTTGATACAAAATACTTATTGGCATTACATCGTCTTTGTTGGAACACACCTGTTGCTCAAGTCGTCAAATTCATGTCTTATTTTCACCTCACGTAAGCTTACTTTATCAACTCTATACCTACTACAATACCAACATCCACATAAATACATCAACGCACTACTACTTTACACCAATATAATTCAGATCATTTAACACTCAAACTGAAAGAAAAAAAAAAGGCAACAAAAACTTCTTTCCAATATTTCAACCAACCAATTTATCGATACAATTCTTCTCAATTCTACATCAAATAAAAAAACCATCCCCATCACTTCTTGGATGAAAAAAAAAGAATTTAAAAACCAGGAAATAAAATAACAAAGAACATTTTTCAACTTTGATCAATACACATTCGTATATGATGCTTATGTATGTTGACGTGAAAACAAGTCCCAGAGGATCATGTCGATTTTGCTCATATCCTTTCTACTCTGCTTCACCACTCGACACTTCACTCAATTGACTCTTCATATAAATATATATGCACACGAGTATTCTCAAAAGAATTGAAAAAATGGTTGATATATATATATATATATTTATATTTATATATCAACGCTTTCGACGTTTGTAATACCCAGGTGGATCCAACTGTTCAACTTTTATCTTTTCTGACGACATTGTGATAGTGCAATCATTATAATTCCAATTTAAAGGCTATGCATTAATTTTTTTCGTGTATCTTCATTTCAACATTTTTTCCATCATTTTATCAACTCATCACAAGTCATGACTTTGCTGTTTCATACATATACATGAAACTAACAATTCATGAAAGAGCATGAAATGTTCCTTCATTTTGCTTCATTTACATTTATATTTCATTCTGGAATCTTCTTTATTTTTTTGTGGTTTTATTTTTTCTGCTCTATTTTATATTCTTGTTCTATTTCTACTTCTTCGTCGTCTCTCAATTTTTTTTTTGCATTTATTTTAGTTGTTTATATATCTTAACTTCTTTCTTCAATCGAGGCTTTTTAAAATCGCAATTGGTATGTGCGTATGGACATTGTGTGTGGGGTAGTGAGATGTGGGGGGTGGGGGGGTATCAACTCTATTTTTTTCCTTTTTTTCTCATACAACATCTGGGGCAGAACAAATGCCTATAGGGATCGCGCTGGTCTATTCGGTCTACATTCGATGCTTTATTTTCTTTGTACTTGTGGAGAGAAAAAAAAAGGGAAAAATTCAGGGTAACGCTCACTGGTTTCATTTTTCTTCGGCCTACTTCACCCTTTATATTTTCTCACTGCGTCATTCTTGTTCTCTCCCTACTTCTTTTTCACCCTTTTTCGTATTTAATTGACTGAAAAATTGTCTGTTTATTCATTTACTTATTTTGATTTTTAATGTAAATACTAAAATATAAAATGGAATTATTTTATATCAAATATTTATCACCAGAAATCAGAAGATGGACAAAAAGTTTTATTTTGGAGATTAAAAAATATTAATTCATTCAAGTGATTGACCAGTTTGTGAATTCACAGTAAATTTTCTGTTTGATATTTTTGGTATTTTAAAATTAGTAATTCTGACATTGCGATGAAAAATGAATGATAAGAACAATTAAGTTCAAATTAATTATGACAAACTCACAATTTTATTAATTCTTTAATTAATTAAATTAATTATTTATTGATATTCTGTCAATATTTAATATGAAATGTTAAATCGAAACTGGTTGGAACAGGTTTATTGAGTACACATAAGAGCTTGTTATAGACTAGTCGAAATTAATTATGTAGGGTGTTTTCATGAGAGTACTACTCTCAATTATTGGTGATGATTAAGTGATTGCATAGTTTGAATTGTTTTCATGTCTAATTACATTAATGACTGCACACAATCTCCTGAATTCATTATGTATCACACATTCAATAATTCCAATCAATAAATAAACTATTTCTAAATAATTTTCAAACAACTCTATAAACAAATTGTGAATATTATCATAAGATATAATTTTGTTCACTTTTGAATAAACTCTGAGAACAAACAGAATGATGATAAACTTTAAACTTGTAACACAGTCTTTATGTGTAGGTGTGCGTGGGTGATGTCTCTTTTTTGAACATGTAATTACGCGAAGTTGTTGAGATGGTCATACACCAGCATACACTGACAACCACAGTGGTGGCTTTCATTGGCACGAGTTAGTATATATTACTTTCTACAAGTTTCCTGTTTGCTACCACTTCATCACTAATCCAACATTGACAAAAAAAAAATTTTTAAAAAGAGAAAGTTTTACGATATGGAGCGAAAAGTTTTCCAATTTGGGAATGAAAATTGCGAATTTTTCGGTTTTTTTGTGGTGTTATTTAAATTTTTATAAATCGTATGAATGTAAATAGAACTCTATTCAAGTTCATTCATATTCATCATCAACATTTGAATCTTTATCACATAATTGTTCAATCATGCCTGTGATAAACTTCGAAATTAAACTCTGGACATAGAAACATTTATGTATGAGAGAAGCTTTGAAGCAGATATGCCTAGGGCAAAAACTATTGGAACAGTAATCAACGACTGGAAACACCAAGTTGATATGTGTATCTGTATTCATACAAAGCGATATGGATGTATATGATTGGAAATGCCAATGAGACATGTTTGGTTATCTCTTGGTGATGACAAATTGGAGAATCGTAATTACTCTAATTAATTTGATGATAGTTCAATGATTTATCAAACTTTTGGAATTTATATAGCTGAATTACCATCGTGAATATTTGAACACATTTTTTTTCCTACTTTGTAAATATTTTGATAAAAAGTCACAAATTTTATAAATATTTTAATATATTAATTTTTCTTAATGCCAACTTTTGGAATTGAACAAGAAATAACTTGAATTTGAAGTCACATCCAGTTCAACCAAATGAAAGAAATGATAATGTTGACATTTATAAATTTTTGTGTAGTTTTTTTTCAATAGCAATTAATTTTATTTGATTCTTGTGGCTGTGAATAACGACAGTTATTTACATAGTTAGAATTTTATGAAGTATAAAAGACAAACGTATGATATGAAGTCAAGTGCAGTTATGCGCTCGTATATTCACCAGAATTTCGACGCTGTCTTTCAAGAAGCAGACGGTGCTTGGTCTAACTTGGGGCAAATGTAACTTTGCACACTTTGGCTTTCTATAGGGTGTTCTATACGAGTACTATAATTGCCAAGAACAGGTCTGAACAAGTATAAGAGCCCAATTGTGGTGTTGGCAGGTACACGGATGAGCAGGACAGAGATGAACTACTTCGATGTCGGATTTTCGTTGTTCAAAGTTTCGTGCCCACTTCTAACTTGAGAACTCAAGAGAATATTCAAGATACGTCTTGCAATGATCACTGAAGTTTCTACTAATGCCGTTATATTGAGATTTTTTTTTTTTCATTCACTTTGTATTATTTATCCAATACATCAATTTGTTATTATGTAGTCATTCAAACATTGTTTGTGTTATTAACATTGAAATAAACTAAATGATAATAATTTTATTGAAACAATCACGAGAAATTCAGATCGAATTGTTTGCAATAAAATTAATTTAAAATCAGTTAAATTTCAAATGATGTGATGGAATTATTTGAAAACAATTTTGAGCATTCCAAATTAGTTTTGTTTATGCATTCTGTTTTGTTTATTATTTGATAGATATAAAATGTAATTATTAATAGTAAATTTCGAAAGCTTTCGATTCTTCATTTCATAATCGTCCTCATAAATATTTTATTCTCACATCAATCAAAATCTTTTTATGAATAAATTATCATTTCAATCTCGACTATGCTGAACACAAAAATAAATATTCATCAATCATTCAACAGATAAACAGATCAATATCAATATCGAAAAGTAAAATACGTTTGAAATTGATATAAAAAATTGACACACGAAAAAATGAGTAAAAAAAAATACTCGACTTGTGTTCACGTAAAAGATATAATAGAAAACGATTGTAAATACAAAAACTCAAACGTGTGTAACGCAGATGTGGACAGTGATTGAGAGTAATGGGAAATGAAAATGAAAAAAAAAGAAACTTACAGATATTAAAGAAAGAAAATAAAATGAAAAGTTAGCAAAAAAAGATGGATAAACATTGGTAGGTTGTCGCAGTAGTTTACGCTCACAGAATTGTCGAGTAGGTGTCAACTTTACATCTTTTTTTTTCCTACCACCTCTCGCCTGTTTTTTTTTCTTTTTCCTTTTTCCATTCTCTTTCTTTCTATTTCACTCTGTGAACGATCGATTTATCGTGGTGCCATTTTTTTTCTACCACACACTGACCGCGTGTAAATTTTCACCATATATAACCTGTTACACTCTCGTGTACTCGCGCACTGTCAGCAAACTGATTTACAAATGAACTCAACGATCTTAAATTATTTTGATAAATTTGAGCAAAAAAAAAATACTGTCGTTTATTCTTGGTGGAGTTGAATAAATTGGAATTTAATATTATAAAGTCATTTTTTACTCTTTTTACTTTGTCTATTTTTCTTTTATTATTTTTGTATATTTCACAGGACATATTTTCCATGTTACAAAATTGCAATGCATTAAAAATTATTGCAAACGATATCTAAAACGAATATATAGACGTAAATATATACAGATACTTTTCCATGCATCATCAATTGCCGGAAGTATTCTGTAATGTATCAGATTTCAATAATCAATAAATTTTCCATCTCATATTCTCTCTGATCATATTTTTTTTTTGCTCTATAGAGATAGTGTTTAAAATATTTATTTCTTTGTTTTTCATTCATAATTCCTTTTTCTATTTTGTGTTTATCATTATAATCGATATCAATTTTTTTTTTCCTAGCTATTTTACTTCGCTTTATTTTTCTTTATTATATAAATCAACATTCTCAATTTTTAATTTTATATTTTATCTCAGGCATTTGCGATATTCATTATCATAATATTGAGATAGTTGTGACGGTGTAATTTAAATTCCAAAAATATTATCAGTAAAAATCGATTATTTATGTCGCAATAATTATAACAATGATATTAACAAATTTAATATTGATAATATTGAACAAATAAAATTCCAACCGTCCAATTAAATAATCACTCCAATCAATTACTGTTTAATTATTACAAATCTCCAACATTAAAATTCCTGACAAAATTTAAACTCTGCTTTACCATCAAAACAATAAAAAAAATAATAATTCCATCATGAAGAAAATGCAACAAAATTATTCTAAAATTAAATTTGTAAATAAATCCAAAGTTCAAAATAAATTCTGACATTATATTTACATTTTAATAATTCTGTATAATTTTATGTGGTTTGTCAAAGCTATGAACAATATTAAAGTGATATAATATGAACACTACAAATACGAGTCGGATTTCAAAGTATATATGTCATATAACAAATGAATTTATATATATATATATGAAGATGTATGTGAACATCAGCAGTAGCAGCAGGCAGCAGCAAGTGAGTACGTCCCGGGTATTCCGGGCCGCGTGCGCTCAGCTCGGAGCAACAGCGAGGGAGCGCGAATACAGAGAGCAAGAGAATGGAGTGCGAGAGATGACGAGGGTGGGTCGAAGGTATGTACCGGAGAAGGTACGATGGGCAACAGGGGTAGGGAGAGTTGAGTGAGATGAAATCAATAATACACCTTCATTTAACGCTTTTCCCGGTATTACATATATCTGTCTATAAATTATTATTTATATTTCTCCATATGTTTTGCTTTTTTTAATATTTATTCATTCATTTATTCTTTTCATATTTTTATCTCCATGCTTTTAGTCTCTGTGAATTCTTTTTTTATTTTGTTTATTTGTAGATATAAAGATTCATCTGTGAATATACTTTTTAGATAAATAAATTTATTTTATGTTGTTTATTTATTTGTTGTTTGGGGATGAGGTGAATGTGAAATCATTTGGGAAAGAGAATTTTTTTATTTTGCAATGGAATTATTATTTTTTGCTTCTATCAGTTGGGTGCTAAATAATTTTGTGGGATAATGCACTGGTGCGTTGGAGGATTTTTTTTTTTGTACTTTGGGGAATATGTTGGATGAGTAGAATTGAAAAGTTTAATTTTAGTTTATTTTTAGTTGATTTTTATTTGTTTTATTTTTCTTTTTTTGCTGATGAGTTCTTTTTATTTATTTGAGCATTATTCTTTTGGTTGTAGTTTTTTTTTCTTTGTTAGAGATTGAGTTTGAGATATTGAAGTTAAGAAAAGTTTCAGTATGTTATGTCAAAGAGGATTCAAGAATTTAAATCGATAAATGATTTTCAATGAAATTTGTTACTTTTTACAAGTATTCTCTCCCCCCTTTTTTTCATTATTATTGTTAATTAATAATGTTCGTGTAAAATAGTAGTAAAATAAGGAGTCATTTATTTCATATGTGTAGAAAAATTGGCAATCGCTGAATTGTTGTATGAAAAATTGAAGATATTTTTGTTTATATAATTTTGATATTAAAAAATTTTTAACTTCTTTTCATCCCTAAAATGTCACTTTGACTTATTTTATACACAATTGTATATGCCTGCAGGTCTTTTCATATTATTTTCCCACCTTTCTCACTTAGTATTTTATTTCTTTTCATGATCCGCTTGATGTTTGTGAGAGTTTATACCGAGCCGATACTTTGAAAACAAAAGTTTTCATACTCTTCTCGTGTTGTTGTCTACGTATAAAACCAACTTTCCACATATATATATATATATTCTCAAGATTATTTATAGATACAACTAACGTAGGAAATAATAATTTCAAATTGTCAACACAATGAGAACAAAAGAAATTATATAACTATAACAAATCACATCTTTGCAACTCTATAAACTAAGAAAAGAAAAATACAAAATACAAACAAATCTACATCATAAAATAAATTGTTGTCAAACGACAAATGATTTATAAAAACCAGTTTCACAATCACATATATCCATTCTTCATTTCAACAATCACAGTGAAGAAACAAAAAAAAAAACCGCCGAAGAATAATCACAAAATCCAAAAAAAAGAACGTTAAAAAAAACAAAACAATTTTACGTTGATCGACTGCGATTTATTCCCAGTTACATCTATCATTGTTTCATCATTTTTTATTGTTTCTTTTTTTTTCCACGTGATCAGGCGCTTGAATCACGAAGTGGGATGCGCTTGGGGAAAAAAAAATATGCGGAAAAACGGTCGATTGTACAACTCCAAATGGTTACGAGGTGAATTGGTAGATGCACAACGAATGAAAAAAAAAAAGTGTGACGAGGCTTAACGATGATGAGACCTCGTTTCATCATTTTCTTCTGTATATTTTTTCATTCTTTTTCTGATGTTGATATTCAAGAAAAAATATGTTTATATATTACAGTGATATACATATATATATTGAGTTGTGAAAAGCTCTATGTAAATGAGAGAAAAGACTTGAATTCGCGATCGGAAATCATGAGTTGGTTGAATTCAGTCTCAACTGTGATCGTGGGATTCAATCTGTCTGGATTATGCTTCTTCTCATCCGCACCTTGACTCATTTCTCTTGGTCTTTTCATCCACGTATTTTCCATGTCAATATACGTGTGCATACTCCACTATAAAATATGAAAAAAAAAAAGAAAAAAATATATTCACGTTCAACATTTCGTTTTTTACCATCAATTTTTTCATATATAACATCCAGTTTTGCGAGAAAAGGAAAAAAAGAAAGGAAAACGGAAAAAAAAAATAGAGAAATGTCTGAGAAATTGTGATATTGGATTTTCTTCTTCGTCTTTTTTTCTTTTCGTATTTTTGTCACAATGTAGAACAACAATTTTCTTTTTTTTTTCTCCTTTCAGTGAGACACGCGGGAGTTAAAAAAAATGGTTGTTCTTGTGTGTGCGGTGAGGGTGAAGTGAAGAAGAAGGAAAGTGAAGAAAGCAATGGTTACATGTATATCTAGAGAGGGTGCAGAGTCAAGGAAGCGAAAAAAAAAGAATGAGCGAGATGGAAGTAAAAGCTCTAATTGGAAAAACTACCGAAAGAGCAAGTGAAATGAGAAACTGTGGGAGAATATATATAAGAGAGACAGAATAAAAGGGATTTGGGGGGTTGGATATGACGACTGCGATGTTGGAAGGTTGGAAAAACTTTTCTCCACAGTTTCTTCTTTCGTTGTTTTGTTTTTTTTTTGTTTTCTATTTATTTACACACAACTCGTAAATATTACGTTGGATGTTATTTTTTGGTTTAATTATTTTGAAGAATTGAATATATTTTATTTTCTGTGATAAAGATTTAATAATTTTCTTTCTTTTTTGATGAATTATAAATTGATGGAGATATTTTAAACAAAAATTCACTTCCCGTGAGTATTTAATATCCATCAACTGCTTAATTGATTTAATCCGATTAGTTTTATCAATTCAATTCATGTGGAAATTTTCTCATAAGAACGTCGTGATTTTGAATAGGAAAAAAAAATGGCGATGCTGAATTTAGTGAATAATGTTCAGGTATCAAAGTGTAAAATCATTTTGAGTAGCAAAGTGGATGAAAAATCGTAGGATTAAACCTCAATTCAAATATTCGACTGGACGAATAAAGTTTTTCACTGTGCGACAACCGCCATTTTTTTCAAGTGCAATTGATAAAAAAACTGCACTTGAAATGCATGCACTGGGAATTTGTGAATTTTTTATTGATCCCTGACTGTCACTGTTTTCACAGTTAATAAAATATCGTTGGAACTGACATTGTCCATCAGTTCTGTATTGTGTTAGAAACTATTTGGATATTGAAAAAAAATACTAAAATAAATTATTACTGTGCATGAGAATTCTTTGCATATTTAATTCCCAATCATTTTCGTTGATTCACTAAGAAGAATTATCTAAGAAAATCCAATTACATGAACTGATTTATCTTAGTTATCTGATTAAAGTTTAAAGAGAAAGATATTTGAAAAAAAAAAACTAATAATATGAAATATTCGCAGAGTCAGAAAGGTCGTGAAAGTTCAATTAAAGTAACACAAAATTCTCCTGCAAAATTTAATGGAAAGTTTTATGAAAAATTGTAGGAATTATCGATTATTCAAACCAATTCAAAATTAAATGGGGTTCACAATTTTAAATAAAACCAAATGATTTTTCTATAAAAGTGTAAAACAATTAATAAAATTAATAATCATCAAACAAATGTAGAAAAAATCATCCAACTCAAAAGTATTCAGTGATGCCAACAGTTTTTTTCATCAGTTTTCATATTCTTTGAATTTCACACCCTAAGAATATACTTAAAAGGTCCCTGCTCCTTTAATATTTATTTATTGAGGGTGCTTGTTCAAAGTCGTTTGACTTTTTACGAGAAAAAGTGGCCTCATAGTAACTCAGTCAGAGTTAGTGACAATATTTACTTAAGACGAAGGATCATTCAACTCAAGGATCTCACTAGACCATCAACATAACATTCCAATCATAATTTTCTTTCTAAATAAACACAAAAATTCTACTGAATATTTCGACACAACACAATTTTGTTATTCTTAAAAGCTTTTTTCGTAAAAAAGGATTGGACATTTACAAATCTTTTCCTATAAAAAAGAGATAAACAATTTAACCAACTCTTTCTCCATTCAGAATATTTTCGTTTGGATAAAAAGGGAAAGATAATTAATAAATATAATAGCAAACTGTCTTTAATATTATGGTGGTAAATAAAAGTAATAATACATTGATGAGTACTTATTTTACGATGCAATGCACATAATTTTGTATAAATACCAACACATCTAATCAACACACTACGAAACCATACGAAACTAGCATTATCAGCAACGAACATATACCCAGCGTTCCAATTTGCAATTATCGTGCAGTAACCGCAATATTGGTGTGAGCGTTACTACTTGACGCGTTGTTCTACACTCAGCATAAAGAGGGGTCTGAGTTATATCATTGCAATTTTCCTAAATGTACAAAGGAGGATAATGATAATAGGAAAAAAATATGCCAATGCAAATGAACTCGTTAACCAAATCAATTCTAAATGATTTTTAAATTTTCTCCACTACTCTCATTAATTTAGAATTTTTTTTCTAATCACAGACATCATGAAAAGTAAAATGTAACAGTAATGATCACGTGGTACAATATTGAATGCAAAAATCGGTTTAGCCTTTATTAAAAATATTCATTTTTGTAGTAAAACAATGATGTGAAATTATTCTGGTGAGTTTCATTTTGGTTTTATGTATAAAAACTATTTTTTATGGTGGAAGTAATCAGGAACTTTAGAAAAATTCTTATTGTTCTACTTGAACAATTGTAGCATTCATTTTTGGAAATATTCAGTTGAATTGTTCCCACTTTGTAGGTCATTCTAATAATTTTTCTTAAAACCTTTATGTTAAAAAAAAAGTTCTCAAATAAAATTTTTCAGTATTACAATTCATATATTACATATGAAACTTTACAAATTTCACTTCTAATATGAATTAACTTTTTTATACTGTATTTAATTATCACTTCATTTCCTATTTTGTGAATTAAATAATTTATCAAAAAAAAAAGTTTAATATTGCTCTACATTTTTGCCAATATCGATTTCATTCAATACTACAATTTGTTATAGAATTAATTAAAATAAAAAATACATAAATTTTGTTCTTTAATACATAAATTAATTATAAATAGTTATGAAATGAAGTAAGAAAATGTCTTATGTTGCATCACGAAAAAAGCAAAAAAAAATGAAGAAAAAAAAATAAATAACGGCGCAAAATTATAAAACATACTGCAACGATAAATCTTTTCATGTTCTTTGAATGGCTCGCGCTCGCGTACTGCCTGATTTCGTTTCTCTGCTTTGCTCTTTGCCCTCATACATATTAAAACATTTCGATGTTGGGAACGGGTGAAATACTGTCCAAAGCTTTGGAATGGAACGAGTGTTTAAGCTTGCTTGTTACGTCGCAACAACTTGAAAGCAAGGGAACAAAAGGGAAGGCGGGATTTTGTGACACACAATGCAATTTGTTATGATGTACGAGCTTGAGTTGACTATTTTCAAGTTATAACGTGAAAAAATTATACCAGCATATTTATTCTAAGATAAATATGTCGTTTTACTATGTAAAATAGGAAATATCAATATTAAGCCAGTTATTTCTTATATATAGGAATTAGGGTAAACATAACTCTGAATTTTCATTATTTTCCAGGCATTAAATCAACTTTTCACTCTTTCAAAAAACAATTTTGCTGTTATTTCTATCAAAAAATGTTTAAAGATAAATAAATAATCCAACTTTTATCTTCACAATTATAATAAACATGTTAATAGCATTTATTAATTATTAATAAATTTCTAATTGATCAAATCATTGTCAATCTGAATAAATCCAATAATTAAACACTAAAATTAATTTATTAGTTATGAATTAACAATTAATTTGTACTATAGTTAAAATAATCGTTTACATAAAAATCAATTAATTATCTTCAAATTAACTGAATTGTTTTCTAAATGTACATTTTTGTCATCCACAAAACAAATTAATTTTGCCAAATATTTACTAATTAATTGTTTATTTTTTCTTCCACTATGTTACAGATAAGAATTAATGATGTAGGGGTGTAAGAAACTCAACAATGACATTATATTTCAAGATATGTGAGGGGGAAAGAAACTGTACTCCAGCATGACTGGCCAGTCAATGATACAGAAGAAAAGTAAATAATCACTCGACTGAAAGTTATAGATTAGTTATTATACGAAAATGATTGCACTCAGGATAAAAGTTTGGAGGCTACGAAGACATTCAAAGACTTCTATTACTACACTCGATTAGTCGAACCATTAGAATAAAGTTGTGGGGAAAGAAAATAGAAGATAAATTAGTGAAGTGGTGGAATTATTAACGACAAAAGTGAAATATCTTTTTTTGTTCTTTTTCCAAATGTCATATTTAATCTATTGAAAAGATAAAAAGTGAAAAGAATTATGTTGGTGGACGAGTGCAGTGGTTCTAATGTTGGATGGGGTGCACCACATGGAATTCGTGGGGGTTGGTCGACACCTGGGGGTGGTTGTAGAAATTCTGCAATGAGCTTTACTGGCAGTGTCCCTTCATTGCATCCAGCTGGATCCATTCGTTCACTTCGATCCCAACATTCACAGGTAATTTTTTCATTATTTATAAAAATTAAAAACTTCAAATAGTTTCAATAAAAATTTCTTAAATATCAAAATTTTTATCACAAAAAAATCTTCTACTTCAACTTTTCTATTGTTACATTTGTGAAAAAAAGTATTAAAAATTAAAGAAAAAAATAAGAAAAGATAAGAAATTGATGAATAACTGTAAAAGTATTAAATAATAAATGATAAAATGTTTTAATTAAATTTTTCGAGGTACCAGAGACGCCGAGACGATGTATGTATTGTCATCCAATGCAAATGGGCACACCAAGTCATTATGTGCCACATACACCAGTGCATTATTACACACCAAGTCACTGTATGGCGCCAGGTCAAAACGGCACGTATACGCCCCATCGTGGCAGCTCTTATCATGGTGGTGAGTTAAATTCATTTTTCAATTAGCGTAAATCTAGTGAATTTAGGTAGGAACAAGCTCTTTTGTTTACTCAACTAGAAACAGGAGAAAACAATTCTCCACTGTCTATATTTACTGTTGAAGTAAATCTCAAACTAAATTCTGGCATTTTATCCTGCTTTGCTAACCATACATTATGTGGATTAACTATTTACACTGAAGACCTCTCACTGCGAGTTAACTGTTTATATAGACATTCGCTGTGAATTTGTACAGTTTTGAAGGAATAACAAAAATAATTCCACATCATAATTATTTATGAGTATTGTGGAATAAAAATGATGTTAAATCCACTATTAAGTCAGCTAAAAAATAAATTATTGTGTGTAGCAATTAAATTAATTGCATGGAGAATATGAAAGAGAAAAGAATGAATAAGGAGATAGAATTAAAGTAGAACAAGAACTGACTTGTTTAGTTCATTATTTTTATTTTATTTCTCGTTGTTTGCTTCTTATTAAATCATCATGATTCCATTTAGTCTTTGTAATTCATTTTGTTCATTTTAAAACCTTGGGAATAATATTGTATTTAATGTAGAATTATTTAATTGGTTATAAGCAGACATGGCAATTTAACTGCAATCGATATTGAACGTTGATATGTTTGTGTGAGTGTATAGTTATAGTTATGCAGGCGGATGTATATAAGGAAGTAATCGAACAGAGAATTCATGGAGGTACAGTTCAAACTAGATATATCAAGATTGTGCTTGAATCAGAAGTGCTTGATCCAGCCCATATTGCCAGCGGTGTTCTGTGTTTACTAATTAAGATTAATGTTTGGAATTGATATCGTTGTTTCATATCAAAGTTATGGAGCTTATTCATGTGTTATGAATAAAAATTTGCAATCCGAATGTCTGAATGTGGAATTATTTGTGGTTTATTGGAGATGAGTGAGATTAGAAGATGAAACATTTGTAGATTTGAAATTAGTTGGAGCGTTCATGCATGAATTATTTGGTTTGCTTCTCCCAAGAATAATTTAAGCGAAATTTTATCTGTTACAATTTTTCCAACTACTATGCTGTGATATTTAATATTAAATATTTAATATTTAATGTTTGATATTTAATGTTTAATATTGAAAAAGTAAATATTGAATATTGAATATTTTATATTTGATTGACTATTATTGGCCATAACAACATTTTTTTACGTATATCAACTTGTATATTATTTTACTGCGAATAATTATAAAAATGGAAGAGATAACATTGAGAAATATTCCATCAGTTGCATTCACGTGATGTGAAACAGCCAATGCATTAGCAATAATTATTGTCAATATGAATAAAAAATATAGTTTGGAATTTATAACATTATTTATTCGTGATGCAAAAAGCTCGATATAAAGATTAACGTCAAAATATAACGTGAATATTTGATCTGCATTATTTATCATCAATATTGAATCTGAATCATTTATAAAATTCGGTTTTATTTCTGTTGAAATAATTATTCTATCCAATCATTCTTTTAATCCACTTTATCATCGTATTAAATTTCGTGATTATTTAATACATAAAATATTCTTTAATATAACAATGTTATAGCAGCAATTACCAACTTCACGAAAATGTTAATACATCAAAGTTAGATTAAGGATTTGCTTGTTGGCGAATGTTCCCTATAAACTAAGGCACTAATTCGAAATCCTTGTCGTTACTCGCACGCCTGTAATGCTAAATGCAACGACACGACCATTACATTGAATTTATATAATTAACTTTATCGGATTAAAATATTCTACGTTTAAATATGATCGGCTTATTTTCTGTAATCTGGATGAATTTTCAAAGAATTCTGTTGAGAAAGTTCGAATTGAACAAATTTATTTTTCCTAATTAACAGAAAAGCTTCACAAAAAAAAAATTATACACATAAATTAACAGTTGAATCAATTAACAAATTTGAAAAACATAATTTTGGTATTTTCAAAAATTATAATCAACATCTGACAAAATGTCGAAACTAATTTTCACATTTAAATTTTCTATGACAACAATTTCATTCCTTTTCCTTTTCTGGAACCCAATTGAAAATATATTATAAAGAAAAGAACGAAAATATTTTTTATTTACATAAAATCTTTTATCTCTTCATAATCTTCTTAATATTCAAATGAATTCTAATCAAATGGATCATGAATAATTTCCACAATAATTAATATCTTAAACTTTATAATAAAACCACAAATAAAAATAGAAAACAAAATAAAATTCAAGATGTTCACATTGAACGCGAAAGAAGTTAATTTACATTTTTCAGCGATAAAATTTGCGTTTCGTTAATGCAATAATATTGTTTAATGTATATAACTTCTTTCTTCATTTTTCTTTGCTGTCTATGCAAAAGAAAAAGTAGCTATGTCGAGTAGATATTCTCTACGTATATAAACATACACCTGAGTTTTAAAGATTTACAAAACATGGACGACTGAAAAGGTTGATGAGCTTCGCGTTGTTTTTTAAGTGGATTCCTCGGCGCTTCCAAGCATAATGAGGAAATATAGGAGAAAACTGGGTATTGTAGACAAGTGCAATATACATGTATATATGCATATATATTTTTTTTCATCCCCCTACTACCCCACCGTCATTTGTACCCTCATTCGAGCTAACCTGTGTACTCTGTGTATACATCGTATATGTACTTTTATAACATCTAGGTTGGTGTATATTGCCAGAATTTTTATTGCCTTTTTTTATTTGTTTATTTACTCTTTTTTGTTATAATTATCATAGATACATAGATATATACATATATATATATATATGTATATATGTATATATATGACGCCTCTCTCATTATATAAAAGTTCAAAAACAAAAAATGGATGGGAAATAAAAATGTAGAATTTTTTATTTGAGTGGTAGGAATAATAAGAGAGTAGAGAGATTTCCCAATTTATTTTCGTACAATTTTTTATATTTTAGATCAAACAAGAATTTTTTTTCTCATGCTGTAGAATTGTGAGAGTTTATAGTGAATGATAAATCATGAAAAAAATAATAGATTGTTTGGAATACACTAGAAATAACTGATATGAAAAACCAATTTATGAGGGAGGAAATAAATTTACTTCGAAAAAATAAAAAGCTTTTTTTTTCTGGTTTTTTTTATTCGGATGACTATTTTATTGGGGGATAAATATAAGAAGGGAATCAGTGAAAGACTGAGTATAGGGGTGGTAAGAATCAACTGTCAGGGTTGAGCTATTCGTTACAGAATTTTTTTTTTATCACTCACCCTCATATTTTTATCTTGATTGACATTTGAAAGGTAAATTTTTTCACCTTCTTAACTATTTTTATCTCTGATGTTACTACAGAAATAATTTCAACTAAATTTCTTTGAAGTATTAATTAAACTTCTGAATTTCAATTAAATTTTTTATATTCAATAAAAATTAAAACTGATGACACATTGAAAATAGAGAATTTATCAAAAATAAATAGAGGAATAAAAATCTGATTCTTCAGTGATATCCTGTTGAATTTTTTTTTGAAATAATTAAACGAATAAATATAAAATCATCCCCTGCATTCATTTTTATATACAAAATCCATCCACACTTTGACAAATAATTCTTGTCCCAGTTTTTTCCCTGCCTAATTTCCCACCACAAAAGAAAAACCAAACACTGAATGAAAAAAAAAAAAGGAAGAGAGTCTCGTTGTATAAAAAAATCCTTCACAAAAATGTCGATATGATGAGAGTGGGGAAGAATACAGGAGAATGCCAGAGCAAGAGAAGAAATATTAGGGGTTATCGTGTATGCTGGCAGCAAAGGAAAAATGGGTATTGCTTGGGGGAAAAAGAATGGAAACAGTTTCACATCACGCACGAACAGCTTCAAACGGGTACAAAGGTATATATATCCCCCCTCTCGCCCCTCAACATATATGTGTGTGTGATTGGAGAGAACTTTAAGAGTGACTGGAAGAAAGAATAAGAAAGAGAAGTATCCATTGGCAGATTGGAGGAGAAAAAACGATAAAGAAAGGTAAAGAGGAAGAAGACGACGACATAAAAAAGAAGAAATAAGAAAAGAGAAATAAAAATAAAGCGAAGTCGAAGTGGGTGCATGTAATCTAAAGAGCTTTCGAACCATCCACTATCCAATCGTTGAAACTCTTTCTTGTAAAATATCTTCACTCCCGATTTTTATCGATAATAAATGAAATATAAAATTTGCATGTTATCTAGACCAGAAAAAAGAAAAAATTGTCTACTTTTGCAATTTTATTTCTACATTGAAAGAAGAGTTTATAAATAATTTTAGAAATTGATATTAAATACGTTTTTTTAGTTCTTAAAAATCTCTTGAATTTCCTAAACATTGCAAATACATATAAAAATAATCCTGACTAAGAAAAAATATCATTTCATGCATAAATCACTGTTGAATAAATGAAACTGCACTTTAGGTTCATCTTTAGAAATATTCAGAAATATTTATCTACAACGAAAACATTATTCCATCATATTCTCATTTATTTATTTACTCTTTCATCAATTCGTTAATTTAATTATCCACTCGATACCAATAATCATCATTAAAATTTTGAATAAAATATTGAAAAAAACTAGGTCATAATACTAATGAAAATACACTTTCAAAACGAAGAAAAAAATTTTCCTCTCGTAGTTTTCATCTCCTTTCAAATATACATTTCATATATATATGTATATATTATTGTATATTTGCCAACGGATAAAAAATCCAATTAATCAAGTATCTAATAGCTATATACACGTATACACATCTAAATGTATCTATACATACACATCTATATATATTTGTCAATAGATATAATTTTATCTGATGTCGATGTCGTTGAACATGGCCACGAAATCCTTTAATATAGTGGAATTACCTCGGGCTTTTGTATCATTTGTAACGTTGAATTAACCATTTTCGAAGCAGGGACTATTCTCTAGTAGATATGTGTGTGTGTGTGTGTCTGTACTATTCAACCACAAAAGAGGGAGAAAGCGAAAGACTGGATTTCAGTGATGTGAGTGTACTAACAATTTGCCAGTACAGAGTGCTTAGATATATATCGACATAATGCTCTCTCTGCTATGATATTGAGCTTATGTATTCTACTTGACGATGTTTTATGTGTTGAGTAAGAATATTGTTCACTTGATGATGATATATATATGTATATATATATAGGTGTGTACATATATGTAGTTAAATAGGTGATCGATCGACTTGGGTGTGAAATAAATAATCGTTGAGGTAAAATAGTTCAATGACGAATTGAAGATTTGAATGTTTTTTTTACTTTTGTTTGGGAATTTTTATCATGAGGATGATTGAGTTGGAAAGATTAAGGTTATGATGGTTTTGTTACTTCATAAAAGAATTGATGAATAGTTGGTTGATTTGAATGTTGTTGAATTTTAAAGAAACTGGCGAAATTTTTGGGTTATGTTTGGCTTTTGTTTTTTCGTGGACTGAAATGGCTGTAGAATGTCGAATTTTTGGTGGAAGATAAAAATTTGAATTGGTTAATGGAAGTAAAAGCGATTATGAATATTTTCTTGCAACAATTATGCCAATTAAATCATTTGTTTTTGAGTTATGACTGTCAGAGTTTTGAATAATGTGATTTCAAGGAGAATGCTGTCGAAATTGGACTCTTGCCAGACAAGTCTACTTCTTGTTTGAGACAAATTGGTACATCTTTGACGTTCTCTAGAATTCTAATATAATATTCTAATCACATATTCGCATGGAAGAGTACTTTGAGGAGATGCATGAACGAAGAATGAATCCATCAGATGGAAAATTTCAAAGTGGTGTTTTCTGATGGATTTTATCGTCTGATAAATCAATATAAGAAATTGCATATTCATTTATTTCCTTTGGGAAAATGCTTGATAAAAATCCTCATTGGTATTTAAATGAATTCTTGACTTTATTGAGTTAATTTCATATCTGCAATAAAAATTCCAAAGTTTTAAACCAATAAATGAAATATAACAAATTAAAATCAAAAAAGAAAAACTCTCTCATATTTATATAAAGTTAAATTTTATAATTAAAATTTGTCAATTTTCAAATTTATATTCATGAATTGGTAACAAGAGCTTCAATACTTTTCCTCATGTTTCAAATAGAAAAGAAAAAAGTTATTGGAATACAAGGAAAGTAAATACAATAAAAATAATTTCCCAGTAGAAAATCCATTTCCTTTATCAGTGTTTTTTTTTCTTTGTTGCAGATCCGCGTGTACGGTGCTTGGATGTAGATGAGAATCTGGGTGATAACACAAATTGGGTTCACGGCGATTTCCGTACTCTACATCGATGTGTTCCTGCTCTACGTCGAACAGGTGAAATAAACAAAATGGGTAGGCGTGGAATAATGAGTAGTGCTTCTATCCCCCAAATACTTACAACACTCCCACGAGTGTGTAGAAGAGCTGAATAAATGAATAAATGAATAGATGAATGTGTACACGTTCGTATATTTATTTCATTCTATTTTTAACTAATTATTCTCATATTATACCATAATCACATCAGCCTTGACACCAAATCGATCGATCTTTTAAATTAAGTGAACAATATTTGTTCCTTTTTTTTCTCTCCAGTTTTAATCTACAAATTCATTTAACGCAAAGTGATTTCAAAATGAAAATTAATGAATAACCGTTTCATTGAAATAATTTTAGTTCACACGAATGTGTCTTCAATGACGAATCTAAGAACGTTCCAAACGTCAAAATCAGTTGAATAGATTTTTTTTTATGATATCCGCCAACTAAACAAATAAATTATATCAAAAATCAAAGCCAAAAGTTCAACGCACTTTCATCAATCTCAACCTTTACATTCGGGGGCTGTTACTATTTACCAATAATGTAAATTCTTGAACTCCCAAACCATCGACCCTCTTTGTTCAATTTAATTCACATTATTAAATCTTCCACATACTTCCACTCACCACCAAAAAAAAATCCCTACATCCCTTTCACACTTTATCGATTCGAAATAATCTTTAGATCAATGTGACCGCATATGTTTAAACTTCCGGATGTGCACTCGAAGGGTTAAATTTGCATGATATCTGTTCAATGGCTGTCAATGGAACAGTTTGTGTAAAAGGGGAAGAGTAGAAGGATGATAGAGAGAATATCTTTACCAAATTCTCCCCATTTCTATACACAGATAAATTTATCATCGAAGTTTTCATTGAATGCTACGACGCGAATAGAATATTAATTAATCACCAAACTTTCACGAATATTCTCCCCATCTTTTATCAATATTCTATTTAATATAAACGTGTTATATATAAATCCATATTTTACCTCATTGTTGTAACAAAATTTTGCATTTCAATATTTTTGAATATAACCGATTTATTTAACATACATTTATAAATATATTTTTAGTACTTGAGAATTCAGTTGTTGAATTTTGTGCTTCTATAAAAATATTCAGCGGTTTTCACGTACTTTACATTTTTATATTTGACTCCATTTCTTACATACACAAATGTATTTATATAAAGTTATATTTATGGTTTGAATTCAGGTCTAGACGTAGCAGGGATTCAGACACGTTTCTATCCAGAAGGTGGTTGGGGATGGTTAGTTTGTGCAGCTGGTTTTCTCGCCCTGTTGCTCACCACTGGAATGCAACTTGCATTTGGCCTCTTACATCTTCAAGCAGTACGACATTTAGGTGAAATTCATCTGATGGACATTGGTAAGTGAAAGAATTTTTATCTTATTTTGAATTGAATAAGAAAAATTTGTGTCAATTGTATTTAAATATTGGAAGAAATTCCAACATTAATTTAAACAATTTCACAATTCTTTAATAACATCAAGAATTTCATGTTCTTATAAAGTTTTTTTTTTACTAATTCAACAACATGAGAAATTGAACAATTAATGAAATTTTAATTTCATTATTTCCATCAATAAACAAAAATATTCTGCTTTCATTACTATCGATTATTCCATTATTGGTTTTTATTTTATTAACAAAACAATGCAAATATTATTACGGCAAATTTACAATATTATAAACATTTTTATTAATATTTGAAAAATTTTTCAATACATCAAATAATGTAACCAAAATATCTCATCAAACTCTCATTTTTCTACATTTAATTTTATATTCAAATTTTGTTCTTTCATTTTTTCTTTTTTCTTCATTGAAACTTCCTGTAAAAGGATGATGGAAAATAGACCGTGAAACGTTATTTTCGATAAAAGCCCAAAAGTTTCCGATAAAAGCATCTACACAGCTGACGGATGTAAATATAAGCAGCTTATATATACTTACTTATTTACACCATCTGTGTACATATATGAATATACCTGCAATGTACAATACATCTATTCGTCGACATCAGACTTAACTGTAATATAACTGCGCAACTGCGGTATGAAAATAGGTTGTGGCCATGGATCGTTGTCGCATTGTATACATCTATATAAAGTTTCATGTCATCACTAATCATTTTCACGACTTTCATATGAACCGATCAACTACAATGTCATATTTTTCCAACATTTTTACGATGACAATACTCATTTATCTCGTCAAATTCAACATAAAAACTTGATGGCCTCAATATTTTGAACTTTAGGATTCACATTGTTGTGACATCTCATTTCAAGTTTATAGTATGATCGAGTAAAATTACTATCGCCTTTATAATAAAACTAGTGAATAACATAGATATTATAGCAGACATAATTCAGTAAATGTAACCCAGAATTATAAAACTCAATTTACAATCATCAACATCATTTTATTGAAGAGAAAATCATCTAGTTCACAAGGTCGAGCTTTTTTTTCTCTTATCAATAGTAAAGGTTTATTTTTATCTATTCAGAAAAATGTTTGTGAAGTTGTAGAGAAAAATTTCAAAATATTTTTAAAGTTAAAGTAGTTTTGCGATCGCATTGTGCAAGCATGCAAAAATGCATTAAGATTGGAAACTTATTTTTTTATGATTTTGTGTTAGTGAGGAAAATAAAGTTGTAAAATATTTAGTTGATTGGGTCATTGTGATAATTTTTTTAGCAAGAAAAATTAATTTTGATTTAACTACAAATTTTATCTTGATAAAATCGATTACATCTAGTTAAAATGAAATTAAACAAATAACCACAAATTCTTTTTATAAATAATCACAATTTATTTATGGTATTCATAGATCATTCGTTCCTGTTATTTTTTACTTTTAAAATAAAATTTCACCACTCGTCAACTGTGACAAATGAACTTCAATAGTCAAACAAAAATTCAAAAAAAGAATAATAAACGAACAGACACATTCAATCATTAATCACATCCATTCAACAATGCAAATAGTTCTTCATGGAAAATTCAATTATTTATACAAATCCAACAATGTTGAATACTCATCTGTCACTTTATTCACGAAATTATTCCCATTGACAATTCCCAAAGTAATCCAAGTTAAATCGTCCTCAATTTAATAAAGTCATAGGATCATTGATGGGCCAATAAAACTCCGAATGAACCCAAACATTTCACCTTATCATCTCATACGAATCAAAATTTGTTACAGCTACAAAATAAATTTGCTACTTCAGTATCTAAAATACATAAAACATAAAATAAAAAGAGTTAAAATAAAATAAATGCAAACGATGCTTGAAAATGTTGATAATAGTACTATTAAACTATATGATATACATCTTGAATGTAACATTTGCCGTACGCACGCAACGCCAATAAACTTTTCGTCGACTTTCAGCGATTTTCTCTTCTCAGTCAGGCAACTCTCGAAAAGATAAATCACTTCGTGCTTTCTGTTCATCCTCACCCTTCTACTTCATCCACACATATTCACATACACAATCTTTCACGATTTTATCGTCTGGCGTCTGAGCGAATGAACTTTTCACCACTCACAACTGCTTTATTCTCAATACAATTTTCTTTCTTTTGTTTCGTATGAAACTTTTCAATATTCTTACTTCGAATAAAGATACTGAAGTAACTCTACTCTCAATGATTGGAACAAAACAAGAGTTTTGTGGTTTGTTATTTATTGTGAACTGGACTAAACTACTCAGCATCATTTCACTATTGTTCAAATAAATCCTCAGTTTCCAAAAGATATTTTAATGTTTATTGTCTATTGAAATAATATAACACAAGAGATTTTAAGAATTAATTGAAACTTCAATTAAATGTAAACAAATCTATTTACGATTTAATCTTCATTGTTTTTAACATTAAAATCATATTTATTGAATTGTATTGATGTGATAAAATAAATTCAAGACAAATCGTACAATTCACCGTTAAATAAAAATTACTAACACACATTCAAATCCAATATTTTGTCAAATATTTCATTCAAATCTCCAACAAATACTTTCCACAATAAAATACACAATAACTTAACCATTTTAAATTTCCAATAACACATTATTCCTTATCCATAATAAAATTCATCGACCCATTTAACCTTCCTATGATTTCAAACTGACCTCTTATATCACAGACTCTCAACGAATTGCTCTCCACCAACCTACATTTCTTATACCTCATACGAATGATCACATAAAAAAAAAGTCTCCAGGTAGATTCGATATCTTCAACAGATCCCTACAAAATTCACCATATAAATTTTAATATGTAAGATTGGACTATTTCAATTCAAGAACACATAAAAATTATACGAACATTTTACATTCATAGATATAAATTTCACAATCAGATAAAGAATAAATTTGGACAGAGAAATAAAACCAAAGAAATTCACATGAACACTTCAAAATAAAATTTACAAATACAAAATAATCTTATCAACTTTAATTCATTGACAATTTTGTATTAATGTACAAACACAAAGTCTATTAGATGGCAAAGTATCCTTAGAGAATACTAAAACCGTAGAGATGGCAACAAGCTGGTTTGTTCTCCATCGTCTCCAATGACCGTAGGACCTTCTACGCGAGTAAATTTAATACTCCAAGATAATAGCATACCCCTCGTTAATATTCTACATCCAACCCCGTTTCTCAAGAGACAAGAAACAGAATTGTACGTTATAATCCCAAGTCCTCGTTTGCAAATAACACACCATTTAAATCATCCTTCACCACACTTTATTCCACATTATTCACAATTTTTATTCCATCTCCAAACTACTGAATTAATTCGACAATTTCATTCTGCCAATACTGTCACATATCTGAAATATAATCGAACAATTTATATGTAAATTCACCAGAGAATAATTCTAGAAAAAAAAAGCTTGCAGAGATTGATGTTTAAACCCTTTTGTAATAAAAAAACATTTGTGATAGCAACACGTGGAGTATAAAAAGAGCAATCTGAGGTTTCATTATGATGCCCTGCAGGCTGCAGCAGGTTGTCAACGTGACACGGTTTATTTATAATACCACAGTGTCATCACGATGAGAACCAACATTATGGCACTAATTTTTGCCGAAGGCAAACCATCAGAAAACACCATTCGTATTTATATGTATATATATATGTGGTTGACGTAGTTTCAAAAGGTCACTGGAGATGAATTCATGCTATATACCAATACTGGTATGAATCCCTGGGAATGCATGAGCCCCAATGGATTCCAACTGTTATTTCACACAGATGTCCAAGCGATATTAGAGATGGAGGAAGGTAGGGAGATAGAGAGAGGAGAGAGATGAGAGGATTTGATTTAATTATTCTCCCTGTTCGATTTCTCTCATGATGCATAGTTGTATTGGCTCCTATGGCATGTGCTAATTAGTTGTGATCTGCTGCGAGACCAATTGCACACTGTCATCATAATCCCTAGGTAGGAACAAAACACAATGATGATGAATCATTAAATCGTTTCAATTCATAGGAGACATTGGGAGCTAAATGGAATGGAAAATTAGTGGGGGAAAAGAGCATCAAATGGTGAATAGATATTGAAGTTGTGAATTTGAATGAATTATTTTTTTGTTTGGTTTTAGAAGGTAATGTAGAGAATGTTTGGAAGTTTGGGATTTGTTTTGGTGGTGAAGTTGCTTTGGGAGTTTGTTGGATTGATGTGAATATAATTATTATATTTAACTTCAGACAGGTTTTGCAATCTGCAAATTGAGTTTAGATACTTGAGATTTGAGTGGATTATATTTAGAAAAGTCTTGTCATTTGATGGAAGACTATGGAGTGACGTATTTCAATTTATGATGTTGTTTCATGGACTGGTATTTTATTTTATTTCTCTTGTGGAAATTATTTACTCGGATATTTTTATTACGAAGTGGCCAATACGATGCAATGTGTAAGAATGCGGAGGTTTGTGAAGTTGTTTTGTTGATTAATCTTTAACAACACAAACAATAATGGCTATTTTGAAAAACGCATTGCATCATACTTCACGTTTCCTGGTACTGTTGTTCAATATCATTTTACGTGTGTGATTGTCATTGTCATTGTCAACATAATACAACCATGTATTTAGCAACAGAGCAATGCATCAATGCTGATAAGATTTAAGTTGATGTGTCAAACGAGCAGTCGTGTAGTGCATCGTTGGAATTCTACTGAAAGACACTTTGGTTTAAGAATATATCTCAACAAAAATGTTCGTAACGCAAACAGTTTGTGTGTTACTTTATGCTAATTTAGGATTGGATTGCTGGAACAACATAGTATCACATCCAGTCTCCAACAAAGGTAGGTATGATTGATTATACATCATTGAATTAGTTATCAGTGTCAATGACCAGTTCCACTTACTATTTTTGATTGTTTAAAAATCTCTGTGTCTTAATATCTATACCAATAAATGAAACATTGAGTGAATCATGAAATACTACTGCTAGTAACCAACGTGAATGATAAGCTGATTGAATTATTATTTCATTTTCAGCAATCGAAAAAAGTCCAATTGATTCAATTGAAGATTCATGGGAGATAGAAAAAGCAGTTAATGGTACCCTAAAATTATCATTCATTATTCTCATTCATTCGTTGAAACCATCAGTTGATAATTAATAATTTCATAATTCTATTGTTGCTAGATGATTCTATCATCGTAATCGATGATGAATTCAAAACGATAATGCTACAGCTGGTGAAAAATTTTATCAGAGTAATAAGAAATATTTCATAAACATACACAAAATTCAATTACAAACTTTATGCACATTAATAATTTTGCAGAAAGGAACAAAATCAAGCTCATTGAGTGGCCCAATCGAATTGTGGTTGAGTTCGAGGGAAAAGGTCAGTTCATTAACTCAATTTAATTATTACATCTGAATCATTCATAACAGGACGTTCAATTCATAACAATTCCAACTAGAGCTCACCACTCAAAGGTGTTGATAGCTACCCTGCAAATCTTGACAATAAATTGAAACTGAGCACAGGAACGTTCAAAGATTACCTGGGGGCCCGGATTTATGATACGCCAAGTAACTCCAAATAGTTTGAATATCAGCGTCTTCTGTTCACTTTTCATGAATCTAATGCAATGATACTTATAGTTGATGAAGACGGGTTTTTGACCGAAGTTATCCAATACAGCACTGATTGGCCATCAATCATCAGATCCAAGTGTTCATTCGCAGAGGAACACATATTTCTGAATGCAACAGAAAAGTTTACGACGTTATTTGGTAGATTTTCACGTGGTGAAATTAATAAACCAGCACTCAGATTCATTATATTACCAATTGATGTGAGTGAGAAAGAACCTCAATGAGTATATAAAAATAGTATTGCATTAATTAATCGTGAATTGTATCATGTCTTTTATGTATAGAACATCAGACATGTTGTTGTTTTCGTCCCTATGAACGAAACTACACCAGATGAAATATATGATAAGATTGGTGCTATTGTTAAGGACCCATTCGTTCAAAAAACAAATCGGAACGCCACTCTATCAACTGCAAGAATGATGGTGTCACTGCCGTTAATAACTATCGAATTTTCTGCTTTTGTCCTCGCTTTAACTAAGAAAAACACTATTTCAGTTGTAGCAGGAACTGACATTAAGTGTAGGCTTTGAAAAATAACAGAAAGATGTTGATTTTGTGATGAACGAATATTATTATTTCTTTTTTGTTCAGGTGATGCTGAAGACATAACGAAATACGGACCTGAAACATTCTTGGTTGATAAACCATTTGTAGTTGCCATGATGTGGAACAATGGATTGCTTGGAAGTGCAATTGTCAAATTGATACATCCATGAATGAGAATATATTTCAACTTGGATTGGTATTCATGAATTCATTTTATTGTTGGTCATTCGTTTTAGCCAATTCAATTGTATGTAAACGTCTCTCATGGTACGAAGTGTTCTCATTAGTATCAGTGAACTCTGATATAATGTGACATTGACTGTTTTACCCTTGGTAAATATTTTTATAATTCGTATAGTTGCAAACGTAAAATCCATGAATAAAAATAAATTTAAAATTGAATAAAATGAAAGAGATTAATGAAAATTATTCGTCCTGAAAAGTTGGACAGCTCCAAACGACTTTTCCAATCTTCAAATCTAACTTCAATTAATTATTGATTCAACTCAATGAAAATCCATGTCATTCATAATCCATCACACCCTATCAGATAAATCTAATCTTCTCTCTTCAAATACCGATTGCAAAGTCTGATATCAAGAGATGAAAGTTTCCTACCAACCAATTAAAATCTTAATTGCCTCCTTAACTATATTCACACTTAAATATCATTATTCTATCTTAATTTGATACATCCTCTACTTGTGCACTAACACAATGCATTCTTGTATGAAAGCCAACGTCAAACACAGACTGTGCCCGCATCTCCAATTAAGAAATAGTGAAAAGCAACTTCAATGAAGAAGTGCAAAATTTATCAACGATACAATTAAAATCTTACATCTTCACATTATTAACATCAATGCAAAGATAAAATTCATTACCACCACTTTAAATATTCACCAATTTAATTCAATCTTATTGAATTGTATAATTTCATTTTATTTACTATTCAATTTTTTTCTTCTATATAATCAATATAAATTTTTATCAATAAATAATTCAAATTCCTCATATATTTCTCCACACATTTTTGATCATATATAAATTTTTTTTTTTCTTCTTTGTCACTGAATTGAAAATAACTGAAGAAGATCCATGCTATTTGGCATGATTCTGTCGTATACGATACGGATAAATTCCAATATATCTATACATAAATGTCATATACGTAGTATATAATAGCAGTTACCGAACTGCAGCAGCCAGAAGGTGCACGCGGAAACGATAACTCAAGCAGAGAGGTCAAAGCTTTCGGGGGATCTGTGAAGCAGTGATATATGGGCGTGTGACCTAGCACTTTCTCGTAGCATATATGTATATATATGCGGGTATTGTGCAGGGTCTTAGACGCCTTTAAGGAGGTTCATCACAAGACAAGGAAAAAGTATATAACAGAAAAGATAAAGATGAGTTGGTGAAGAAGAAAAAAATTGAAATGAAAGAAGAAAAGTCTTGGGGATATAGAGAAAAGTCATGGTTATATGCTTTCGATTTTTCGAGAAATAACGAGACAAAAATTCGCCGTTTTATCCATGAGATATATAAACACAATAGAAAATACACTGGAGAATAAAACCCTTAATGATTTAATATTGTCACAAGAATGAATCTCGTCAGGTGCAATGAAGAAATGATGTCAGAAATTTTATAAAAGAATGAAATTAAGATTGAAACATGTTGGAGTATTCGTGAAAGGATGAATTAACTGGAGATACTGAAGCTTCATGGACGTTTCTATTTGTTGATGAAAATGAATACGAATTATACTACGAAGAGAAGAAAAAAAAACCGATAATAATAAAAGTGTAGAAAGTATTGATTGGAAATTCTACAAATGAATTTTCATTGTTTGGATAAAAAATAACCAATCAATTCATAAATCATCAAGTGATTGGTTCATTTCAATTTCAAATTCAGAAGTAATTTCTATCAAAAAATATCCTTTATGTAATTCCTGCTGTCTAAACTCTCCTGGCAATAAACATCATGAAATAATTCTCCAACCAGACATTACATCTAGAAAAAAAAGTGTTCCTCATTAAATCACTGCCATATGAATAAACTATTGAATATTCTACAAACCTCTTCATCCATTGAACAAGTCTACACTTGAACAAACTTCATAATTCTTTTCACCTCCAACCATGAAAATGAAATAAACTCAACGATTCGACTGTGCAGTATAATGAATTTGATGTTAAACAACGAGTGCCTGAGGTAATCAAGGATCCAACTGGTTGGTTGCGCACACATTAGTAGTTGAGTGCAAGAAACTTTACCTTTCGACCTGTTGCGACATTTATATCTCACACGTTTATACATAAAGATACTTTGGCTGATGCAGCTGCTTCTGCTGCTGTTGCTGTTTTACCCACATCACATTGACAGCTACCAGCGCAGAATAGAAGGTCAAAGTTTCAAGGGCTGTTTCTATATAAGGAGTGTTTTATCAATGGCTTAGTAACAAGATGGCACTTGCGTATGCAATATTGCTATACATCATAAATGACGTGTCGTCATTGAGCGCTTCTCTATTAATAAATCCATTGCCATATGTAAAAGTGTTTTGCACAAGCGCAAGTTTAATGTGGTGTTAATAATATCCATTGATTAATAAAATCTATATTAATTGCTCTTGATAATTTGTGTGATGAACTTCTGTCCATTTGAATTAACTTTCATAAAGAAAGTAAGAGCATCTACTTGAGAGATTAAACAACTGTGATTAATCAAAATCATTTGATTTTACATTTGTTTCAAGATGTATTTCAATTGTAGTTGGACCAAAACATTTGCAAGTTATAATTGTGGATAATTTATCTCAACTGTAGTTTGTTTGAATCATTTATTTATATTTTATAAGAAGATATCAGTGTTTGGGTATTTATTTTTGTAGATTGATGGAGATTTTATTTACTTAATGTTCATTGATAGTTACAGATGTTGATGGGTATCAGTGAAAATAAGCTCTGGTGAAATTTCTAACAAATCCATTCATTTGTGCTTGATAAATTCTTCGCAGATTGTGAGTACGGTTCGTAAAATTCAATTACATAGTCATCAGTTCTTTTCATTCTTTCATTCATTTATCATACCGAAGATGTATGAGATGAGGAAAAGAATTAATTATGAATGTTAAAAGATGAAAGATGGGAAATAGAATGTCATTATGAGCTTTATGAAGACGGAGGAGTACATTGAAATGAAGAGCAACAATGAGATTTATTCTTTTTTCAATTGTGTATTATTCAAAGTGGAGTAATATTCTGACGTGGATGTAATGAGTTAGGGGAGTTTTATTCTGTAGGATTGAGAGTTTTGTGAATGTTCTTTAATAGGAAGAAGATTAAATTGGATGATGGGGATTTTTTTTCCACTTCGAAATTGATGGCCATGTGATGATGAATCGGAAATTATTCACATGGACAACAATGGAAATCAAAGAATAAAAAATACCAAGTTGGAAGGAAAATAAATTATGTGGAAATATTTACTTGACATCATAAAATTATTATCGTGATAGTAAATTGCTACAACTTCTGCCTGTTCATTCAATTTCACTCAAAAGAAATTTTATTTCCTTGACCTGTTCTCATAGAATTCGAATTTACAAAATTTTTACCTTATTTTTATATTATTAGTTCAAACTATCAATTGATTTATAGTTATTTATTAAATATTAGTAGAAGATGAATCAGTTTTCTCTTTATGAAATCTCGCAGTGGAATCAAATAAAAAAAAATAATCTCCAACTTGCCATTGGTTTTGTGACAAGTACAAAATTGGTTGAGTTGGAATACTGCAGTAGATAATGTCCGTGTTACGTCAGGCATACCATAATGATATTCACCGCATTGACTCTATTGTTATGCATCTCTCGCAAAATTTATGACACTTCAATGCATCATTTCAATTTTATTCATCATGATACTTCAATGGTATAACAAAATGTTTTATTTTAACATTCTAAAATTATTCTGTAACAAACAATACATTTAAAAATTTAACTATTTAATTTAACTACTTGAAAACATCTAAATCATTTGTAGTGAAATGAAAATATGACGAATATACGAAAATGACAGTGAACGAAATGAAATAGGACTGTCAACAAAAGAATAAATCTGTATGAGAAGGGAGAAATTCCCCAATTCAGATAATGAAAAGGGTGGAATGGAAGAGGAAAGGTGACAACTAGGACACTTCATGAAATGAGATAATGACGTTTAGGTGGTGAACACTTGGGCGAGAATTTCTCGTGTCAAGTGACACTTGACACTTGTTGTATATATAAACAAATAAATAATTATATCTTTCATGAAAAGATAAAATTAATCACAATTGGTAATTCAATAATATAAATAATGTTGTTTTCAACAATAACTTTCATCTTGAATTGTAAATGAAGTTTACTAATTCCATAAATAGATTTTATAAACGAGTTGATGTTGCTAAAAATTTACATCGTTCATCTGTAAATAATTATTGAATGTCAATGTTATCAGGGAATTATGTATTCAAGATGCAAATAGAAAAGGTCACAGTGGAATCTTTAACAAATTAAAATGCTTCAATAGAACGATCTTGTCTTCACCCTTTGACATCTGTTTGTAATATTCAACATTTATTAATAGTCATAAATTTTATTTTATTATTTTTCTTTTGTTAAAATTGTTATCATATTTTCTAGAACACTCATGATAAATTTCTATTTTTAATAAGATCCTTCAAGAACTTGAATGCATCTCTTCAACTACTTCAACAAACAAGTATAAGTCCACTTAGAACTTTCATGTCATTCCAAACAAACCACAGAGCGAAAGAATCATAGTATGAAATAAAATCATTTCATATCATTCATTAAATGCTAATTATTCATTTCAATTTCTATTTATTGTCATTTATTCAATCATTCATTCATTCATCAGGTCATTTTTCTTTGCAAGATGAATGATAAATTGAAGACACCTACAAAACTCTCATACTAAACAAAAGACTAAAACAATAAACCATAATAACCACAAATTAAATTGGTGACCATAAATTCTTGTGAAAAACACTTTTACATTTTCACAAAATTTTGATCAGTAGTTTCTCATACATAAAATTCAAAAATTAATTCAACAGTTTGTGATGCAAATAATCACGTTCATAAATGTTAATTTACATTTTAATAAGAGCCAGTAAAATATTCTAAAATTTCATGAGAGTAAAGTAATTTATCACCAAGGTCAACCCATAAAAATTTCATGGGTCTAAAATGACTTTCACGTCAACGATAAAGACTTGAATGAAACTGCCCAAGTGGTATAATTATTCCTCTTTCTTTACTTTTCATTTCCTTTTTTTTTTGGTGAAACAACTTGCAACTAAATTTATCTAGTGAACATTATCTCCCAATGGGCGGACATCGATTGTACTTTCAAAACATTCTGGCCTTGATCCCTGTTGCAAGCACTTTCCTCCTCCTACCTGTTGAAAACGTTTGGGTATCGGAGTGCCTGAGCTTCATTCCATTCTATCTATATATTCTCGTTCTCTCTACTGTCTACACTCCAAACTCAGAAACATGACTGGACTATGCATATTCATTTGCAACGCTTTAGTTCCAACCCGATTTAGTATCGATCGTATGTTTACTACTAACATTCATGATGTTTGTTGTCTGTTTACTAGCAGAGGTTTTGTTCCAATGCTCAGTCATAAACATTTGCAAGAACATGTGGCTTTTATTTACATGTTGAATAATCTTGAGAGTACTTGTATATATTTGAATTGATAAATAATAAATGTTTCGATGTAAATGAAAATACTGAGATAGGATTATGAAGAAGGTCGAGTTTACAAAATTCATGATGCGGTGAATTTACTTGAACTCCTCTTTCAATCAATAATTAACTTAGTTGAATGTCTTTCTGTATTTGCACACAGTTAATTTTTCTACTCTGTAATTTCACAGGTATATTTTTCGATGGCACTGATGATAATAGTAGAATTGGAAATGAAATTCTCGATTATTCCTACCCAGTTTTATCCCTGAATTTATGAACCACTATTTATTCTTTTTGTCATTTTTTAACATCACCAATAACAGCTTGCAATGCGTAATAGTATTTGACATGATTGAACGTAACGTAATTTTAGTGAACGACAGTTTGTCATGTTAGCTGGTGTGGAAAGTTATTTTTTTTTGCGGGTCACTCGCTATTTAGTTCGCAACAGAAGCGAGTTGAGGACGCGATGAGAAATTCGATAATTTGTGGTTCGCCGCGAGAATAATCGACAACTTTGATGATTTGCATTTTACAATATATTATTTTTGATTTTTTTTTGTGGCATCCCAAACCTCGACGTTGAAAATAATCTCATCGATATCAATTTAAATGGTGATTTTATTCATTCAATCCTTTTCATCTCCATCATGGAATGTTCGAAATGTTTTTTGCATCAATTGTAGATAATTGCAGAGATGAAACAACAAAAAAATTCGGCTACTCTAAAACAAATGAACAATGAATAAAGAAAGACAAGAAATAGAAAAATTCTGCAACATATCACATCGTTAAAAAATTATATTCAGCAAAACAAAATAAATAAATATTTTTGTACAAGTCGAAATTTACCACATGAGGATTTAATTCATCCAAGCGAGATGCCGATAATTTGTAGCCGCAATTGTTGATACAACCAAGTTTGTATGAACGCATCAGATAAATTTTTCCATGTGGAAACAGATATGTTATAGAGATTTACGATAGTACATTTTATACTCTTTCATTAGTATATATTTCAAACCGTGAAACACACTCAGTCATCAATGAAAATCTTCGAATGAACTGGTAAACCATCTGATAATTTTATTTTGTAAACATTCTCTGATACAACTCAGACTTGATCAAATAAAATGAGAATATTTTACACAAACTTCTCAATTCATCATTAATATCACCACTTTATATCAAGTCTGATTGAATCATTGGATCCTTTTTATCCCTCACAAATAAAATCAATTCTCAACAACATTGAATCTTCAACATAATTCAATCTCCAATGTCATCATATTCTTAGATTTCACTATAATGTTACAGCGTGGATTGGCGCATTGAGTACAGCTGTTTCACGAGGTTCTGCACCACTGGTAGTTGGAGCTTCTCGTCGAGGTAGTACAAGACTCACTGCTGTCATCGGTGGCTTTGTTCTAGCTCTTGCTTCACTCTTCACTTCCTTCGCTCTTCAAATGCATCAAGTTCTACTTAGGTATATATACAAATGTATACACCTGAACCCGAAGCTATTATAATAATGATGAGATCAGCTGCACGTTGAATAGATGATGATGAAAATTGTAAGATATCTCATCAAGTTTCCAACGTCATTGCATGATATCCGATATGATCAGTGCTTCAGAATTCTTTCCCAAATCAGCAGAATGTTCTTCGTTCCTACAATTAGATAAAAAGACTTTATGAATATTTAGTTAAGGATAAATATGAAGAAAGAAGGTTACATAATATATTACAAATTTGTCTCTTATTCATCGTTACACCAAACACAGTTTCGATTAATAGTTTTTGATTCTCTGCCAAATAATAAATATAACTGGATGGGGTTTCGTTTTTTCTTGAATTATTACAGTCGAGTCATTGAAATAGAATATACAAAGTAAAATGCAAATAGAATAGAATGCAAAAAAAAAAGATAGAACGAATATGGTAGCGTGGAAAATATAACAGCTGGTTGAGGATAAATTTTATAATAATTAGTCATCGCATTACGTTGCATGAAAGGTGGAATATTCAGAGAATATTCTGTCCGCTGGTTATATAATACAACGTAACTGTAATTCAACGAAGTGTGTGAACACGACACACAATTCTCTCATGAAATCGCGAGCTTTTTGGCTCTGTGAATGTTCAAACCATTCATTAAATATCTGGTACATTATTTCCATTTTCATAGACATTTGAATTTCTGGGATTGAATTTTACTGATTGAACTCAATTTTATTGTTTCGTTTTCTTTTGTGTATTATTACTATTGTATTAGTCTAAAAGAAAGGAGAAAGAGTTATAGATATTTATTTCAATTGATATTATGTTGTTCTTGGACTGTTGGCCACATCTTTTTTTGGTTCTTTTTACAAGAAGTTATTTTTGGCAGATGTTGATTATAATCCATTTATGTTATTATAAAACCAAGAACGAAATCTCGCTATTTTTTGCATTTGGAAAGGAACAGCACTCTGTTAACACGATAAATTGGACTTTTTTTTCATATTATCATTACTGGGATGGTTGAGGGAAAGAAAATTAACGAAACAAAACGTCTGCTGTTTTATAAATAAAATTTCCAACTAAATATTGTTAGTTGATATTAAAAATCCTATTTCTAATGAAAATATCACTGTAATTTTTTTTTTCTAGTTAGAATTACTGTAGAAATCCAAATGTTGATAAAAAAAAAAGAGATGAAGTTTTGACTGAACATCAACTGCAGCAGTTGGAAAAAATCATGGAGTAAAAAATTATGTGAATGAAATCATTTACTCTCGAGTTACTTCTCAATTATTGACTGAAGAAAAAAAAATTTACGTCTGGTTTTTCAAAATTTAATCATAAAATTCTCTTTTAGAGAGCAATGTATGGAACATTGAGCACACATTGGCAATTGGATTCTCTATTTTCATTGGAAGTTGTAGAACAAGTCAAAACGATTCCAACGCACTTTAATTTATATGGAGTGGAAGTGCTAAAGAAACTTAGAAAAATTAGTTTAGAGTTTCAAGGAGTCGTACAAATGACTGGAATCGAATTCATGAGGTGGATAAATTCGATTTTCAGTTGGAACCTGTAAAGCGTATCAACACTACCAATTCAAAGTTTATCACATTGAAATAAAAATATTAAAAGTTGTCGAAAGAATCAATAAAAAATTACATTGAATTCTAGAATAGTAAATTATCACACTCAATATGACAAAATGAAACTGACAGCAAACTCACAAATTTAAATACAACCGAGTGTTTGTTTCACTTAAACTCTAAAGTCCCATTAAAATAATAAAATCCAAACTTCAACTCTTCCTAATTAAAAGAACTGACGTTCCCATTCAAAATAAATGTTGAACATCTTCCAAGAACTAAAACCCATTACAGAATCGTAATAAATCTCAAAAAAGTTTCTATTTATTGCAAGAAATAAAACGTAAATTAATTCGACTCTTACATGCTAGTCATGTTATTGAACCCATGACTATTAACAAAAGTATTTTTAATTATATCTGTTTATTTCCAAATGCAACAGCTATGGACTAGTGTTAGGAGCAGGCGCAGGACTTGTAAGAGAAAGTGCTGAATTGGTACTGGGTCATTACTTCAAGAAACGACGAGAGTTTGTTGAAATGGTCATGCAAGCTGGCACTGGTGTGGGGATAGCGCTTTTCAGCGTTTTCTACAAGGAAGCCCTCTCGTGAGTTACAGCTTATCACTTTAAAGTCTATTTTATAGTGGATATAAACGTCGTTTATATGTAACTATGTGAATGTGGGTGTATGAAGAGAGGGTAGATAGTTCATCCGTTGATTCTATCTGTCGTCACCGTTCTCTATAAGCTTCAATTCCCTTCAAATGCTTCTCTCTTCAATGCATGCAATAGGAATGTTTAATTAAACTACACGTACGAAATTTCTTGGCTTCGATCTTACAGTGCCACTTTTATGAAGACATTATTCACAATCAATTGGTAGGAATTTGTTCATTTAAATAGTGATGTTTTTGTTTTATTTTATACAGATGATGACAATAAAAATAACTTTAGATCAATCGATAAAAACGTTTCCATCACATAATCACCACATGAATGAACAGATAATTTACAGTTCTCTAATTCCATTAAAATTTATTCATGCAAAACCAATTTAATTTCACAAATAACTGCAAAAAGAATAAAAATCCAACCAAACAACGAAAAGTGTGTCATTAATGATGGGAAAAGTGAAGAGTCAGTAATATAAAAGAAGTAAAAATCAGACCAATGAAGTGAGTAATGTGAAATGAAAATGTCTGCCCCACGGGATATACATTAATGAAGAACAATTCGCTCAGTCTAACGTGTCTCATGAGATACTAATGAATAAATTTGTTTGACATTGAAGAATCTTCGAGTGAAAATATCTGGCAGTACAATTCTGATATTTCTCACTATCTCAATTCAACTCAATTGGATTAATTAATCCAATTTTGATACAGAAGTAATGAAAAGTATTGCAAACTGAAAAACAAATAAAATACAAACTGAAAAGCACAAAAAGCCAATCAAAATATCATCATACATTCTGATAAAAATATTTGAAACAAAAGTACTTTTCAGCAATATCAAGTAAATAAATAAATAAAAAAAAAACATTCATATACGAACAAAGAGAATTCTCTCTTCATTCCAATCATCGAGATTGGAACATTCTCTCCATTGTTCTTTCTTTTTTTTTTATTTTCATTGCTTTTTGACACTGGCATTTCCGAGCTATCAAAAATTGTGAAGTTGTTACACGCGATGAGTATACCAGTAGAAGAATCGTTTATGGTCAGACACGCTCGTAACAATGATCTCGTCAATATTACACGCACGTTTTCCTACCATGTGAGGGTGTAGACACGAATATAGATGGTGGATTCACGCTTGCAGAACCACCCACACCAACATATAAAGTATATACTCACATAGCTTCATGTCTGCATCAACTCCAACCTTACCCTGAATTGCCAGGCGTTTTTAGAAAACGCCCACACCATTTCCGACACGTGTGGGTGAAGGCGAAAGAGGAAACACTGAAAACAGAAGACAAAAAATGATAGAATGTTTTCTTTTCGCATCACCAACACAGGATGGTATTCTTTTTTCCTTTTTTTATATACTTTCTACCATTGTTTGTGTTTGCTCGAATATAATGAATGATTATAGCTTATGACGTAATTATATTGAAGATATAATTGTTTAATAACCATCAAAACATGTGTGGAATACATAAAAATTAAAGTAATATCGAAATTAATCAAAGAAAAAAAATTCGAATGTTTTTCTCTCTTTTTCAGACAACTTGGCTGGCGCTTGGGTCTTCAGTCAATCACTGGCGCACTATCTCTCACTTTTTTCCTCGGACTCATTTACAGAAGTGCAGCGCTATATCATCCTCAACGCAGTGCGATAGTTCATTTAAAAAATCAACGACCAAAAGTAAAAGAGAAGCGAACCAGTACGGATTCACCACGACGACCACTGGTCGATCTTAGCCCTCTGCATAATAGACCTGTTAGAATGCTGATGTTGGCTGCTGCTGCAGCTGGCTTTGGTCTTTACTCGCCAGCTTTTTACATTGTAAATATAACCACTTAATAAAATTAACATCAAAAAGAGAAATTAATTGTAGATAAAACTAATTATGGAATATATTGACAGTCAACGGCAACCGTAAAAGTTTTATTTCTCATTAGAATCAATTTTATTGAATTGAAAATTTGATGAAAAGTATTGTCGAAATGGTAAATAGGTCAATTAATTTAATGTTGAAAGGCTTCATTGGATAAATGAAGAAGAAAATTGTACAAAGTTAAAATAATTTCATAGATACGTATAAATTAATTTCCAAGGCACTCCAAGGACACAAAGACGGTTTAGAACCAAGTGCATTAGTACTTCTACAAACTTGTCTTGGATTGGCCGCCGCACTCGGATGTGCTGCTTGGGGCATTGTGACTGCTCGACCCTCAACCCAGTGCTTTGTGTCCCGACAATATCTCTGCCAAGCTGCTTTGCTCGGAGTTGGTCAGTATATTATATAATCTCATATTCTACCAAAATAAAAAGGGGACAAAAAAATGTGAGTGTATAGGAATCATTCTGGCATGGTAAAGCACAGCAATACGAGTCGAATTTCGATGTTGGAATAACGGAATGAAAATTCCTAAAGCTAATGAAATTACCTTAATCTAGTGGAATGTTTTCATCTATTTGCATTCAAGTTAAATGGGGTTGGCACGAACACACGCAAAATGTACAATATTTGCATTGTTTGAGAGAGACGACAACATGGAAGCTTGTCAAGACTTGAATATTGGAGCAATATTAGTTCATACGAAAGGCACACTCATGACGACTCTAAAACAAGTCGAAACATTGGATTCGAGTAATTAGATACATGACAAAGTGTCCTGCCAGCATTTACAAAATTTCAATCAAATTAATCACTTTTGTGATTAATAATCTAAAGAATTTAACAGGATTTCCACACCCTAAGCAACATTCAAGAATAAACGATGAATACTTTGCTTGATACCTTTAATATCAAGCAAAGATCTTCAAGTCTGAAAACATTTTCATAAACCAGCATACGTTCAATTAAATATCACTCGCCAACTTCCAAATAAATACGAAAAACAACTTTTACCCATTCTGGAACTTCTCTAATCTATTCATTCTCTCTTATCCACCACGTCCCCAGTTTATCCGCGTTTTCAATTAAGTTAACGCACACGTAACTCTTACATAATTCGCCGCAGTGATAATGATAAATTCACTTCTGATTTGATAATAAAGCGAAGTATCTAAAAGTTACATCACATCAAGACAACTTTAAAAGAGTAAAGAAATATTGAACTAAGTGAAAACATCCTAAGTCTGCAACTTAGTATCTTCTTGGAACCACCATAGATATGCACCATATATATATGCAAAGATATCAAGAGAAATCCAACAATCACTGACTCTCTATTGTGATTGCAAACTTCAAAATCATATTGAGCTGAGCGTTCTCCTATTTCATTCCCTCCATCGAAATCTCTTTTATATCCATTTCTATACAGTTCAGCTTTTCATCTCCTTTTACTTATTTTCATGCATAAAATTCTTCTCCATTTATTACTGACATGTTTCATCTTTGCCTTTCTCACTGCCATTTATTTTCAGCATCTTCAATATGAAATGTACACACCATCATCATCTGGTTGATTTACTTTTCTCCACTTTCATGGATTAACAACTGAGACGTTGACAGCACCAACGTACAATCACCACTGAGATGGCATTTCCCAAGTGACTTTTGTCTCCTTCATCGTGACGAATCCTGAAATCCGATTGTGTTGACATTATTCGCCCACACGATGTGACATTTTAACAAAAGAAGACAACGTAGAAATAAAGTGGCATGGTGGATGATCTTACTGTGAGAAAAAAAATATATATGAAGAAAGAATGAGATAAAGGAAAAAAAAAGGAGATTGATGATGAATGAATAGACAAGGAATTAACTTGACAACAAAAAGCCAAACAAACAGATTCGAATTTTGTATATACTCTAGTAGAAAAGCTGTTCAATGGTTGCACAGTACTCACTGTGTCATTGTCTTGCTCTACGTCGAGTTCAATCCTCGGTATATTTGCTACGAAAACTGGCATTCATCTGGACGAAAGGATTTGCAATTTCCTGAATGAGATACAGGAACAACAGAGATGATACATTGGTGAACTGTTATCCAAATGTGATGCTCATTCAACAAAACTCAATTTATCCTGCAACACAAAAACAAAGGAATAACAAATACAAATCCAATTGTTCATTGTCAGATTTTTTTAGCAATTTAAATTTGTGATTATCATGATGCAAAGCAACATCAATTTCAATTTCACAGTTTCAAAAACAATTTCATCAGCGATGAATAATATATAGACAGTAACATAATGTCGATGCAATTTTATTTCATCAAAGTTAAAAGAGCGAACGTGAAACTTTAGCATTGGTTTGAAAGCTCATTTTCTACGTCAAGGAACTCCTACTCTCTTAAATTCACCTTCCCTTACTTTTACTCAAACATTCTCTCTCACATTTAACATGAGTCTAAAGTGTTGAGAAGCAAACGACATACTGCGGCAGTGTTTGTCACTTCTGATATACTTGTATCCATTTGAATTCAACAACTGCACAATTTTTCTTCTATTTTTTATTTCTGTTTTTATCTACTTATTCATCTCTCATTTTATTCATTGCCTTTTCTATCATAACACTTGCTTAAAATTTTTGCCTTTCTGTTGGATGTGAAAAAGTGAGTGGAATATATATCTCTTGGATATTCACTGAGTGTAAATATACTGAGAGTGCAAAGGAGTATTTTGCATTTTCCACATTTCTGCTTCACCGAATCAGCCACAGTATAAGCAACTATATATATGCAGTTATATATTTACGTATATATGAACACAAATAGGAAGAGTGAAGGAGAGAAAAGCGAGACAAGCGAAATAAATAATAGCATGTCGCTTCGTTCCTGTGGGTGTCGAGGGGATGAGAGCAAGTCTCGGTCGAACAGTGATAAGGGAAATTGCAAAATTGTGCAACTTGCTTCACAGTGTGGGGAAAAAAGAGAACGAAGAGAGAGTGAATAGGTTTCCTCCAATACATCTAAATTTATTGTTTATCAAATAACAAGAAAAATTGTTCTCCCTCTCTTCATTGCATTTTTTTTATGCATTCATTGTCACAGAACTAAGTAAAAATCAATTAACATTCATGATGTCATGTGTCTGATGACGTCTATAATAATTCATTCATTTATTTATACAATTCTCTTTCCAGCTGTGGCACAAATTGCACTTGGTAGTGTCGAAGGATATCACGGATTAGTATTAGCATCAGGACTCTATGGTGCATCCCTTGGTGGTGCACTTTATTCATTGAAAATGCTCGCATTTGAAAGATTACGAAGACGAAACTTTGCAAGATCATGGGCACTCGTTCAGGCTGCTGAAGCAGTGTCAATATTATTAGGAGTTCCTCTCACTGGTAAGTTAAAGGATTATTTTCCAATTCCATATATTGAACATAAAATCACTATTAACTATTTTACAATGACCAATCAAATATCATTATTGAATGACAATTCCATTTCTCATACTGTCAACGTTTACATATTCAAAAAGAATCACAATCCATTGTTAGAAATAATTTATTAATTCACACATAATTGGTGAGAGTAAATAGAGTCGAGAAAGCGCGTGAAAGTCACATGAGAATCCTTTTCTATCCACAAATAATTAAAGTTGGCAATCAACAACTCGTCATTCCAATTAGTTAATGCATTGAATCTAATAATTCACAATAGCAACACCAGTGTATATTTAAAAATGCATTCTCATGACCATAATGTATAATTTACTTTGGTCTCTTCTTGTACAAACAAACTTTAATGATAATTAATTGTCATGTGGGTCTTCTTTTTTATGTCCAATGTAGGTTACATGAATGCCAGTGTTCCACGAGTTGGTTACTATGCATGCACATTGAGTTCGTTGTCTGGTGCAGCATTGCTCTTCCTAGTTGGATGGGGACACCAACCACCGTCTCCACTTTTGCGTGCTTCACAATTATCACATGTGAGTCAACAACTGCCACCGCCATGTGCGTGTCCACCACCACCACGACCAAGATTACCAAAGTCTCAGTCACTTCATGTTTCTTTGGATGTGGATCGTGATATAAGAAATGTACAACATAAACAGTATCAACAACAACATCAACAACAGAATTTATTAAATTTACCTCAACAAACACCACAGCATTATCAGCATCAGCAGCAACCACATCAAAAACAATTTTTAGATACATCTGAACGTGTCTGCCCACACTCAATGGAACACTACTGCCAATCTGGGTCTTATCACAATCCCTTGAGACCCAGTAAAAGTGTTCCTGAGGGTCTTAGCAATCATCATGAAGGCACTTATAGACCAAGACCACGTCGTTGTCGTGATGTCACTGTCATCGAGCAAATTACAACTAGTGTTTAAATAAAGTTTTAATAAAATAATAGAAATTATTAAGAAGTAATGAAAAGAATAAAATGAGGGTGTTCAATTGATAGACTCGAATATTTGGGAAGAGAATGAGAACCTGTCAATCAAATCCTTATGAAAGAAGAATCAACTAGAATTATCTCCACTTTCTTACTTGAATTGAATGGATTAACTAATCGATAATGGGAATTTATATCACTTGCGAATATTCTTGTTTAATTTATTACTCATGAATGAAATATATGTCATTCGAATGTTTGTTTCTTATTACAATCGATACTTCAGTATTTGTTAATTAGTACAGTAATAAAGATTAATCTTTGGAACATCTTTCATTGGAAATTTATGTAACACGATATGCTGGAGCAAAAGCAATGGTGAAAATAAATTCATAAGGTTTTGATTGGCATCTTCCCAAACATAGAACAAGATTCCAAATAGATCGCCATTCATTGATATATATATCAATGATGAAATTAATTAGTTTTATTGATATGTTACATTCAATGAAGAGTTTTTTAGATAAAAAGAGTGTGTGTTCACTGGATGAATACTTTAATTATATTCTCGTGTTGAAACGGAAATGAATAAATAGAATGTGAAATGATAGTGATAAGGTGCGTGATTTTTTCTATTACATACGAACGATGATATAAAATCAATCGAAAATTTATGTGATTAACATTTCGAATTAAAACGAGTGAAGAATAATTAAATTTTCAGTTTTCTATCTTTTGGGATTTTTTTCATTTTCTAGCGAAACAATTAAACAATTAATTTAATGTGAAGAAATTCAAAAGTGGAGGATGAATAATTTCTTGAAAAATATTTTGTTATTGGTAGTTTATATTTGTTTGCAATAATTAAATTAAATTAATCGAATTCTTTTACACGTCTGACCAAAAGATAGAAAGTAAGACTGACTCTGTTTTCGTTGGACGAATGAATAAAAAAGAAGTTAAACAAGAATGAAGATTTAGGAAATCTATTGTACAATTAGAACGAATGTTATTTTCATTTTATATAGTCTATGCTGAATTTATCAATTTTAAAATTGAAATTGTAATATAATCTATATATAGAAACATATTTATTATCAATGAAAATGAAGGATTGAATATTGCGTTGAATAATCTCAAATTCAAAACACAATTGAAAACATTTAGAAATGAAAATTAAATTCTTTAGAATAAAAATTAAGATTGAGATAATATAAACAAAAGAAAATTAGTTTCTAATTCTTGAAGTTTGGTTCTAAATATAATGAAATCATGTTGAAAAATCTCAGACGCCCAGGCAACAGCATTCACACACGCACGTCACAACTCAACAACTCTAAAGAAGTCTCTCTTATCGATCCTTCACTTTTCAAAGAAATACTACCGCGATTATTGCGATGTTACATCAGTGATGAAAAATAAGAAAACGAAAGAAAATAATGGCAAAAAAATAAATAAATTATGTTCTACATTAAACTACCGATGATTATCTTTATATAAATCAAATATAATAAATTTATATTTGAATTGATTAATTTTATGCTATAAACGTAATGCAAGATTGGCGTGCAGCTGGTCTTTATTTACATTTCGTAATACAAACACAATTAATTAAATATAAAAAATTAAATACAAAAGATCCAAATGTTAATTTAACTATCACACAAATTAAAATCGATAAAAATATTCAAATGTGTATTTACAAAAGTGTAATATCCATATTCTTGAAGAAAGTGATTATGAAACGAGATCATGAGAGAGTAAAAAATGATAGTGAGCGTGTATGACGATAAGAATCTACAATGTTTGCTCAGACGCGCCTGGTTGAAACCTATTCACAAGGTGACAATAGCTATAAGAGAGTAAAACGTGCGAAACAGTGTGCTAAAGGATGTACTTGCGGATCGTTATCGAATAATTTTCCTTTCTCTTTCTTCAATGAGAGTCGCGTTGCCTAATCACAATGTAGACTTTTTCATGTCGTTGCATTTTCTTTTATCATTTTCCTAATAAAAATGTCACGTCTCGATCCTGAATTATTGTCAAAATAAAAACACAGAAAAAAAACAAAACTATCAACATCAACAGCAAAGAATTGAAATTGATAAATTTACTATTTGGTAATACAAAATAATTGGACAATTTTTTTCAACAATAAATTACAATGTTATAAAGTATTACGACCAACATTAATAATCACTTTGATATTTTTTTTCATAATAAACATGATTAAGTAGTGAATATAAATAGAGATTTTAGGTAGGAAAATTGATTAAAAATTCGAATAAAATTATGAAAATGAAAAATTAATTATTAACACAATTAAAAATAAATATGGGATCAACATGTGAACATTGGAAAACTACTCAACAATCAACGTATATAAAAAAGCAAATGTTTATTTCGAATAAAAATGAAAACCAATTTAAAAAATACATTGTCAAGTATTTTATAATCATTTTATAAATTGTATTAATTATTTAGACCAATAATAAGAAAAAGGAATCAATTGATAAAAGAAACGCAAAACAATGTCAGACTCGCAGCATTGTAAATACATAACCATAATTAATTAATTAAAAAAACTTCAATTTTTTGTACACTCCAAACACATTGAAATCAACACAATTCTCGAAAGATAAAATTAATTGATTAAATAAATAAACTAATGCGCAAACATTATTTCATGTTTGCACACATTTAACTGTATCTACAATAATAATGAGAAGATAATTAGATCGTCGCATTAGTTTCATTCGCTCTAATTCATTTAATGTGTTTGTACCTGTGATACTTTGAGATCTCACGTGAAATCTTCACGTATATATACACATCTATATATCCATATACGATTAAATATATCTTCAACAGGGGAAATTTACTCTTTGAAACCAACGTGACATTTTTAACACATAAATAATACCTCAATTCATCTACCACAAGTTGTTCTCCAATTTTCATTGTTGCAATTCCAACCAGTGGTATTTTCAATTACAGATAATTCAAACTGGTCATCCACAAACGAATAAAATCATTCATAACAAATTTTATGTTTGCTAATTCACATGTAAACGTATCTTTACCTACTAATCATCAATGTATATACGTTTTTGTCATTATAAAAAATACTCTTGCTTGACGCATCCTTGAAAACCAGTCGAGCGAAATTACCATTCATAAATTTGTTGCATTCCACGCACACACAATCAAATTTATACGTATGTATGTGTTCATGTATGTATGATGGCATGTACATTTATGTATATACACGCTTGAGAATTCTCCCACGTTGTAGGATAAATAGAGAAAAGAAAGAAACAGTACGTTCAACTGTGTTAAGCGTGTGTAGCGGAATCTAATTTAAGAGAAAAAAAAAACGACTCTCTCACCTTTACTTAGCTATTGTTATGATCGGAGTCTATGTGTGCGCATGAGACGAATCTCAACCAATATGTTTTATTATCTATTGTTACATATAATTATTTTTATTATCTAATCATATGTATGAATGTTCAATCTCAATGGATTTAATACAACATTTATTTCATCAGGTGTATCAAAATAATCGATTTATCCTGTAAATAAATATTATAATTTTGAAAGTTATTCATGTTTATGAGTATATTCAATTGATTGTTCATTCTTTCATTCTTTTTTTTAATTGATCAACCATAATTTATCTTCCGGCGAAGACTTACGTTCCTATAATGAATATTTATCGGATGAGGAAAAGGAAGATAATACACAAACAAATTGAAGGAGATAAAAATGAAAACAATACTACAACTATAAAATAAATCGTTACAAATGCTTCTTACTAGTCAGAGTATCCAATTCCCTATCAATCCATCCATTTCAAGTTCATCTCACAAGATTTCACACTTAACCACAAACATAACCTCAAACATCCACCACATCTCAACTTACAAATTACTACACAAACATTCTCATAAAAACTAACAAATCTACTAATTCCCGCTCTCACAAAACCCACGAAAAACAACAACTCATCCATTCATTCAACTGACAAAATCAAAACATTCGAATCAAAACAATACTTGGATTATCTCACCACAAGATGGCGGCGTGGTGCATCGACTCGGTTATTCTACACTACTCTTCCATCTAATAATCATCGTGCAATTTTCTGCATTCAATGGCGCAATTAATTCAGCTTTATCGACGCGGGTACGATCGTCACTCCGCCTTTTCATTTCAAAACTCCATACATCTTAGTGGGGTTCATACAGTCACCTATAACAATACATAACCTTTATTTTTAGGTTATGCATTGAGTGTAGTAGTTTGGCGATGTATATTTAACGTGCACATATACGAGCCAGTGCTGCCTCATGCGGCGAACAGGTGTTCTCATATTCTCCAACACCTATTTATACATAAAAATACATTGACACGCATACATATATATATATATATATATATATATGTTGAATAGTTGTGCACATAGTAGGGAGGCTCCAGCGCACAACTATCGTTGTTTTAACTGTGTCTCGGTGTCGCTGGCGCGGATCATACTGTGTGAAACTCATACGTACGATGATGATTGTGAGGTACACCTGCAACGACTCTCATCTGCATTAAAAAAAGAAGAACGAGAGAAATAAATTATTAGGTGTGTATACAATTATTGTGAGATAAAGTTCAAGTCAACGCGACAGTTTTTCTTGTCCATTTGCAGTTTATATTCATTTCATCATTCATTTTTTTCGTCGGCTGGAGAAAAATGGAATAAAAAAACAAAAATCACGTTTGGGTGATGAGTATTGGAGAGAGGCCGACGAGTGTGTGACGTATGTGTGTAAAGGGTGTGTGGAGTGGTGATTGCCTCTCTTTTTATCATCAATCGTTGATATGTTGAATCGTCGAGTATGTGAGTGGTGTTTCATGATATTTTGCTAAATAATTCGTTGATATATTTATTTGTTAATATGTTGGTTCATTTTGTTGTATTTCATAGGTTGTTGAGTGGATGTTTGAATTATTCAATTGTTAATTTATATTTGTGAGTGTTGGAATTTTTTTTCATTGTAAGTAGTTGGATATTTTTTCTCTCTGCATGCTTAATTCCATTATCAGTTTTTCGTTTCTTTTATTGTGTAATCATGTGTTGGATTGTCTATGACTAATGACTGATACTAATTCTATTCTTTTTTTTTTCGTCAACGTGTCAGTCAATAGATCTGTAGACAATTCTCACATACAGAAGTATCAAAGTATTTATTTGTACAGTTGACATGTGTTGGTTCATGTTTGCGTCGTGTGAGAATTTGAAAATTTAAGTTCATTTCTTTATCAAACTGGTGGTACAAATGGAATTGGATCTTTCATTGTGAAATTAGAGGTATTTATACATAATTGTTAAAGAATTTTCAATACATCATCTGTTGGGTTAAAATTCAATTGTTGGATAAAGAATAAGTAGAATTCATCGACATTATAAACCGTATCGTTGATGATACCACACAAAATTGGGCGGGCCAATCGACTTGGACGAGATTCCAAACGGGAGAGCAAGGTTGTTCATACAGGTTTTTTTACGTGAGCAAAATTCCATCACTGCATTTCTCATCCTCACATTTCTTACGCTCGTCTCTTTTAATTCTTATTTCTCAACATCTTTCACTGTACTTCGTTGAATTTTATCTGCTTATTGAATGCGCCCTACAATGTTAGTTAGGAGTATGTAAAGAATTAATATTTTCTTGTTTTAAAGAATAAGTTATTGGCTAATATCATTTTAATGAATTTGTTCGCGTTTGTATGGTGATAATGCGATGATTAGATTTGTGACGTTAGTAGAATACGATTCGACCTAACGGTTTACATTCGAGAATGTATGTGTGTATGCGTGTCAGCATTAATAACATTGTGTGCCAACGTGGCTGATATAGATTGGAGTTTATAAGAGAAATTGAATTATCATGTCAGTATATATATAATATGTGGACGTATATATCGTAATTGTATGATGAAAAGTCCTGTGTTTGTTTGAGTGTGGTCTACCGGTGTGCTATCCATTCTGTGGTGAACCTATTGCCAATAACGTGTTGTTCGTTATAAATTAAATTTGTTTGCAAGGATGCGGCCGTGAATGAGCGTTTAGTTTACTGGAGGGATATTCGATACGATTTATTTAATATGCAATTTTGTATCATCGCTTTTTATGATCGTTCATACGTTTCCGTAATTTAATGTATATGACATTGGCGATTAATTTTGTTGGTTGGCAAAATAACTAATGTGGCATATATTTGTGTTGAAAATATGAAGTGGCATTGCAGAATATTTATCGCAGTCTAGCGTATTTTTATGTTTTTGCTTTTATTATTTCATCAACTTGCATATCTGTGTGTGCTCATTCATTTTATCTAACAGTACAAGAGTTGTATTTATATTACAGATATGTTTGATTGCGTTAAAAAGTATAAGTTATTTATTCAATGTACACAACAGTATTTTAACTGGCTAATAAAATTGGAAGAATTGAGTGAAAAATTATAAAAGAAAAAAAATTGCCACGTGAAAGTGACCGAAGGAAAGTTTTAGATATACATTGTCCAACCAATCGTGAAACCATTTCCGACAATTGTCTTCTTATAAGACGATCGCGCGCTCTTGTTTATCGTCTGCTTTCAATTGAACCACCACGATTATTGCCGCATCAAAATGGTATGATACAAATCAATCAGAAAATAGGAAGAAAATGACAATGTTGAGGAGAGTAAACAAGACGTGAACCATAACGACATTTCTGTAATATAATTAATAACAGCAATAAAATCTATATTATCAGATGACTGTGACCTGGACTGTAGTTTCAAGAGCAATGAAAAAAATTTTTAACATAAAAAATAACTAATTTTAGTGCTACAACAAGAAAATAAATTGATTAATCAATGATATGATTTAATGTATATGATTTAATACCGGTTTCAATGTTGATTGCTTTACGAAATGAAAAGGAGTTAAATTTTTATTACACTAATGTCAGTGTAAGGAAGAAAAAAAAACAAGAGAAATGAAATAGAATTTAACTACCGCACACGATGATGTATGACGAACGTGCAGTTCCCGTAACTCACCTGTGTACAGTGGTGGATACAACTGTGGAAAACGTATAATAACAACAAAAAACGGAAATGAGAATAATAAGAATAGTTTCACTGTTAGATTGTATGAGAATTTCATGATTGTGCTCAACAATTGACCCGATAATGGGAATTATGGTAGTTCTGTCAGCACACGGACGAATTCAGAAACATATTTCTCCTTCTGTTGAAAGGTTTTCCATGCTGATGTTTTTATCTGAAGGATGTTTGGTTGTTATGTTTATTTTCAACGAGCAGATCATATTGTAAATATAATTCGACATGAGCTGTGATTTTTTCTTAATGTTCAATATATTATTGAACGAGTTTTCAATGTGTTTAGAATAAATATCTTTATGCCATGTGTGTTTGTGAATTTTTTATAGTTTGTGATGTTTTTAGAGCCACGAAAACACAAAAACGACTAATGCGAGTGATTGATAGAAAAGTGTGAATCAAATGAAGTATTTAAAAAAACATTAACATTTATGTTTAAAGAAAAATAAGTTATCAATGTAAAATTAAACATTGGGACAATGGTTTATGTAACGGATGAATGAAATTGAGATACCCAAGAATATGATGTATTGCATGGTAGAGTTTACAGCGCACACATTGATATTTTACTATGGACATATTAATTTTTACCATGTACTTATTAATTTTTATCGATCGCATATAAAACTTTATCATGCGCATATTAGTTTTCACCGATAAATATAGTCAAAATTAATATGTGCACAGTTGATAATTGATTCGGCCATTGTAGAAATTAATATTCAGATGTTAAAATTCACTATGCGCCTTTATTGTGTTTTCGCATGTCGTGAGTACACGACATTGAATATCTAAATTTTCTATTATAATTTTCACCATACAATTTTCACGATTTATAACGTCGTCTCTCTAATACGTTATCGATCCACTTGAAACGTTGAATATTGAAGAGAATGCCAGATGTTTCTTTGGTGGCTTCGAATTTTCATCATCATCGAATCAGACAATAGTCTTCAATATCATCGAGCTCTTTTTTAACAAAATACATTTCTATTCAAGAAAATAATCTCAGTTTACCAGGTGATAAAGCCGCAAACCACTTGGAAAAACAAATGCATGTCCTCAATTTTTATACTCATTCATAACTTACCGAATAATTATGCAACAAGTTTGTCGTAAGTAATTTTATACTGCTGTCAACGTCGTGACATTAGAATTTATTTCGAAACATCTTCAATACAGTAAAAGAAAATAAAATATCAAGAATAATCTGTTGAAGCGAGCGCGCAGGAGTTTGTGAAGAGAGAAAGGTTGAAGGTCGCGGATGATCTTTGAAAATAGACAGGTGTTCTCACAGTTATCATTATCATGCCTTTCAAATTAAAGTGTAAACGATAAATGGAAGAGAAGAAAGGAAACAGAACGAAATGTGATATGAATTTCTGTATATTGTATATATGAATTATACACATATAACATATGACTTGTTCATGCATAGATGTATTAAAAAATGTTGTGTCTACCACGAAGATAACGGTTATAACAATTGCTACGCACGGTCGAGTTGAAAACCAGTGTGCCAGAGTCCCAATGGTTTATATATATTGGGAATGCGATAGACGTACGGTGAGCTACAATATGGAATGCGTCACACACAACTGAAACTACCCGTCGGCATGCTTTACATTTTACCGGTTTACGATCACATTCTGGCAAACGTTGAGTGAACGTAACTATGCAACTCCATATTGTCACCAGACACTTCATCGCATCTATTGGAATTTATTATAAATGAATTCGTAATATGAAACTTGCTTAAGAATATACTCAACCGATCAATAGACATACCATTTGGTTTTATTTGTATTTCAACGTTTGCATTGGAATGATGATCATATTCCTGGAGCATTTATTGATGTGAAACTATTTTATTTGAAGGAAAGAGCAAGGGAATTATATTTATTCATAGACTCTACAATTTATGATGATAATTAACCAGTTTCTTCTTGTCATTTCATTGTCTTAAATTTGTGCGGTACGACTCGACAAATTTAACAGAGCGTAATTCTTTTTTTATGCATACTAATTCATTTGGCACTCCTTTGTCACGGTGAACTTGTTTGAACGCGTGAACCGTGAATGAATTCCGCATTCATAAACACGTGGACTTGAAGCAAACAATTCTTTATATGTGAATCATCTGTAAACCATATTGTATAAATATATACGTTCATTTATATGTTCATTTACAATATAATATAAAGTTAATATTTAGTTAATATTTTTCGGTTCATTGAGTATTATGAAAAACTTTCATTTAATTCATTTAATGATATCAATAAAAGTTTGAATGAAATCATCGGATAAGATATGTTATCATCATATTTGCATTTCAATTAATGAAATATTAATTTGTATTTGGTATATTTGTATTTTCTTTTGTCCTAATAATTCCATTGTGATAACTTTTTTTTGTCTCTGTTGAATTGTTACAGTCGTTTCGTCACCACGGTGCATGATGAGAAAGCAGAGATATTTACCGTGAAAAAGTTAATTATAAATCTCGTTCTCTACGAGAGAAGTCAAGAAGAGAGTTTTACTCATTCTCTCGTAATTATTGCGAATAAATAACAATAAAAGACGACCGGGTGATGAGCCAGGTATCAGACAATACCTCTACCATATTGAAACAACAAATAGAAAAAAATTACTATCACAATGTTCCGCTCGAAAATTCGTATTCACACCTGTCAAGTGATACTTCTGACTTCATTAGTATGGTTTTTAGTCGACGTTATGCTTTTGATGTTTTATTCGGATTGTACTGGAGGTTCTGGATGGGGATGTCATGACAAAACTAAAATACAAGTGACGGATTATACTATTGACACGAATAATCAACAACATTTAATTGGATCTAAAGGATCGAATCATGAAGAAGATCATTATCATTATCCACAATCAGAATTGCAAATGTGGCGACCGGCAAAATTTGTTAAAGAGAATAAAGGAAGCCCTGGAGAAATGGGCTCAGCTGTTCATATTAGACGCGAGGATGAAGCCAAACAACAGGAGTTGTTTAAACTTAATCAATTTAATTTAATGGCGAGCGACAAGATATCGTTGAATCGCTCATTGAAAGATGTACGGCTGGAAGGATGTAAGAGTAAAAAATATCCCAAACTCTTGCCTAATACGAGCATTGTTATCGTATTTCATAATGAGGCATGGAGCACATTACTTCGTACAGTTTGGTCGGCTATCAATAGATCGCCAAAAGCGTTATTGAAAGAAATTATTCTTGTTGACGACGCTAGTGAACGAGGTGAGAAATCACAAATCTTTTCTTATTACCATGTTCGCCTTGACAATTTATCTTCCGTTCCAATCTAAATAATTTTTCTTATGTCTATTGCAGAGCATCTACAACAGGACCTCGAGGACTATGTCAAAACTCTTCCTGTGCCAACTTATGTTTATCGAACCGAAAAAAGATCTGGGTTAATTAGAGCAAGATTGTTGGGTGCTAAACATGTTAAAGGACAAGTAATAACATTTTTAGACGCACATTGTGAATGCGCAGAAGGATGGCTCGAACCACTTTTAGCTCGTATTGTGGAAGATCGAAAAACAGTTGTTTGTCCAATAATAGACGTTATCAGTGATGATACTTTTGAATATATCACCGCGAGTGATATGACGTGGGGTGGATTTAATTGGAAACTCAATTTCCGATGGTATAAATATTTTTAATCGATATTTAGAATTGTATATCAGATTCATTTCCTTTGTATTCCGTGTTTGTTCAAATCCATTTTATTTTATTGATTTTATCATCGTAGGTATCGAGTGGCACAACGTGAAATGGATCGACGTAATGGTGATAGAACTGCACCATTACAAACACCGACAATGGCGGGTGGTTTGTTTTCCATCGATAAAGATTATTTTTATGAAATTGGATCATACGATGAAGGTATGGATATTTGGGGTGGCGAGAATCTCGAAATGAGTTTTAGGGTAAGTTTTTAATGCATTATCTACTATTGATATTTATTGATATAATTTGACTATTGATAATCCAATAATTCTAGTGATTGGTATATATTTTTCCCACTATCTAATTCGCATGTTTGATTTAATAACATTTTTTAGAAGAGTAATCGGAACTACAACAGCGTTTTTATCATTTTATTAATTACAGGATGTATAATGTAATAAAAAAAGACTGAAACATGGTGGCGTCTTTTTCGTATTACTATTATTTGTTTATGTATCATTTTGCACAACTGTGAGGTGAAATTTTAGGTATGGCAATGCGGTGGAACATTAGAAATCAGCCCGTGTTCACATGTGGGACATGTGTTTCGTGATAAGAGCCCGTACACATTTCCGGGTGGTGTCAGCAAGATCGTGCTTCACAATGCGGCTCGGGTAGCCGAGGTCTGGATGGATGAGTGGAGAGACTTTTACTATGCCATGAACCCAGGTCAGATTCTGATACCATTGCACAAATCCATATAATTGATGTCTTACATTTTTTTTTTCTTCTATTATTTATGCTCAGTACGCTATTGTTGTGCATTTAACATTCAACAAATTTTGTATGAATAATTCCATAAATATTCATAATTTGAGATTTAATATTCATATATTTTTAATCGTTGCTTTTCACAAACGGCAATTAAATATTTGATAATACAGAAAGAAAATTCATATGAATAAAGTTCATTAAATCTTTTTTTTTTTGCATCAATTTTGTGCACGAAATATTTTGCAGTGATAAGTGGCAATTATATAGGCAAGAGAAATCGATTGTCGCGCAAAACGGGTATCTGATATTAATAGCGAATACAATTTTTTTTCTATCCATTGTCGCAATATTTTGATTATTCATTTTGACATGGAGCAATTTTAGATGCAATTTTGTTATGACCCTAAAACATCAATTTCTTCCAGGCTGAAATTACAATAATAGAACAATAGTTAACTCAATACATTTTGTTCGAAACGATATTAACCTTTTAACCCACATCAGCATTGTAAAAATTTTAAAGTATCCATTTACAAATTTTTCAGGCTTTATTTATAACTTTTGTATCGTCTTAACCACTCATCCATCCAAGCGACTAACATAATATGTCTCTGTGTGTGGGTGTGTACGTATGTATGTGACTTGTGTCGATAAAAAAATTCATATATGTTACCATAAATGGAGAAAAAAAATGTAGCAATTATAGGTGCTGCTCTGGGAACAATGCCGCAAAGCTATCAACCAACGTCTGCTTCTGTTTTTTTTTTCCTCTCATCTGTATTTAATTAATTAATCGATTAAAAAAACAATAAAATTCTGTAAGTGCCTAATAATACACTAACTAAATTGAGTTGGTCAGATATGGATGTGTGGTGGGACATTGGAAATTGCAACGTGCTCGCATGTCGGTCATGTGTTCCGTAAATCAACGCCATATACATTTCCTGGTGGTACGAGCAAGATTGTGAACCACAACAATGCCCGACTGGCTGAAGTTTGGTTGGATCAATGGAAATACTTCTATTACAACATTAATCCAGGTAGCAAATAAAAGAGAAAAACTATCTGCGAGAACAAGAGCACATACACAAAAAAAAAAGCAATATGTATCTATACACATGTGTATATATCAATAACACCAACAACAAATTCACACTTCTGAAGCAGAGCCTCCTACTCATGAGTAAATCATATACCACTGCCTGTCGCCCTAGCACGATTATCCACATAAACTTATTATCTTTTTATATTATCATTATTGTTAAGCATGAATATTCCCCTGCTGTTTCCACAATAATATGATATAGCAATGAAGTATGAAAGAGAATTGCAAATTAATATTTATCAGATACCCGTTGAATGTTTCACAAAAATAAAATTCATCAGCCAAAATATCTGTCAAACACTACGGAGATGCTGTTGGTATGGCAATGAATTTTCTTTATTTTTTGTTCTCTTTTTGTTATTTCTTTAATTTTAAGGTCATTGTTATCACAATTATTCATAATTTGATTTTTATTATTCAGCAATTATGTTGAATTTGCACGCATCTGTACACGCATTTTTATTTAATATATAACATTGTTATTGTGTACACGAGCACGAATTTTACATGGATTGCGAGGAAAATAATTAGTGGGCAATAATATCCGTATATTTTTAGCTTAATTTTATGTTTGAATGTTCCAGGTGCGCGCAGTGTACCTGTTGGTGATGTAACAGAACGGAAACAATTGCGAGAAAAATTAAAATGTAAAAGCTTCAGATGGTATTTGGAGAATATATATCCAGAATCGCCGATGCCATTGGAATATTATTACTTGGGTGATGTTAAAAATGTTGAATCGCGTACTTGTCTCGATACAATGGGTAGAAGGACAGGTGAAAATGTTGGCTTGAGTTATTGTCACGGACTTGGGGGTAATCAGGTGAGAAATTGTTATATTTAAACAAAAGAATAAATTGGAAAACGCGCTATATCATAGTGATGTGTGAAATGATCAATTCATTTTTCTTTTTTTAGGTATTTGCTTATACGAAGAGGCAACAAATAATGTCAGATGACATGTGCTTGGATGCAGCGAGTCCTCAGGGCCCAGTTAAAATTGTTCGCTGTCACGGAATGGGTGGTAATCAAGCGTGGGTGTATAACGAAGAGGTAAACTTATGCAACTTCTATTTACGTGATATGCTTAAGGGAATACTGTAACGTACAGGGTCGTTTTTGATCTGTTTCCGAGGTGGTGTTTATTTTTGCAAGTTTCATGAACATAGTTCATGAAAGGTTCAATATTCTGTTCAAAATATTGCCGGAAGCAAAACAGTAATGGAAACAGTTTGACTAATTCTGATTTCACGAGAATCGTCGAGTTTCTCATCGTTCAAAATTTCTGCATGAATTACTCCACTTCTAACGCTCCGATTTCTCCGACGTTAATTATCGAATTTTCCTCATTATTGTGAGATACGTGACTATGGATAATAGCGGGATAATTGATGATGGAATAATATGATGTTATTGATCATCGCAGTGGAGTGTTGGAGACTTTTGTTATTTTGATTTAATTATTGTCAGGCAAAATAAAAATAATAAAATTTGTTTACTTTCAGACGAAAATGATCAGACATACAAACACTGGACATTGTTTAGCAATACCACAATCAGGTGATACATCAATGCCTGTATTGCTACCATGTGATCCGGCAAGTGTGGGACAGAAATGGATAATGAAAAGTAAATTTAAATGGCAAGCGAGCTAATATTCGGCAGCTCACGTGGACAAAAATTTCACGCAATACTTGTTAATGTATTTATTAAATTCTAATTTGTCGATTGACTCTCAGAGAGCTTTGGTGAACGCAAGATGAACAATTATGTGCGAATTATATACGTTTTATGTGTATATGCGAATGTGTTGTTGTGATGTTGTGTCTATTTGAATGCAGTGCTTCATGTTTATCAATAATGTAGAAGAGAAGAGAGAGGGGAAAAAAAATATTAACTCTCATTTCATGACTTCTCCATATACACAAATCTATATATATATATCTACATATATGTATGTATATGTTTACATGCAAGTGAAAGTGGCATTGAGTTAATTTTTTTCTCTTTTTTTAATTTTATTAGAGCGAGAGCATGGTGATATAACTACAATGAAACGGATGGAATGATTGCAGTAAAAACAGATTATAACCTGCCATTTTTCTATGGTATGCCTTGATCGCTGCATTAAAATTATTGAAAGAAAAATAATATAAATAATAATAATGAATAAAATATATTACTGCTGTGTTAGGATATTTAGACAAGCGACAACTAAATGGAACACGCGAAACACACATAAAATATGCTGATAGCGTATATAAAAGTGGGAATGCTTTTTTGATGAACAGTAGAAGTTAAAGCATATCAGAAGGACTGTCGAGAGAAAGAAAAAATAAATTAATAATCTATTGTTGACATGGAAAAAGTTAATTGGAATCTGCTCTTGATAAAAAATATGAGAGAATAATTACAATAGTGATAATGATGATGATGATAATTTCACACTTGTGGAAATAAACAAAGAGAAATTCATTTCATAATTACCAGCGCTGGAGTTGATAATTTATCGAGACGGTTTACTATTGCGATAAGCAATGGCATAAATAAATTTTAATTTACTATTATTATTTAATATGTGATAGTAAATATGTGCATACGCTCCAACTCTGAATAGAGAAAGAGTGAGTGGGAGTGAGAATCTACTAATGAAATCTTTTTATACTATACTGTCTTGAACATACTGCACTTTGTCTGGAGGAAAAAAAAGTAATTTACTCATGGCTAAGAGGTAAAGGATGATAACCATCCATCACGTCGATGTATAATTTTTATAAAGTTTTGTGTTGTTTTCTTGAAACTATGAAACTCCAAGACTGTACTTATATATTTGAACCACTGATTGTGATTTTTGTGAATCCTTTGATTCAAAAGATTTTTTTAAAGAAAAACTGTCAGAATTCCATCTAGTTTCACTTTTCCAATTATTTAAAGTTGCATTTGTGGAATATATTTTATATTCCAATTCGTTGTATGTTGTGAAATATTTTATTGCCTCATTGTAAATGCGTATCATATTGGCAATCGAATATCCTTCTTCGTCTGTCCTTTTTTTCAGCAATCCGTTACGAATTGTACAGATATTAGTTGTTGATGTATATCTTCATTGTCACACCTTGGACAATATGTAGAGTAACAAAAAGAATCTTCTAATCTTCGATTATAATACAGTTATATAAGTAGCATCAATCTTATTCGATTTCATAATGACCAATGAAAAAGAATAACAACGGAACTAATCCTCGATAAAATTATAAAGCTGTTGATCAATTACAGCTTTGATATTTTTAATTAATTGTTTCATAAGATTGCAGTATTTATTTTTGTACAGCCCTAAAATCGATTTCATTGATTGTGACAATGTTGCGTCAAAATTAATTGGAAAATTTTGAAAAATTCTATAGTAAATTATGATGAATAGAAAAAGTAGGTAATGGGCGTATACTTCATAATTTCAAACAATTCGTGACATGTGAGAGATAAAAATATTTTCACTCTTTGATAACTTAGTTGTGCATGGAATTTATTATAATTCTATGCACGTAATTCTTCCATTAATTTTCAATTTCCAACATCTACATATACATATATTTAAGAAATATGAAATGTTTATTATATCTTTTGTAAATTTCTGTCTAAAAGATGATTTTATTTCTCTTGTCTTTACGAGTAAAACTAAGGGATAATATGTTTATATGATATTCTCCTGATTGGAATATTTAGTTGAAGTTTGTATTGTAAAATGAATTTTAGGTTATGTTTTAAGTATGCGATGAAAATGAAAGAAATAAACAATCTTCCTTCATTCCATAGCACATAAGAAAAAAAAATCAAATAATCAGTGGATGTTTCCGTCTCGCTTGTAGATCATTTCCAACTCATCAATACACGAATCTTTGTTACATAATATCCGAGATGTCTTTAGTTTTCACCTCAAAATCTTCACATAAAAATAAATGGAAGATAAATAAAAAATTTAATTCAATGGAAAATTTGAACCTGAAATTGCATGGGAACTTATTCCTAGATAAATAAGAATTTTCAGTCGCGAAATGAAGTAACACATTGAATATTTTTTAATGCAAGTTTATTATTGAATAAATTTACTGCTCTTTGACTTCACGTAACCTGCGAACAGCTGATCTAACTGAGGCAGCGGCAGTTGTTGAATATACCCAAGCACCACCGGCAACAGTCCTTTTGCATCGTTTGCAAGACCAAATTCCAACAACACTGCGTTTCATGGCATCCTATTAAATCAAAGAAGAAAATTATTACATTAATTCCATTACAAGTTAGCTGAAGTAATTCTGTTATAAATAAATATATCAGGAATTCATTCTTATTCATCCAGAAAAATAATTCAAGTTATCATTTCGTGTGAACGATAAAATTTCCATAATTCATTTACATTTAATTCATAATAAAATGAAGAATGTCTCAAACATTACCAATAATGCATCTCAAAGCATAAAAACTTTTCAATAATGAGTTGAATGATTAGAATTTTTCAAGAGATTTGTGTACTTGGAATGCACATCACTAATAATTCAACATCCCGCCATAATATAACTCGAACATATTATCACGAAATTTTAAAAGAAAAGTTCTGACGTGCAAAGTACATCTGAATTTATTTCTGTATGATCAATTGTCATTCATGGGTTCTCAAATTCTTTTTGAACGAATACAGTTAGGTTCCCATTCTACATTACCTACTCATCCAATCAACTACACTAACGATATTAATAAATAATGAACATACCTTGCCGCAGAATGTGCATGTGTATTTACTGTGCTGAGTAATTTCCATTTTCTTGACCATTTTCCTAAGTGAGGCACCATATCTGGTGCCATACTTTCCGGTGATTCCAACCTTCTTTGTACGCTTGGCCTGTTACAAAAAATTATTAAATATTATATTCTAAGTGAGAAAAAAGAAACAATTGTTCATCAAATCATATATGTTTCGCATGTTAACTGCGATAAAACAACATATGAATGGCATTTTCAATGTTTGGGTGATGAACTGACAATATAACCTATAAAAATAATCTCAAACTTGACGAATTTTATAAATGTGCACAATCAACTTTGAATAACATTGCACTTGAGTTATTTTAATTAATAATAAGACGATACATTGAAAAATGAGAGCGTAACGAAATACATAAACATTTAATATGTAATAAATGTTATGAATCGTCACGAGTAACCATAACCTCACAAATCACCACTCAATATTTGATAACACTTTGCGAGAAATTAATACAAATCATATCAAAAATATTATTTTCCACTGATTTATTTATCGCTTCTTTGAATAATTATGCCATTGATTTGATGCGTTTTTCTGTGATCATTTAAATAAAACACGATTTTTATCTTACCATTTTGGTATAAGTTCGGCACACCCGTCAAAAGGAGCGGAAAAAGAGATTCACAATGCAGATGGTGACGGAATATTGTTTTCCCGAGTCAAAACAAGTGCTGAAATAAATGTCGCGTACCATAAAATTGTGAATGATGTGAATATGAATATTGAATTGGAGGATTTAAATCATTTTCTTTTGATATATCAGAATAATTTATGCAAGAATTTGTTATATTTCAATTATTAAAATGTTAAATAAGTGAGGATTTGAATTGTACAGTATCGAAGTTCTACCAATGGCGTGCGAGATTACAGAGGGGATGAATAATGGCGGATTGGCGGATTCGAAGTTTGAATTGCCGCTCATTTATTTGAATAGAATTCGATTTCATATTTCTTTTCCATGATCTTTTAAAATGATAACTCATCGCAGGTTATACGTTATGCGTAACATTAAATGTTGATGATTGAAATTCATTTTGAATGAACTGGATATGAGAGTAAAAATTCACAAATCTAATATAACGATCAACAAATGTTGGATTGTTCTATAATTCAATCAACTATTTCGTTCTATTATTTTTGTGAATTCACATATAACATGAGACCAAACATAGAAAATGAAGGAAATGATTGAACAATCAAATAAGACTACTCAAATCTATTTATTAAACGTTGGTGTTGATCATGTTGTATTTTTAGAACTTCATGCCAACAACGCAATAATTAAAACCCAGAACACTAATCACAGAGCAGGCAATCTCAATTAAATATATCAAGGAGCCGTTGAAAACATGATAACAAAACAATTTGCCACCAAATTCAATGAGGCAAAACTACTGCTGATGTTACTGCGTCTTTACTACTTCAATTATGTTTGTTCCTTATATCGATATCGATTCGTTCATTTCATCATATTCTTATTCTTTTTACAATTCGAGTTGTCGACACGCATTGCATCACCCACAGTGTAATCATTTGGTATTTCTGGACCACGACTGATCCATAACGTGTCGAAATAATTCCATGTCTGGCCATTCAAATTGAATTCTGACAATTGGGCCGTCAGGTTATCATTACGAAGATAAATGAAGGAAACTGTTCTGATATCTGGAAAAAAATTCATATTCAATACATGATAAATATTTTTTTACAGCTAATAATAATGAGATGTAGATGAAGAACAATAATACAATAATTTTCATATTTACCTATTACGTCATCTTCGTTGTATAAAACAGACAATTGAAAGTGATGCATTCCAACAAGTGGATCACCATATTTTGCATATCGATTTCCTTGGAACAGGACTTCAAAATATTCATTAGTGTCTTTGATGTAAAAAGAAGAAGAACCTCTGATACCATCATGGTGTAATAAATCTGATACATGAATACGCCAACATTTGGGTATTGGTAAGGTCTTGTTATATCCTTTCACTGCTACTACAAACCAATCACCTGAAGGCTGTGAAAAATAAACACTTGATAATATTAATTTATTATTTTATAATAAAGTTTGTATAAGTCTTCAACATTATTTTTCTTACCTTGTGTAAAGAGTTGGCTGAACAAATACCATTAGAAGAAACAAAAGTAATTAATATAACCAAAATTATGATTTTATTTAATTGCATGTTGAAAGAATTCTTGTTGTAAAATAATCTGGAACAATGATTGAGAACTATCCAGATTTATTCACTTTGATTCGGATCAAGTTCACTTAGTCGCTGTTAATGATGAACTATTACGTTTTTTTTTCTTTGTCTTTGTGGTCTTTCAAATCCCCAATTCCTGCGAATACGTGGCAGAGTTATTATTTTTCGAATGATTACTGCTACGTCGTTAGCAGATTATGAAAGCTAAAGATTATCATTCTTACATCATTTAATTGAAAACAGTTTGGAAGTTGCGATAAATTTGGTCAAGTCATTTGAGACATCGTAGTTTATTCCTTATACCTATTTGTTAATTTGTGATTTCGAGTGAACAATAGCTATAAGTTGACGTTATCGGTTGATATAGCGATAAGATTCGAACACCGCTTAGGTTCGGAAGAAAATTCATGATTTGAACGAGAACGCTGTTCGAATCTTGCCGCCATATATCAAATGATGAATTCAGGTGTAGTATCATGCCGTGGGGTATATTTTTTAATAGATAGAATATATAAAATATATCAATTTATTGGAATTTTTGATAGTAAATATCACTGACTTCACTATTTTCTATAAAGATATCCTAAATTAACAAACACATAAAAAAGCCTTGAGTGAACTGATATGACAATGATAGTTTACTTAGTTCTCAATTGTGAACTTATAATATAAAAATTTTTAGGCCCTGGAGGGATTTGCTTACAGTACTGGTGCAAGTGTAATTAGCTGAGAACATTACACCAGCTCTTATCAATACTTCAACGAGAAATTAATTGAAGGTGAACAAAAGAACTATTGTGAAATTATTTCTTTTAAGTACAAGTTGTGGATTAGGAACTCAATTCCATCCACTTCCAATTGTTCACGTAGTTCCTGTTCTATTCTTGGGATCATTCCCTTTTAAAAAATATCAAGAAAGCTGTTCATTCCTCCTGTGGAGTACGATTGGCTACCTCATCTTGTGGGCAGTTGAGATTATTCACGAGCATTGCACTTCCCACGTTATAATCTCTTGGTAATTCTGGATTACGACTAACATATAACTCCTCAAAAATTCTGAATCGTCGTTCAAGACGAAATCCTGTCAATTGAACAGCTATCTCATCTCTTCGAACATGAACAAATTCCATTGAATCGATAACTGAAATAAATCAAAGACATATTTCATATGATGAATATTCTTTTCAATTCCGTGTCTATGCGATGTAGAAAATTTACGACTTACCTAAAGTCTGATTCGCGCCATATGTCACGAACACATTGAAGAGCTGTTTTGCAACAAGTGGATTACCAGACTCTCCATACCGAGTACTATTGAAGTGGATTTGATGGCCTTCGGATGTGTCACTATTATAAAAATTTGAAATACCTTCAAAGTAATAATATTTTGATGGCCCCGACACTTCGATGGTCCAGCACTTGAGAATTGGCAACGTGTGACTGTAATTTTTCACAGCAACGACATACCATTTACCAGCAGGCTATCAAACAAACATGAAAATTTCAGTTAATAATAATAACAATGAAACAAATTGAACTTTTTTTATCTAACCAAAAGAAAAACAATAGAAACGTTAGTCTATAGTCAAATAACAAACGTAGTTATTAATTAAATTGTACCTCATCTAAAGAATCATTTGCATATATTCCAAAAGCTTCCAGCCACACGAAGACAATGAATACAACGATTTTATTGAATACCATTTTAGAACATTAAGAAATGAACAAACAAGAAAGAACTTATTCGATTCTTTGTGTAAAAAATTCTGCTGTACGAGAGTAGAAAACCGTCGTACACATTCAACAACAATTTGGGGATTTCTGATATGACTCAACAATATAAATCGAGATCAATGAGTAATAAGTGGACGCAGAGGAAGTGGAAAATCATAGATCCATTTGTTTCTTAGAATTATGAGCGTCATCTGCCAGATGTACTGTTGAACTAGCATTCTTTTTCTCAGAGTTTTCAATGAGTGGCACTCATACAAGCTTTTCTTGATCTAATTCTTGTTGTCCCACCGAGTTAGATGGAATCGGATAAATCAACATATATATATAATTTGCCACAGATATTTCATTCATTATGAATAGATGCTATACATTTTTACGAGAAGTTAATAAAAGATTAATGATTATATTGACATTTGCAGGAGTTCGAGTGAATATCAATGTCATCAGGTAAAATTTTGTACCTGTCAAGAAAGCCTGGGGTGCTCTGATGTTTAGTAATTAATTTATCAGAGCACTATTTGATGTTCTTGGCGGACAGTTGGAGTGATCTATGTGTATGGGTTTGGCGTCATTCATCAATAGGGAAAAAGCCGGATCTATTGTTGGCATGCGACTGATCAATAACTCATCAAAGGGTTTCCATGACTGCTCAATAGTAACCATGTTAAACAATAGTGCACTCCAAGGAATTGTTACAAATTGATACAATTCGATCGAATCAACACCTGCAGAAATTAATAGAACAAATTCAGATAGAACCAAGAATTTTCTCCGATATGGTCATGAGATCAGGAAGAGGTGTAACATTGAATTTCAAGCTCACCTAACGAATGTCCATCAAGCGACGCTTGAAGTCCGAAATAATGATACATATCGTTAGGAGACGAGTGATTATTATGTAAAACAGCTACAAAATGCGCACGATGAAGCATAGATTTGTCCACAAAAGTAGATACACCTCTGAAGTGGTGACTTTTCGAAGACTGTCTTAATTCGATAGTCCAACATTTGGGCACTGGTAAAGTTTGATTGAAGTCAATCGCAGCTACGACAAACCAAAGACCTGCAGGCTATTGAATAAATGGATTCGATGTTTATATTATCAATTGTTATTGCCAGATGGAATTTTTTGATTTGATCTCTGAGGAGATTAATAACGATGAAGCAAATTGTACGTACCTCGAGTGGCTTAATGTCCCCATGTGCAGAATTGAAAGATCCTAGAGTCACCGATATGAAAAGAAACAGGACTTTATAAAGTGGCATAGCTCGCAGAGAGAAAGAAATTAGCTCGCAGGACTGTATTTATTATAAATTTTTTCTTCAAAATATTCAAATATAATTTTTTTAATAAATTCACTAATAGACTGCACATGGAGAATGATGGACTGCTGATGATATTTCATGAACTTCCGTGCTGCTTTTAAATATTGTGCGCGACGTAGACGTGGCAATATTTGAATCTGAATTTCAACTTTCTGTGATAAGCTAGAATTCTATATTATCAATACCTATACGAATGTCTTAGAAATAAATTAGAAAAAAAGAAAAATGCTTATGAAGATTTCGTTCAAAGTTCGAGGATATTTTTCTAGTGATGACTCGCCAAAGGTTTTCGAAATTGGCGATAATTTGAATCCACAGTTATCCTGCCTTCGGACCTCGAACTCGTTTCTCTCGCAGAGATATCGATTTCGAATGTATTCGATTGTCGCAGCTGAATTCACACTTATCTATAATGTATAATCCTTGGGAATACCCTGTTATTTCGCCAACAGAGTGCTCCACTGATTTTCATGAAAAAGGTGAATTATCAAAAATAAAATCAATTCTTTCCATCGGAAAAAAAACTGATACATATCGATACAAGCATTTCATATCGGTAATATCATAAATTCTTTTTAAAACAACTTTGAAACGATTGAACAACAACTGCGCAACATTTGAATTCCGTTCAATTCTGCGCACGGTTCATAACCAATGACGAAGTGATATTTGTGTCGGCGGAACGTGCCGAAGGTAGCCGAAGTTCATTTGGAATAAAAACACGAATGAACCATGAATTCAATGTGTGATGTCAATCCATTTTATTCACAACTTCAGACTTCGGTATACAAAGTTGTTTCATTGATTGATTTAATTTATTAAACATTCGGTCAAGCATAAGTTAATTTTGAGGTTAAGAATGTTTTTCTGCATTTGTTGATTATTCTAAATAGATTCATGATGTCGAGTTTCAAAGGTGATCACAGACGAGGAGGTTATTCCCGTTATCAATCAGGTAAAACTTCTTGAAAATAATACAATAATAATAATATTAATCCATGTATTCATAATTTTACATCGAAATTTGGAAAGCTATTGAGCATTTTAATATTTGTGTATTTACTATTTTAATCTTCTGTTGATGCTTGGGACACTATCGACGACTGTTTTTCTTTTGCTCGTCTTTTTCCGCTGAGAACAGCTTTTCTTATTCCTTCCGTTTCTCGGAGCTTCTTCATGTAGATCAGATAACAATCGAATCTCTTATGACTACGTAGGGGAGGTAGTGTATCCTTCCCCTTCTAGATGAATATTTTTTGTCTTTTATATTTTTAATAGGTTGTACACTCAAAATAATTTTCAAGTAATCTTGTGATATTTTCACAGTGAATTTTGCTTGCCCTCCATCACAGGTGATTCTGAGCTTTATGGTGGTCATATTGGTGGTGCTAGTGGAAAAGAACGACAAGGACATGGAAGTGGATATTCTCGAGGAGGTAAAAGAGGACGTGGCGGTGGACATCCACCCGGGTTGACTGGCAAGCAAATAGGCCTTTTTTATCGAGATCAAGCAATAAAAAAGAAAACCAACTTTCATGACTCGCATTTTTTTACAATCAATTCAACAACACAAGAAACAATTGTCAATTTATTGAGATCATCGAAGACATCGTGTACCGAGGAGGCAGATGTTGAAGACGACGATGGCAATGAAATAAGTCGAAATTATACACACATAAAAGACTCACAATTCAAAAAGAGGTTTTTGGATATAGTTTCTGGTAGTATTCAAGAGAAATTAGCAAAGTCAATGCTTCTGACATCGTCATTCGATAATAATGGTAAATTAAATGAACAATTGAAAGAAGAACAGAGAAATAGAGATTTATCAGACAAATATCAGAATATGATGAAATTTCGTTCTAAATTGCCATCGTACAAAATGAAAGATGAAATATTAAATATTATTCATGAGAATCAAATTGTTGTAATCAGTGGCGAAACTGGTGAGTAAATCGAGTCAATATCCGATGTAAAAACTTGCGTATGAATGAACAGAAATAATTTGTTTCAAAATTTTCAGAGTAATAACAGAATATGAATTTTTCAGGCTGTGGGAAAACCACACAAGTTCCACAATTCATCCTGGATGATGCAATTGAACATGATCGTGGCAGTGTAACAAAAATTGTTTGCACCCAACCACGTCGTATTTCTGCAATATCAGTGGCTGAGAGAGTTGCAGCAGAACGTGGCGAAAATCTTGGTATATCTGTTGGCTATCAGATACGATTAGAAAAAATTCTCTGTCGTGATTATGGCAGTATATTATTTTGTACTACGGGTTTATTGTTGCAATTTATGCAAGGAGACCCAGCATTGAGAGAATTTACGCATATTATACTCGATGAAATTCACGAAAGAAATACCGAAAGTGATTTCATCATAACTTTATTGAAACAAGTGATACCAAAACGGCCTGATCTGAAGATAATTTTGATGAGTGCAACATTAAATGCTGATACATTCTCAAAGTATTATGAAAATTGTCCAAATATTCATATACCAGGATTCACTTATCCTGTTACTGAATATTATATGGAAGATATACTTCAAATGACTAATTATCGATTTCCACCGGCCCCAAAAATGCCAATGAATTATAAGAAACATTTAAAGACGTTCAAAGATCAACAAGAGACAATTGATACCTATTCGGGTTTCATTGCACCTGCGTTGCGTCAAATGGAGGCAGAGAATGTATACCCATTAAAGGTGATAAATGAATTACGAAATTCCAATAGTGAAAAGCTTTCGTTGGATTTAATCCAGGAATTGTTGGAGTATATTTGTCAACACAAGAGACCTGGTGCTATCTTAGTATTTTTACCGGGAATGATGGACATATCGAATTTAACAAAAAATTTACTCTCAAGTGGAAAATTTCCATCACACAAATTCCAAATTTTCCCTTTACATTCACGACTGCCAACCACTGAACAGAAATTAATATTCAAAACACCACCACAAGGTGTTCGAAAAATTGTCATTGCAACATCAATTGCTGAAACTTCAATAACAATAGAGGATGTTGTATATGTTGTGGATTGTGGTAGAACTAAATTGACACGATTCGATGTTACAAAAAATATCGAAACTCTGGAGCCTGAATGGATTTCATTGGCTAACGCTAAACAACGTCGTGGACGAGCTGGACGGTACAGTTTAATTCTATAAACTCTTCATCGAATAGATTTTCCATGAATCAATCAATTTTTACTTTATCAACAGTGTTCAACCGGGCGAATGTTATCGTTTGTACACACGTGCACGCGAAATGACTTTTGATCAATATCCAACGCCAGAAATGTTGAGAACACCATTGGAAAAAGTTATTCTACAAGCGAAAATACTGCAATTGGGCCGTGTTGATGTATTTCTTGGTAGTGTGTTGGATCCACCGACAGACAGAGCTATTGCTTTATCATTAGAATTATTACGAACTCTGAATGCTATTGATGATAAAGAAAATTTGACACCATTGGGATATCATCTTGCGCGTTTACCACTTGATCCAAGAACTGGTAAAGCATACAAATTCAATTTATTTTCTTATCACAAAGTATCAAGAAGAGAATTATTTATTGTATTTCCACAGGAAAAATGATAATTTGGGCAGCGATGTTTTCATGCGTTGAACCTGTCTTTGCTATTGCTGCAAGTTTATCATTTAAAGACGCATTTTATTGTCCACTTGGAAAAGAAGAGGAAGCAGATCGAGCGAAATTAGAATTTGGGTTAGGACAATACAGTGATCATATAGCGCTTGCTGAAGCACTACGACAATTCGAACAATCATATTCACACAGACAAACCGGCCGTTTTTGTTCTGATAATTTCCTGTCATGGAACACATTAAAATTATTAACAGAAATGAAACAGCAATTTGCCAAACATATGTACGAGATGAAATTTTTAGATAGCGATGATCCAAGTGATGAACGCTCAAATAGAAATTCACATAATATAGCGATGATAAAAGCCATTGTTTGTGCTGGATTATTCCCTAATATAGCTGTGGTAAAGTATGTAAACAGAATATTCCTATTCCACCGTTTTTTCCTCAAAATTTTCACTGTTTATTTATTATTTAGTGATTCTGGAAAGGTTCGGTATCTTGAAACAGCCGACGGTGAGAAAGCAAAAATACATCCAAGCAGTATAAACCATAAACAAAAACGACTGCCGACAGCATACGTGACTTATTATTTGAAACAAAAATCAACGGCAATATTTCTTCATGACACTACATGTGTTAGTGATGGTGCGTTAATTTTCGCGGCGCCCAAAAGTTCAATAAGTAAGTGCTCATTCATTTTATTGTATGATAAACGAAAAAATATCTAATAGAAGAGTAAACAAAAATTATACGAATGACAAATTATTGTAGGACATCAAGGGGCGAGGTCGCTAATTGTTCTACACAAATCTCTCTCATTTCTATGCAAACAAATGACAGCTAGTATAATACAGGTAAAGTTTTTGATATTATGTTCAACGTTTTATTTTATAATGATCATAATTTTGATTTCAAAGTGATATAAAAAGTTACTCAATGATTTTTATTGCAGAGATTACGCGAAGAAATGGACAAATTACTAGAACATAAAATTTCACATCCAGGTACAATTAAATGGGAATCTCAGGAAGGTAACATCATGCGGTAAGTTTCAATACATTTTTCTTTCACTATCCCACTTTTTTTCCAATATAAGCGATAATAATAAATAAACGTTGCGATTCAGTGCGATTATTAAATTTATCTCCGAGTCGGATACGAGCGCCGATATGGACAAAGGACATTATCAACGGCGACCATTCCAATAAATAACAAAATAATAAAAACTAATTTATAAACAATTACTTGAGTCTTTAAATAAGATACTCGATAAGCAAAATGAAGCCAATAAAGGATGAAAATAAACAAATGCCAATCAAAATATCCTTCAATATTGATTACAAATTCAGACAAAGAAAAAGAAACGTATCCTTTTTTTTTTCTTATAAATTTGCTCGACCCAGTTATTTCGTCAGTGTGTTCAATATCCTTCCAGTTTATCCAAATACATATATGGGTGGGATATTAGCCCAGTCACGATAAACCATTGATCATTCACATCGCGTGATCAGAGCAGTCCTGAAAGAAAACACACATACAAACGATCACTAAAAAGAGGAACAAAATTGATTGACAGCCATAACTCGATATAAATATATCCGTGAAATATTCAAAGTAAGTACTAAGTGAAAAGGTTTTTCTCGTCTTCTTATTTCAAACGATCACAGAAGCAAACTGAAAGAGAGGAAGTGATAAAAAAGAATGAGACATAGTTGAGGGGCAAAACAAATGTCAGATAAGATGCAATGAGTGAATCTGAATTATATGGGTTATATGCACTCCCCATTCATTGTATTTTCGCGTCCCAATTGTGAACATCTCTCTTTTGTGCGTCGCAACGATGCAACATGGAGAAGTAGTTCAAGGGGCACAATTATTTAATTGTACGTTATATTGCATAGGCTTCATAACGATTTATATTGTCCCACTCATATATGCATGTGTATTTGTCTGTGTACACGTTTTAACATACCAAAAGAGATCATTGTCATATTCGTCTTTGAACGCATTCATTTTTATTAATGCAACACAAAATATATCTATCCATCAACAAATCATAAGAAAAACAAGGAGGACAAATATGAATAGCAAAAATGAATAACATCATAAGTAGGAGATTGCAGTTGAATATTGAAAAAGAAAGAAAAATGATTAGATCGCGAATTATTTTCTACCGAGAGAGTTAGAAATTTTTCTCCCATATTTGTCCATTTCCTTGTATTTCATTTATTAATCTGTTATTTATTCTGCATAAAATTGTACACACACATGTACGCAGACTGGCATATTATTCATAAAGAGTAAAGTATAAGTGAAAACGGATGTTTCTATTGAGTATGCCATATTGAAGAATGCGATAGCGATGTGGGACACTGATTGAGCCACGCGAGAGATGCACAGCCGGCAGCGTGAAAGCTGCATAAGAAGAAGATGATGGAGAAAGAAGGAAAATATATAGTTATAATATGTGTGAATATATCATTTATACGTCATCGGTATGAAGAAGAGAGTCACACCGAAATGCAACGAATGAGCAGATAGACTGAGTTAGATGAATATACAAATGAAAGTCGTGGTTGAAGGGGGCAATGCACAATGACACGCTCTTCAGTTTCGCATGGTAAGAAAAAGGATAGGAACGTTTATCTTTGTTCAGCTGAGCGGACTATTGCGAATGGCTCATCTCTTCACTAACCCGACGAGTTGTGAAATGATTTTTCATTTGAACGACTCTCTAATTAGTGTACTCTTTATCGTTTATATATATATTTTGTGGCATGAATGTTAGTATGAGTAGAGACAAGAGCTTTATATACTGCGCAGCATCTTCGTCAAAAAGAAACAGGACAGTTAGATGTTTTGAAGAAGAGAAAGATTTATTCCCTCATAGGCATTTGTGCATAAATGCCGTGCATTCATTGCAACTCTTTCAATTTCCGGTGTTTTGCGATCTAGATTGTAATATCCGGTTATTCAATCTTGGACTATATCGCATTGCAGACGCATTACTGCCATCGCTGACCTGCGTTATGTATTTTCGATCAATAACTCATTTATAAATGTACAAATGGATTTAGTCTTGTATTTATTCATGATATTTCAATTGAAGTTGTTGTAATGCCTGTGAGTTTAGTATCTGGCAGACTGTGTCTCCCTTGCTGTGTTGATAGCGGTAAATAATATAAAACGATAGCAAATCAAATATAGTCGATGGAGCATGTACAAAATTATTGACCAATTTTCTTGTTTGGATATTGAAATATAATTGGAGGAAGAAGGAATAGGATTTGTGTAATGTGGCATTAGGACTTCTTGACAGTATGTCTTGTCTGCTTGAATAATTTACGAATGTCTAATTGGCGTAGATAATTTTCCGTCTGACATTGATGATATTATTTAAATAAGTTATAAAATAATTTTCAATATATTGATGTGATTTTATCGCACTACACTTTGTTGATCGTCAGACATTCAATTTTATATAATATTAAGGCGATCTTGATTTATAGAATGAGTTTGATTGTTATTACAAAGATTTCCTAGTCTAGACTATTACCAAACATGTTTTGGTACAATTTCTAATTTTCAAGGAACTTAATATTACACATTGTAACTATTTTAGTGTACGTTTCTATTGCTGTTTATCAGTGTATAAATCACGGTGAGATATGGTGTCAATTATCGTTGTTAGCAGTAAGAACCTTGAAATGTTCTTGTCAGGAATATTGTTGAAAAATGTTTGGGGATTTAAGTATCTCCGGTTCATTTAGTGTCAATTATCCAATTTTTTTTTAATGGTTGTGATAAGTGTTAACCCTCAACAATATTTGTTCTAATAATAGATATATCGAATGAAGTGACGTTTAATTTTTATTTTGGTACGATAAGTGGGAAAAATGTGAGACTACTCCAAGAAATTGAAGTAGAACAATGTGAACGATAATTACACTCATGTTGATAGAATATTATTTTGACACGTTCATCGAGTGTCCTTTACAATCAATTCTTCATTTTTTCATACAAATGATTCTCACAATGATGAAATCATTTGTAATTTCGAAGGCATTTTCAAGAATCAACAAATCCTGAGTTATTATTGACTTTTGAATTTTGTCAGACAAATTGAATGAATAGATTTGATAATTGATTACGGATTAATAGAGGTAAGACAAATTGTGAGACAACTCTCACAGAAATTCCAGAGAGCGACGAATTTCGTAACTTGGACGATCAATTATTAGACTTTCATGTCAACATTGTTTATGTGTTGCTAGAAATATAGGAACATGATGTATGTTTATTCATTTTCTTCAATCTTTTAAGGATTTGCTTTATAGACCAAAGTACTTCATTGACGTAGGATGTTAAATGAAATACTAAAAGAATAAACTATGTCACTACTAAAATCCTCATTCCTCGACTCATTTTCGTGTGCAAGTTTCATTTGCTGTGACTTCTTCTTTATCCTGTGGATAAATTCAAACAAACATTACTAAATCATAATGTAAGTAGGGAAAGAATAAGAAATGTACTAGTAAATGTAGATATTACAATATAAGGAGAATGATGCGATGATTTTACTATTTGCAACTGTTCTGGATCCGGCAGCTCATTCGAATGTTGATACGATTCCTACAACAAATCTCACTTATTATTGCGTTCAACATCATCAAAAACCATCGCACTGAATCAAGAAGATTCCAAAGTATATGAACTCTTCAAGCAACTTTATATGAATTTATCTCAGTATAATAAATATTTTGAGGAACGAGGTCTAAGAAATAAACTTTCAGTGAGAATCAAGCAACGAAATTTGTGTACATGGTGAAAGTTTCGAAGGTCATAAATCATGCCCTCAACTGGAAACTGCGTTTTAAAACTTTTTTCCTTCGTTTTAATGGAGGTAAATTGGGGGAAAAAAAAGAAACAAAAAAACAAGAGCTCATGTGAAATAACAACTTGTGTAATTTTTGTCAATGTGGAATGTGCAAACGAAAAAGAAAAAATCAAGATAATCTAATGAAAAATAATGTAAACTAATATCTGTGAGTCATGTTTACTTTAGTGAAACAAACAAAAGTATAAAAAAATGTGACGTAATATTCGGAATTTAATGTTTTTTCTTCGTTATTTTTTGTCCCTACCGATGTTTTTCTACGTCTGAGAATTATAGCATTGATGTTGTTGTAGAGGTGGAGTTATACATAGTCTACCCAACTACATAACATAGATTTGGGCCATGAAATGTAGTTGTAGACCTCCTCAATCAATTCTCAAGTCAAACAGCCATTTCATTTGTTTTTCTCAGGAATATATAAGCGAGAGTTCGACGAACGGCTTCGAATCGTTTCAACTCTTTCGTGCTAGGACAAATTCTGTACAGTTTTACACATACATAAACATCTGTATATATATAGAAACCCAGTCATTCAGCAAAGTATAATTCTAAAAACGCTTTCACATATATTCATTATCTTTTTCTTCCAACAGTTTTTTCAAACCCCTATTTTCTTTTTTCTTTCCCTACTGAATTTTGACTATAATAACAGTGTTTTTCAAAATTTTGCCATAGTTAGGTGATGTTTTAAAATCATGTAAAAAATGTGTAAATTTAATTATTGGAGCGTTTAGTAAAATGGGATAATTGCATTGCACTTTGTGGCGGCGAGTGACTGTACCATGCAATTTGTTAAAAGCAGGGGAAAAAAAAGAAGAGATAAAAATAAATAATCGCATACTCCTTCACCTATACCTACATCTATGTATACATATAGGTATAAACTGCATTGGCAATTGGGTTAATGGATGAATCTAATTTTTATTTGCCTACAAGAATAATTATCACCCCCCCCCCATCAACGTAATCAACTGACGAGAGTCATTAATGTCCTCTTCGTAAATAGAATTGAAAATATTTTTGCAGATAGCGATGCAGGTATCCACACCCTATACCTAATTTTTGTTCATTCTCATTTTTTATCACAATATATGGCGCCATGAAAAAAAAAACTTTCACGGAAATAGTGGCATCGATCATCGGCGCATGTGAAACATATATTTATCGATCGCAATCGAGAACAGGAGGGGGACGAGAGATGAATTACGGCTGAGAGGTTTTGGCGTAATGCCGGAACTCTCTCTCTGCATTTCGCCGTTTTGTGTCTTCCCTTTTGTGTTCAGATACCATTATATACACATGCATGTCTATATCAGTGGACATGAATAGATGGTACACATGTCGAAGCGGATCTGATCGTCGTCGATTTCCTTCTGATCGAACGCGATGGCGTGCAGATAATGATCGATATCGTGAGGAAGGAAATACAACGATCATTTTGTCCTAATTTTGCTCTCCTTTTAGTCTGTGGTCAACTTATGTGTATGTTCATCAATGTATATGAATGAGTATGGTGGATCTACAATGAAAAAGGTACATGTTTATAGGTTATTAATGAAAATATCATGATGGATAATGTATTCATAAAAGAGTGTGAATAATGTAATGGGAAATTGCAAATTGATTGAATGTTCAATGTCGATTGGAATTGCTCAATAAAACAAGACGATGATATCGATCAAATCATTTCCAATCAATGGTTTATGTACCTGCCATCGGATTGTCCACTGGTACCTATGACCTCCATGTGACCTGCAAATACAGAATGAATGTAAAACTCAATTACAAGAGACAGTAATTGCCGGATTGGATTGTTTGTACTGATAAATCCAAAATCTCATACGAAATAAAATTGGTGTTTTTAATTGGATTGTTGAGCACTTGCAGCCATTTTTCAAATAAAAATGTTACTCATCCTGTAGAAATCCTATCAATTATAAACCTGCGAACAAATCTCAATCAAATCAAAATATCATAATTAACCTAAAAAATAATCAATAAACACCAAATACAAATATTTAATCATTAAAAACTGTCTTAAATAATCTTTTAACCTTCCTAAATAAACTCTGTTAAGATTTCAGTGCGTACATTATTAGATAGCCTCACATCATGAACAAAACAAAGTCTACATTCTGCTGCCACCTATAAAAATCCCTCAAATTCAGAAACTACAGCCCCAAACAAAATCGTATGAATTATTTCCAACAAAAATGAAACCATCTTCGTCCTTTCAACGCATCGGTTGTGACAATGTCATAAAAACGCCTTGTAAGAAATAGCCAAGTTTGAATTTCCCCCCTTTGTCCCATCTAGAAAGAGAAAAAAAAAACGAAAGCGCCAGTTGTATCAAAAATTAGCCAATGAATATCTAATACAGGGAAAATTAAATTGCGTATGTAAACGCATATATACATATATATATATATGTATATATGTGTATATAAAATGTACTGCCACCGTACATCGGTCATTGGAAGACTCTCCTCCGGTTTAAACGCGGCGGCTGATAGCCAATACGAAGAGGGAGGAATAGCGGCGCGCAGTTGTGCGTTCGCTTATAGACGCCGTGCGGTGAGCAGCGCAGAGCTCAGTCTGCACCCGACTATCGCGAGTGTCGCGTTTAATTCTCATCACTTCCTTTTACACGTTGTTATATTTCTGCTTGTGTGAGAGGACATTGCATCTATATATGTATATATATATATATATTATTTGCTCTTGATAATTTTGTGCGAATGAGAGAAGTTTTTTTGTTTATACGTTGATTTATATAAAATATAAATTCGTATTTAATAAATTTGATAAAATAAATAGAATTTTTTTCTACTTTGAACTGAATTTTGAGGTGAAATAAGTGTGAAAAGAAAAAATTAAGATTATATTTATTCCAAAGTGTTTTTTCTTTGTTGGGGAAAGAAAATTTTGTTTTTCTTTCGTTTTTTCATTAGTGATTTTTTAATATTCATGATAAATATTGTTTAAGTATAATTTGGAGAAGGATTTTGAATTGGAAGTGATAAATAGTTGGGAGAAAGAGTTTGATTTTATTTTGGATTGATTTGGATTTGGCTTTTCTGGCGGTTCAATTTAATTTGAGGGGCGTAAGAGACAGAGAAAAATTGGCTTTTGTCTTTAGTTTCAATTTTTTGTTTTATTGGGTTTTAATTATTGTGAAGTATTGAAGAACAAAAGATGAGAGCCAGTGTGAATCGGGTGATAATTAAAGTGGCGAGATAGCGGCCACAATTTTGACGTGATCGTATCAACGCCAGAGGGTGAACGGTAAGTGAGAATAGTTTTTATTTTGATAAAATTTTTTTTCTTTGGACTTTTTAATTGTTTTTCGTTTTTTATTATTAGGGAATGCCATCATTGGCGATGTTGATGTTTATTCTTTTGTATTTTTGTGTTGTATTAGTTTTTTCAAAATTTGAGTTTTAGTTCTTTCGGACAATTTAATTACAGTGATTAGTTGATTATCAGAAAGTACTGCGTGGTCGAAAATGACTTTAATGCTCTTTTTATGAGAGATTTCAATCTTTTTTTTCTTTTGTTTTGATGTTATTAGAGTTATAATTGTTGAATGATAATAAGATGATTTTATCAGAAGAATGTTTGTGATGATAATTGTTAAAATTTATTTGATTCGAGAAAAATATTTCATGATAAAATTTGATGGAATTGATCTTGAAATTTTAGAAAATTGTTATAGAGTTTTATTGGGTTTTTGAGAATGATTTTTCACGTAATTGTTCAATTGTTTCATTTTTTATTTAATATTATCTTCTGTTCCTTCTGTGATTGAATGCGAATAATGATACATTTAGAAAATCGTGTTATCAGCGAGAAATTATGTGATTTATTGAAATAGTTTAATATTTAGGAATTATTCAATAGATTTAATATGAAATTTCCAAATGCTATCAAAGGATTTAATTTCGTTATCAATTTTTGGCAAGTTTGATTGTATATCAATCAGTTATTCTTGCTACTAATTTTTTTTATTCTCGTCTCTATTAATATCATGTGAAAGTGTACGATAGAATATTCTGGATGGCTATTCCACTGCCTATCTTCTCTAATTCCTCAGAATGAGAAAGGCGGGTCTTTTCATTATTTCAATCTTATCATAATAGAGAAATCACAAAATATAAAGTGAAAGAAGTGGTCTCATAATTCCGAGAAAATAATTGATAGAAATAATTGTGCACTTTGCGAATTTCTTCAAACCAATTCGGGCAATAATTCGATACTAAATTGATGCAAAATGATAAAATGTTGTTGCTCTGCTTCCGTCAATAATACTGAGAAAAAATTGTTTATTAACCTCACAAATAATTCTATTTATAACTTTTGTATTTGTTCATGGTAGATAATTATTTATGGAGGAATATTTTGAAATACTGTCCTCTAACGTTTCAACCTGAAATAAATGTTGCGACTATTTTTTCAGTGAGAAAAAATTAGAGAGGAAAAATAATGATAGTTTTCAAGGGAACACAATCTATCATCGATTGTTTTGTCTTTTGATTTTTTTTCCTTCGTCAATGGCAGGAATTGGGGAATAGAATAAAAAATATGGAAGGTTGTTCGATAATGTCAAACATAAAATTTCGTTTACGAAATTTTCCAATGTCATCGATAGAGATTTGTTTGGTTTGTTACACGACAAATTCAAATCCTCATAACTTATAAACGTAAATTATCAAATTAAAGATGAGAGCAGAAAAGAATTGTCAGGGTCAGATAATAATTTTCTATAAAATTAGTATTATTGATAGAGAACAAAATTGTGAAGTAATTATTGATAGAGAACAAAATTGTGAAGTAATTATTGATAGAGAACATAATTGTGAAAATTATTTTGTCAAAAAATAAATTGTCCTCGAATTCTCGTTAAAAATAGGAATTAACAAATATCAAAAACCCATTAGTTCATTTCACAACATGACGTGACGTTTGTTCAGTATCTACACAAAAACCCACCACAAACTGTCCACAACTTTCCAGGAAATCTTCCCAAACAAACTCAGGCAAAACAAAACCAAATTTCTCAACCGAACCAAAAAAAAAAAACCTACTTCAATGCCTCTTCTACGAACGTTTCGAAAACATCAACAAGACTCTACCACTGCCTCGAACTTTGAAAACAGATCATCAAATACTCCACACGTTTCAAACTAATAGAAAATTTAATACGCAGACAGATTAAAAAGCTTCATTTTACCGCACAGAAATTTTGAAATAAAACAAAAGAAAAAAGGAAGTTCAATTAAATTTATATCGAATGTGTATACACAGCGACATAACTAAACATAAAATTGACATATATACGTGAAAGTACAGATGAAAGCAAATCAGTTTGATCAGCGATATAAAATTATCGGATGTTGATCCAACAGTTGGTATTTCATTGTTTATCACAAAGTTTTGTTGTCTCGTACATTCTTTCATTTAATTTGTCATCGTTGACACTCTTCAAATGTTGTAAGCATCAACGATACGAATAAAGGAGGGCATATAATAAATAGTGCACGATGAGGTGACGATAGAGCGACCGTCGGGACTATGTGTCGTCGTCATCGTCGACGTCGCAGCGGTGGCATCGGCGCGAGGCTGCTCGAAAAACTTTGTTAAAAGCATGTGGAGTTCATTGACTGCAACTGCGTGCCCGCAATGGCCGCGTATTTCTCTCTCATCTTTCTTTCTCACTTTTATCCTTCTCCTTATGTTTCTGCTTCGTCTTCATCTTCATTTTAGTTTTCTTATTTTTCGTCTTTTACTTCGCACGCGCGCTCTCTCGGTCCGTTGGTTCGGTGACGGACGGACCCTTCTGAATTTCTCACTGCCATTGCCAATTAATTTTCTTGCGAACGAAAATAGATCGACGGTTTTGTGACACACACAGACACACAGACACATTAAACATGGAAAATTATTTCCACTACTCATCTAACCACTGAATTTATTTTTATTGGACATTAGAGTTTGATGTGGGTTGAAAATTTTTGCGTCATGATAAGTCTGGAAATGTCGACAAATATTTGAACAGAGTTTAAATTCTTCTTTCTCTCGTTTTTTAGTTCAGTTTCGCAACTGATGATGATTTTTCAGTAATGACTGAACGATGCTGGATTGAATTACATTGATATTATTTAATATTAAATTTTATTTTGTTTATTAACAATACGAGAATAAAATTCTTTTGTCAATTACTAAAAGAACAAAATTCGATTGAGAATATATTTTATTCTGATATTTCACGATATGACTTATTAATATAACAATAATTATGTGAGTTTACCGTGCCAAAAATTCCGATTAATTTATTCTGTGACATTGAGAAATAATTGCAAAATATTTGAACCGTTATCTTTAATATCTCAATTAAAATTTTATGAGTTTCTCCTACATTTGGTACGATATTTACAAATATAATATAGGAATGATAAATTATTCTTGTGATCAATTGTTTAATAAAGTAATGTAAGAATTTTAACTTTTTCTTCATTTCTTATGTATTCATGCTAAATTGAGACTTTATAATATCTTTGATAATATAACAGCAATTAATTATAGTGCATTTATCAAGATTCGTCATGATAAATCTGACAGAAATAAAAAGTAAACGAAATACTAAATTTAACATTAAAATATACCATATTTACATAATAAAATTTGCAATTGTTTTTTCTATCTTTCACAATTATTATAATAACTCAAACAAGCCAATTAAAATGAACGAATTTATTCGATCAAAAATCATTGAAAATTATATAGAAAATGGTGGAAATATGACAATAAAAAATTGGCAATTTGCCATTTTGTAAAATATATTAAGAATAATTTCTTATTCAAAACCTCATTCATGTCACTCTAGATTCATTTTTATAATCTTCACCTGATCTTAACACCTGAATCAACTCATTGCCATTCTTCTTCTTTCATCACATCGATAAATTATTCTGAATATAAATATTTTCATAATGAAATAATCCCCATATTCACTACCCATAATTTTTTTCTTTTCAAATCTTTAACCAATTCAATCTCAACATATTTCATCTTGAAATGTGAATATTCGAAAAGGAGAATAAAAGGAGAAAGTTATTGAATAGACACATATTTTTTTATTAGATAGGCAAAATAAATATAAGACTTTTTTTTTCTGTCAAGTTGTATTTTTATTTTAAAAGTAATTTTGTCGTGAGATAGTGACATGAGAGCAAAATAGTCTTTGGTATAAAAATTGATCGGTAGTTAGTGTGTAAAATATACTTGAACGACTATTCGTCGCTCAGAGGAAATGACTCACTTTTTTTGCCCTGGCAATTGAAGCGAGCGATGCGCACGGTACCTACTTACGCCATGCAATGTGCGCACACCGAGTAAATTGCAACTGCACATCGTTGTCGTCGTTGTTGCTGTTGTTGCACGCGCCGGTCACCGGTTTTCATGTTGTTAAATTCATGCGACAAATTTAAAAAGTCAAAACCAGGCGCGACTTCTCGTTTCACACTGTAGTTCAACATTGCATTATATTTACACTGCTATGCGTGTTTTTATATATCTTTATTTCGTTCCTTTCCTCCCTTCTTTACTCCTGTTTGACACAGATTGTTGAACCGTCCGCTAAAAATTACTTACTCTTATATGCGTATATATATATATGTTTATCGTTTTCTCTCTGTTTCACATACGCATTGAACGTTGATGCAAACATTTGCGCATTTTCCTCATTCATCTTTGTCTCTCTTGCATTTCTCTTTCGTTGGATGTTACTTCACACTTTTTTTTTTATTTGCCATTCTCTTTTGAATTTCGTTACTCAAATAAACATTGCGATGTAGTTTGGGATTATAAAAATGTACGAGGGCTTTGACATAGTCAACATTATTCATTTATACAGATAAATATTTATACTTTTGTTTATGTATGATTGATATGAACTGAAAAATAGAAGGAAAAAAATATAATTGATAATGAATTGCCGTCTAATTTTTTTGACAATATCATTTCATTGATTATTATTTGTTGTTCTCTTTCTTCCTCTTTTTTTTTTCTTCTTTTTTCCTTACGATATCTCGAGTATGTTTTTATATTCTTCTTTCTCTCGTTCTTTTTTTCTGGTTTTTTTTCACGTATAAATTGATTGATCTGCCAAAGTGTTTTAGTTGACCTAAATTCTTTGAAGCCAAAACATTAACTGAAAAAAATATAGATATATATATATATATATTCGTTTGCTGACGCGTGTTGTCTCACTGTCATAGAAATTTTGATTTTTTTCTTCATTTCTCACTTGAATTAATAAATGGAAATAATTTTCCTATTTATTATTTGTCATGTAAATTTCATTAACTGAATTGAAAGTTATCACTCAGTAGAAATAAATCAATTAATTTTCCTTTTTTTTTTTCTTTAATCATCATTGATTACTGTAAAAATTGGAAATAAAAATAATTCATTATTAATTAATGTGTTTGATTATAATTTCAGGGTTGCTGGCAGTGAATACGAAGATAAATCCAAGGAGCATTCGCCCGATTATTTCACAACGTGATTTCAGTGAGTGACGTTTGTTGGACGTGAAAGAAAACAGCAAATTAACTGGACAAAAAAATATTAGTGAAATAAAAAAAAGTGAGAGAATTACCAGAAAGGAAATAAGAAAAGAAGAACAAAACGTTTGACAAAGCGAAAAGGATATATTGAGGATATAAAAATTTCCTGTATACAAATATTTATTGTTTGTGAAGCTGGTGATTAAGGTGATACAAAATATAAACGTTGAATTGAACTGCTTTAACGAAAACACAAACAAAAAGTATACATATAAATATACACAGAGAGAAAAGGAAACAAAAAAAAAGAAGAAGAAAGAACGATTAACTGACCCATGGGATCATTTCCACATTCTTGATGGCCACCTTTATTTAACGTCTGTTTTTTTTTTCTGGTTTCTCACACAACTCCATATCATTCTGAAGGGCCCTGCCACGTAGAAGAAAATAAAAAGCCATTGTGCGCCATCTGATTTATATAGTGGCCCTTTTTTTCTTCTTTCTTGTTCCTTTTTTTTTTAAGTGCGGAGTGTTGAGGGGCGGACGACAGTGGCATCAATAACGGGGGGGACAGGGGTCGTCGTACGTTTTAACATAAAGTGGTGTTTCGAGGCGTGTTACCGGTCAAGTTTAAATAATTCCGCGGAAGGGATAGTGCCGTACGACAAGGTGGAGGTGGCTAGCTATAGGCGGTGGACATGATTATTTCAAAGGATTTGTTCCTCCTCGGCGACCAAGATTATCTTCGCCTGCCCAATAACGAGAAGCGCCAGCAACGGGCAATGGGACGCCCGATCATCAATGCACCCAGGTCAGTTTCTTTTTTTTTATCTACTTCTTTCTTAATTTTCTTGTTTCTTTTTCTTCTATTTTAATATTATTATTGGATTTCTTTGGAATTTACTTTCGGCTTCTATCACCGCGTGTGTTTCCATGTATTATTTGAGAAAATTTTGTATTGGAGATTTCTAATGTGGAAATACGAAAAGGAGATGGAGATTATTATGAAGACACTTTGTCTTTCGGTTTTGGGCTGTGGATGGATAAATGATGAATTTGAAAGATAAGAAAAATGGTTGTAGGAATAAATTAATAAGTTTTTATAATTTTCATTGAGAAAATTAATTTAATTTCGTATTTTTTCATAGTGTGAAATTTTTTTTTTTATATTTCAATTGTTTAATATGAAGAATATTGAAACAGATTGAAATTATATTGATGATGTAAGATATTTTTTAATAGTTGTGGAAAAAATTGTGATCAATTCAGAAGTGTTTTTATTTTTATTACTTAAAGAAAATTTTGCATTTATCCAATTTATTATTCTTACGAAGAATTAAGAATAATTGTAAGAAAATTTCCATTAATTAATCGAAAGAATTTAAAAATAAATACAATCAATTATACAATATATATTCAATAATAATTTTACTATCTCGTTGGAATTCCACTTCGCTACATATTCTGTCTTTTCAACTCCCACATTTGGATATTATACACTACATTCAATGCCTTGTGTTTTTTCTCTTTCTTCTTCTTTTTTATCCACATAGACACATCACTTGAGATAAAATCTCCACACTGATATACAACAAGAAAAAACTATAGAAAAAAAAATACATATAGAGAGAAAGAAGAAAAAAAAATACAGGCAGACAATTAGATAAAGAAAAATGATAGAATTTTATCTCACATTTTTTTTTCTCCATTTTTACCAATTCTATTTTTTTTCTCTTCATTCATCTGTTTTACCACAATTTGTTTCTTTTTTTTTCTCTTGTGTTTGTTTTTTCATTTGAAATAACTCAAAGTCAAATAAGTGAGAGAATAATTATTCTCAAACACTATTAGTGTACAATATCAGCTGTATATTTTTACATTAAAACACACCACACAGTTGTGACTGAGTGTGGTCACGAGAAAACGACAGATTATTGCGCGTTGCGTTAGCGACTCTCCGTGTCACTACTCAAGTAGGCCACCAAACTCGATGTGACGTTACACACGAAGTGGCTTTATTACATACTGAGGTAGGCAGGTAGACAGAAAAAAGACAGATAGACAGAGATATATCGAGAAGAAATTGAAAGAAAAATCATTGGTTTCTCTTCACTTGAGGTAGAAGAAAAAAAGAAATAAAAAAAAGAAAAAGAAAACTCCTCATCCCCTCTACTTGTAGAACAAAATAGATGGAGAAAAAAGAAGTAAATTACATTTTACTCAATGAAACTGATTTGTTCCAATTTCACAGTTGTATACCTACATCATTATTTACTCTTGTTCATTTTCCATCCATCTGTACATATATGTGTATGCATGTATATGTATATATATGTATTTCTCACTTGGTTCCCTTCCTTGGACATTTATTATGTAGTTGAGGAATAAGCGGGATATGTACCTACGCACAGCAGCAATGAGCAAGTGCCTTGCAATGGATTGAACGCAAAATGATCGGCCTCTCTCGTGAAAATATATAAAACCGGTTCACAATTCTCGATCCCGCGCAAGTTCTTCGCGCTGTTGCACCTCCTGTCGTTTACACATATGTATATCTCTTATGCGTACACGCATCTGTATATAAATATATATATATATGTGAGTGAATATTCGTTGCTCTTTGGCTGCCAGTGCAATTCAAGTGCGCCCACCTTTTATTCAATACACGTTTGACTCTGTATTTGTGCTTGATATTACCTGTACATATTTATTCGAACTTGATGTGCAAATCCGTTATTCGAGTTTGGAAAATTTTCATGCAATTTTTTTTTTTTTTGTTGGGAAATGAAGGAGAAAAAAATTTTTTTATAGGAAATAATTTATGTGAAATTGAAGGGAATTAATTCTTTTGTTTTTTGATTGAATTTTAATGAGATTTTGAGTTGAGTCTTCTTTAAATTGATTTGGTATGATGTTGTTTTTATTTATTTTCAATGGGGGGGGGGGGGGGGGGGGGTGGGGGGGGGTGGGGGTTATTATTAAATGAATGTTTTACATGTAAAGTAAGTTGTATGGGTAGTATGGCCTTTACCCAATTCGATATCTTGATTATTAAGAAAAAATATGATGAAAAAAAGGTAATAATAAAAAGAAGCTGTTTATATGAGATGGTAATAAAAAATAACAAAATAAATAAAAGTTTGTGTGTATGGATGAATTGAATAAGTGGATTTTGTGGGCAGTCTTGTATGTGTTTGAGATTTAACTTAATCATTTTCTTTCATTTTTTCTTTTTTTGTTTTTCTCTTTTTTCAATTTTATTGTTCTGGCGGGTTGTGCGTTTGATTAATCAATTATTTACCACAGGCACACGACTCGTGTCACAATTATTTTATGACGTTACATGTATACATATATATATTCGTTAGAATACGACCTTTGACATTATATTTGATATTGATCGAATGGAAATAATCGATAAATACGTAAATATGTTTTGGTGTTTTTTTTTCTTGTTTATCAACATGAATTATTAGAATTAATTTATAAGCTCAACTAATTTTTCCACATTATAATTTACTTACAAGAATATTCAAAATCACTCAAATATTATTCATTGTTTCATTCATTCATTCATTTATTTATTTATTTATTGTTATTTAATTTACTAAATTGATGAAAATAATGAAATTTTGATAATGTAAAAAAAAATGTTTAAAGACATAACAAAGTATGAAATGGTATGATAAAATAATTTTGTTTATTTCAACTCTTATGATGGAAAGTGATACAAATATATATTTTTCATATAATGCATTATATTATTATGTAGTCGAAACGAAATCGAGGACGCATTTATGCAAAGAAAAGAAAAGAAAAAAATAAATTGTGATAGCTCACTGGCAAACCCATTAAACAGATTGAATATTACCCTATTTTATGTGTACATGGATGTAGCCATCAATATATAGACAAGGATAATAATAAATGAAGGAGAAAAAAAGAAGAGAAATAAAGAAAAATAAAAATTTGAAATGAAGGAGAAATAGAATGAATGAAAAATGAATGAAAAATATCTGTGAGCGCATCATTAACTGGAGTAACCATGACGATGATGTGCAGCCTTGAGGGGGGTGGGGAGAGGGAAAGGGGGAGGACATTTTTTTTCTTTATCATTTTCTCTCTCGCTCTTTCCCTCTTTCGATTATCTAATCCAAACCAGCGCTGATATATATGTATGTATGGATGTATTTATATATATTTATGTGTGTATACATATATATATATATATATAGACACGCGCTGACGCGCGCGCGCTCTCTTCCCGTAACCGCGACTGCACCTGCACGCGAGCCTCGCGCTCTTTAATCCCTTAACGGGTGAAACGAGATATTGCTGACAATGTATATGTATAGTTTCTTATGCTCTCACTCGACTTTCAACGTCATTTTATTATTTAATGATTGGATGAATGATGGAGAAAAAAAAAAATTGGGCTGGGGGAGAAGGAGCGAGAGGTTATTGATGATAATTTTTATGTGAAGAAGTTTATTTAGGGAGTGAGGTTAGAAATATTTTTTTTTTAATTGGTATTGAGAGTGAATTTTTTCATGGGAAAATTAAATAGAAAATGAAATGATTAAATTTATTTGATGTTATTAATGTTGTTTTTATAAGAGAAAAATATTAATTTAATTTGAATTATGTATTAATTTTATTTGTTGAAAGAAATATAATATTTGTCGTCTGTTGATGAAAAATATTTAATTCATTTTGAAAATGTTAAATGTTAACTATGAACATTAGAACAATCTCATTATTCCACTCTGCATCACTACAAATTCTCTCAATATTAATATACATGAATATATATATATGAAAGAAAGTTTGCTACATCGTCTGTAGAGAGCCAAGCGGAAATTCAATTTCCCGAGCAGACGTAGCGCTTGTGCGTGGTTGTGAAAGAATTTCATCCTGGATTCCAGGGGTGGAATATACCAACGACGATGACAACGACGACGACAGCGACATTGCAAATAGCAGATGGAGGATATTGAGAGAATAAGAATGAGATGGGACATTTTAAAGTTCATTGACTCCTATATGTATGCATCTATCTATTGAGATATCACTCTAATCTCTCACATTCATGTGCACATATCAATTAAATTCTTTAATTCCATTTCTTTATTACCAATTATAATTTTGTTTTTTTTTTGTACCCCTTCCCATTCAACTTCTTCAATAATCTCCAATCACTACAAAAAAATAAAATAAATTAAATATTCAAATATATAAAAATATTCTAATTAATAGACAGAAAATATATTTTTGCAGTGTAGTGAAAAAAAAAAATCGTTTCATATATTGAAATGTTTTTTTATTTTTATTTTTATTTCGTCGTTCCTTTTATATATTTACTTATTTATTTTTTTTTTTTGAGTGATATTTTCTCTGATCAATCATAATGAGAGTCTGGTTCGTCTGGTGCGGCATCCCCGACAGGCTTCTTCTCATATGTATATATATATATAAACATTTATATATATAGTATAATATAATATAAGAGAGAAAAGAGCAGGCGCAGTGCTGCTGGCTGCGCCGGTCTCGAGCAGATCACACGTCACTGACCTGCCTCCCGGGAAACCGATGCACCATCAAGCCCGAAGTCGCGTCCTTGGAGTAAACCAGAGCGACGCCCGAGAGAGTTTATTTCTTCCCCTCCGCGTGTGTCTGCCATGCCGACAATCGTCTGCGTGAGGTGATCATGTATATATATATATACGTAAAGTCTTGAGAATGAAGGAGAGATAAATAACAGAGGAAATATTACATACATCTTTATAAAATAATGGGCTAAATAATATAGTTATTCTCATTGCAACTTTGTAATGTTGAGATGAAATGAGCGAGGATGATGATGATGATGATGATGATGGGAATGGAAATAAAAATATTAATAGTTAGTGATCGAATGTACAAATCCATTGATTGATCGATCGTTCAATTTAAATGACTAAGCGGTAAAGGTAATATTACACGTGATCATACCATCATGATTGAGTTGTGGATAGAGAGAAAAAATGATATGGCGGAATTGGTATTGTGGATAGAGAGTATTTTTATTTTGTTGATGTTTTTTTTTTTCATTCATTTTTGTGATGAAGGGAAAAATTATTATGAGAAGAGGAGAAACGTAATAATTGTTGCTTTGGTTTGAGTTTTTTTTTTGTTATTTTATTTTTGGTTTATTGGGGAAGGTGGATGAATATAATTTGTTAATAGTTGAGGATGCGAAATTTATTTTATTTGAAATTGTTTAGATGGAAAAGAAAAGAGTGAGAGGAATTTTAATTATTGTTTGGGAATTTTAGAATATATTTGAACTTTGAATTAATTGTAATTGAAGGTTATGTTTGGGAATTGTTTAATTAATGATATATTGTGGGTATGAATTATTATTGTGTGATGATTTGTATGATGTGAAATAAGCACTGAACCATTGGATAGAAAATGATATATAGAAGTACTTGGCTTAGAATGATGTTAGGGAATGAGATTGACCTGCCTCAAGCAAAATTTAAACCACCCGTGCAAGGATCATTACATGCAGTTATCTATCTCATTGTTAAATTTAATTTAGAGTACATGTTTATAACATTATTATGATATCTAGGACAGACAATTGTGTCTCTTTTCAAGTTCGCTATTTGGTATCACTTCACGGTCAATCATTTTTATTTTTCTTTTCATTTTGCTTCTTCCTTTCTTCTTCTATTTCTGACTTGTGTGTGTGAGTGTTCTATGAATCAGTTGATGTTGTGAATTAAATTTGTGTGTGTGTGTGTGTGTGGGGATAGATGTTTGTATGGATAGTAAACAGCAGACGAAGGGAAAGAGAAAGATGAAGAGGCAGACTTGAGTAGGAATATTTCACTGGATATTTTTATTTAGGAATTATTGACGAAGTATTTTTTTTTGTGATTATGTTTGGTCTTTTCGGGTTTGTTTTTATTTTTTTTTTATAGTATTTTAGTTGGATATATTTCATGAGGATTATTTTTGTCGATGAATTTATGAGAATTATGAGGGAATTTAGTGAATTATTTTGTTAATGAAATATTGAAACTTTTTTCCTTGGCGTTGATTTTCTGGGAAATTTATGATGATTTATTATTTGGTTTGCTTGATATTAGATGGATTTTTCTATGTTTTATTGTTAGAATTCTTTATATTATTTTCGGTTGATAATTTAGTTCGGGAAATATCTCGTCAGAGATAAAACTATTAACACTTTAACTATTAATTCTTACTTTATTGTTAGTGGACTTTTTTAATCTTCAGATTATGGACAAACAAAATGATTTGTCGTATGAAATATTTAATCATGATTTGGTCTTTTTATTCTCAAACTTGTTTTTTATTTTTGATTGTTTTTTCTCTTAAAGATTCTTATCAGGGATTTTTAAAGCATTTCCTCTTTACTTAACTGTTAACAAATTCTATTCAAATATTTATATAATTCAGTCGTATCAAGTCATGATTAATTATGTGGAAATTTTTTTCACTTTAACATTTTTATTAAGTAAATATTCAAATATATTTTAATGAATATAAATAATAGCAGTGGAAAATTGAGGAAAAAATGTTTAAAAATATTCATAATATACATTTATTATTGTATTTTATTTTTTTTTCTTTTTCATTATTTATTTCAACCCACATGTCCACGTTGATTTGCTCGCGCTGATATAACACGCATATTGCTACAGTACAATGGGTGCAAACTGCGTTACAGTGACTCCATTGTTATCGCTGTTGTCGCCGTCCCAGTTTCTACGCTTCGACACACGCGAGAATCGTGTGTGCCGCGCCGCAGTGTCGAAGCGGGAGCATCAGTAGTTAATAGCAACAGCAGTTAGCAGTAGCTCATTGCACTTCCACATTTGCTCTTTCAGTTATTGCACTTGAATGACAGATTTTTATCTTTATCGCTATTAATATATATCATTTGCATTATTCACATGTACGTGACTTTTATTGCTCTCAATAATAAATAATGATATGTTAATTTTATAAATTAACAAATTTGTAATTTAATATGGAATTATTTCTTATAAATGGAAAAATAATTTAATTAAATCATAGTGCAAATGAAAGATTTTTTTTTTTCATATTTCTCACTGATATTTGAACTGATATCGTGCAGACGGTCATTAAATATTACAACGTCTCGTGCAAAATGAGACGAATAATTTCAATCTTCATTTCTATTTCATGATGACTTCGTTATTTAAGGAATAAAATTCGTGTTATTTCTTTTTTTTTTCTGCTATTGGATTATCACAACGAATTTTAAAATGCCAGACGTAATTTCGTGTTTTCTAATGGTATTTTATTTCAAGTAAATACTGATGAATATGTATTGAAGAACCGGAATCTCTTTATATATATTTTTTTTCTTTTCTTTTTTCATTTACTTATTTCGCATTGCTTCGGAATTAATGTTTATTATATTAGAATCCTCTTATTTTTATTTATTTTTTATTTTTTGCACACCTTTGCATACTTTGTGTATAATATTTTATTCTGTAATATTATCGTACACTTTTTGAAAACCGTTAGTGAATTGAAATGATTCCTCAGTGATTAGTCTTTGAAATAGAGAAAGAGTTGTAAGAAAAAAAATGATAGAAAATAATTATGATGATGATAATAATAATAATAATAATAATAGAATAAAATTGCGTGAATGAACGCGCACAAAACGTAAATCACCAACCATAAGAATTTTCAAACGATCAATCAACAAACGACTAATTATACACATATCACTCACATATATAATTATTATTCATTTATTGTTAATAATTATGTCGGTTAATTATCTAAAATGATGAAGAAAAAAAGAAAAAAAATGACGAAAAAGTAAAAATAAAATATTATTATAGAATGTTATGGTTGATTTTTATTTTTTTTGGAGGTTAATGATCCAAAATTTTATATGAAAGAGAACGATGAATTGAAGGAGAGAAAAAAATTGTTCCATTGACACGATTTTATTATCATTATTTTTTCTTTTCTTCTTTTTTCTGCAAAGTTTTTTTTTTTTATTCTTTTCTTTCTGTGCTGACTTGCGATATATATCTATATGTTAAGTGTCTATAAATATATATATGTATATATATTTATATTTATATTTATATATAGGTGCGCGGTTACTCTTCCATTTGCTACATAACTCGTAAAAGTTATTCGAAAATGCCAAGCTCAACGATTGAAGTACCGGCTATTAAATTGGCGGTTGAAGCCGGTTGTATTAAATGAGCGGACTCATTCTAAAATCATTAACCACTTCGACTCACATTTATGCGTAGATATTTTTTTCTTCTTCCTGTTTTGCACGATGTTAGATGAGTTTATATATATATATACATATATATGTATGTATGCATGGTGTGTGTAGTAATGTTATCTCGTTAGCACTCAAATACAACTGCCACATATGAAAAATTTATATATATTTATCGTATGTGTATAAATGTTTATTATTTATTCATTTCTTTTTATAAATTCAAAATATTTGCAATAATATATATATATATATATGTGATAGATTTTTAATTATTTATTTGGATAATTTGAATGGAATTATGTTGCTGTGAAGTAATAAATTTAATTAGAATGGCTGGAATAATTTGTATTTGATTTGTATGATTGGAAATTGAGAGACTCGTGGATTTTAATGAGCATTTGCGAATTTATTTAAGATTTGTTTGGGAATATGTATTTTTTTAGTTGTGGTGGTTTGGGTGGGGACAAATGTGAGAATTGTGAAGAGGGAGGATTGAACTGTGGAGCTAGATATGTCATTACGACTTTGATAATGCATTTCAATATTTGCTTTCTCTTTGATATTTAATATTGATACAGAAATATATATTTTGTTGAGAATTTATTGAATTGTTGAGTAATGAATGATAATTATAGTAATTGCAACAGTGATATTAATCAATGTTGAATATTAATTTGATAAATTAAATGTCGATAGAGTTTATTTATTTATTTTCTTTCAATAGAAAATTGTTTAGCAGTTCGATATTTTAGTTTTTTAAAATTTTTTTAATAATTTTGAGTTGAAATTATGTTTAAATTGTGATGGTGAGTTGGTATGTGAATTTTTTTTTATTTTTTTCTAGTGAGAAATATTGTCATGATAGAATGTTGTGGTGAATCATGAAATGAAGTTTATATTAACGTGAATATGAATTGTTGGTGATTAGAGAGTGTTATCATATGTAGAATTCAGTCACAGGCTATTTATAAAATTAGTTGGTTTTGTTTTTTCTGTTTTTTTTTTGGGGGGTTTTTTTTTAATGAATAGAATGAATTGATCGATGAATGAGAGGTGTGATTTCCAGGTAGAATTAATTTTTCACAGGGTTCTATAGTTTAGATACGCTAAAAAAAAGGTCGAGATTGGTCAGAGGGTTCAGGAATGTGTTGGAAATATGAATGAACAGATTTTTTTTTTCTACTGTGAGATCAAAAATAGAAAAATTATTTCTTAATTCTTTTCTTCTTTTGTCCTACAGTAAATAGTAAATATAACGTTGAAATTTATTGTTTATTAATAGAAATTTCAAAGCTCCAATTTATCCTAAACAAAATTAAATATTTTATAACTTTTAAAGTTTTGAAATTATTATACGAAAGAATTTATTAGAATAATTACTCGAGCATTAAATTCCATTTTTTTTTCCATTGAAAAATTAACATAAATATTGTTATCAATTCTAATGTTTAATTTTTTTATCGATAATTAATTCATTTTGTTTTATTATCAATGACCAATCGAATTTATATTATGAACAATATCAACAATGATGATAAGAATCAATAGAAATTTTGGTGTTTTAATATCTTTTTATTTTTTGCAAATGAATCAACATTTCAATTGATTTAGAAAAATTCTATTAATCAAATTATATCGTGCGTAAATATTGTCACGTTATGATCAATTAATGAGTCATCTATCATTCAGTAGCGATATAAAACCCTTACGTCTTACTGTTTGTGACATTCAATTAATGAGTTTAATACAATGTTGGTGGGGCCTTTTGATTTAATAGCCCGATCAGTATCATGTTTATCGAGTCGTAGCCAAGTCATTTGTCGCAGCCGACCTCCGAGTATGTCGAGGTCAATTCCACCAACTATTCCCTCTAACAGAGTTTGACGCTGCTCTTGCGACTGTTGCTTGCTCATAAAACGCTTGCCACCCGATATAAATACATTACGTTTAAATTAATTCTAATTATTGCAAGGATACTTGAATGAAATTATTATTCCTTTCGTGTTTTATTTTTTTTTTGTTTACAATACGTAATTAAAATTATTTTACTGTGAAATTAAAACTGTAAAATAAAAGAAATTCCGTAAAATTTCTTGTGAATTTTATTTTTCATTGGTTTTAATTATTAATATGAATTTTCAGAGTGTTTAGATGATAATTTGATAAAATTAATTGTCTTTATGGTTGAATTGATGATAAATTTCTTAATAATATTTACACAGTGAATTAATTTCAATTTTTCTTAACGATAATCAAATGAAATATTTTGGTTATTGTTGGATAAAATATCTTTATGTTCAAATATAATAAAGATAAATTGCAGTGATATTTTGTTTTTTGGCGTGGATGAGAAAATATTGAAATCTTAGTATTAATCCCGAAAAAAAAAATGAGAAAGAATAATATTCTCAACGTGAATGAACATGTTACTATTTTAAAAGACCTTGAATTTACCAAACTAATTACAATAATGAAGAGCATCATTACTCATTGGTTGATGTATTTTATTTGCATCGTAACTTCATTATTTTTTCTATTTTTTTGTCCACTTCCTCCCTTTCTTTTTCTCTCTATCTCTTCACGAGTAATAATCGTTTCGAAAAAAGTCTATAAAAAGGGCGATCGTAAAAAATTTTTCTGGCACAAACACCGGGAGCCAATATGAAGGTGAGAGAAATAAAATAAATGTGTATGAGTAAAAGTGAAGGAAAAAAAATGAAGCAGTCAAAAGAGTGAAACGAAAAAATAAAGAGGGAAAAATAAAAAAGGAAACTAAAAGCAATGCAAAAAAAAAAAGGAATATTATGAAAAGAAGAGCGCAGCGCAGTTCACACATTCATTCGTTTATTTCATCTTACATGCACACAAACACGAATGGATAACCAATACTCACTTGTAAATACAAACTCAACTTCACTCCCTATCTTATATAGAACTCTCACTCTCAACGGCATTTACTGTGCGTGCATCAGCGCGCACACGCTCATTCGCTCAACGTTTCTCGCACCAAGTGGCAACGACGTGCGTGCGTGCATTCGCATAATGCATAACACATATAGAAATATACATAAATACATTTATATATAAATGTAGTGGTGAGTTTAACATTTGTAAGAAAATAAAATGTACAATTGGGTGAGAGCGAGAGAGGTAAAGAATTGTGCAAAGAAGCGAGAAATAAGAATTGACGATTGGGATTATTGTGTGAAGGTGAGAAAGAAGGGATGGAAAGAGCGAATAACAGAGAGATAAAAGAATAAAAAGAAAAAAAAAAACTTTGAGAGAATCAATGGAGAAGGACGCGCGTGCGCGCGAAACTGATGGAGAAAGGGAGCGAGTGAGAGAGAATTAATTTTAAGAGTGGGAGAAGTTCATTGAACTCGACGGTGAGTTGGAGCTTGTTGCCGGAGCATCGTCGATGCGAAATGCATTGTTGAGGGGTGAGAGGGAACTTTGTGGTTCGAGGGAGCGATGCGCAACGTGTTTATGTACGGGTGAGAGAGAAAAAGGGAGATGGATAGATAGAGAAAGAAAGAGAGGGAGGGAGAGAGAGAGTGTGTATAAGGCCAGGCCAGTCAGTAACGATGTCATTAGTTTAGTCAGTCAGCGAGTCAACAACTGCGCTCTTTTGCAGCGCACGTTGCCAGGCTTTGAATGTGCCAGGACAACTCCTGGTTCTACCTCGATAACTTTCTTTGATGCTTCATTGGACGGGGGGATTTTTGGGTTATTTGTTAGATGTCCTCTGATGGATTTTTGGTATATAGGTTGTTTTGTTAGAGGATGGAAGTCGTTTTGGGGACAATGAGATTGCGGTTTTTTTTTAGGGGATGGTTTTTTTGATGCTTTTGAAATGTTGATGAAGGGTTTTTTAAATTTTGGTAGAGATTGGGGGGGAATTGTGAAGTTTGGTGGATTTGTAGTTGATTGAATTTTTTTTTTGTTTAGGGTAGGGATTTATGTTGAAGGTGAGAAAAAGGGGTGCTGTGAGGGTTTTTTTTTTGATGGCTGAATGTAAGGGATGTTTTGAAGAATTGGGTTTTGTATTTTTTATGATTTAACTTTGAGAGATTTTGAAATATAATTTTTGATTTATGTCTGATTTTATGAATTAGTGATGGGAAATTTTTTTTTATTGGCTGTTGATATTAGGGGAAATAATTTTTTGTTGATTTTGTCAAATTGTGGAATTGTTTTAGTTTGATAATTTGGATGAGTAATTTTGTAATTTAACAAGATGTGAATGCATGAACACATGTTATTCATTCTTTTGTTTTGTTTTTCTTCTTGTGTTGTTTTGTTTTATTCAAATGTGTTTTAGTGAAGACGAAAGACGGTTGAGGCCCAAGAAAAGGTCTGCCGTCACATAATTAGAACAGCCACGCCATCACGATTCGTCGCGTTAAACGCTGATTCTTATCTTTATTCGAGAGAGTAACGCTTTCAAATTGGCCCTTTTTTTTCTTCTTTTCCATTCTTACCGCTTTTCCTATTCATTTATTTATCTGTCAACAAAACAATGGACAAAAGCAATTTCTTGAATTAAAATATACAATATATTTAAATAGTTAATTAAATCAGTTGATTAATTAATTTGCAAATTATTTTAAATTATTCCAATGTTAAATTCACATTTATACAGGAAAATAAAAAAGAAACGAATTGCTAATGGATATTAACAATCTTCACTTTATATTTGTAGACACGTTGGAAAATAAATTAAATGTACAAGTCTTATCTCGAGTGAGTGCAATTGTTTGCCTGAGTGAAATTGGACTCGAGGGAAATTCAATAGTTTCAAGTGATCATGTATATATATAACGATAAGATTATATATATATATACATATGTATATAAATGTAATCTTATCGTTCAATAGAGTTTAAATTGAAACAATACTATCTATACTTCATAATGACTTTGGTGTTTTAATTCAATTTTCATTTCACAATAAAAGACATATCGCATATTTCAATATCAAAAACAAAATGACTGAATAAATAAATGAATAAATCAATGATAAATTGAATATTTAAATTGAACATTTTTTTTTCATCTACATTTTATTGAATTAAATATAAAAACAAATATTTGTTAGCAATTGAATAATAAATATTAATTAAGTTTGAATAAAATGGCAATTGTGATGAAAGTTGTGTGAAAAGAAAGAAAGAGATAATTATTTTTGGGTATTAGTTTTGTTTGTTTTGATATACAGATAGAAATGAAATAAGGGAAGAGTACAGAATGCGGATTGGTTTGTAACGTTGATTCGTCGGGCAACGATCTCTTCTGTCGTCAAGTCGGTCAGTTGTTGAAAGACATTTGGCAGGCACCAACCCGGCTTGCTTGGGCCCGGCATTTTACGACCTCAAGCGACCTTATCTCAGCGTTCTCCTTGCTTATATATTCCTTTCACTCCCTCGCTCTCTCACTCTCTATCTCTTTTACTTCTCTGCTTTATTTTTATTTATTTATGTTTGTGTGCTTTTTTTTCTCTCTTTTCTTATTCCTTTTGTTGTGTGCTCTCCCCTGTTTTAACATTTCCCTTTTATAAAGTCCAGGGTCAGCGATTCGTGTACATATACAGCAATAAGTTTTGAATTTTACATATTTAACTTTGTAGGGAATATAAGAGAAGAAGAAAAAAAGGGCGAGTGAGAGGAATGAGTGGAGAAATGCATGTGTGACATATAAGGTTTAATGAAACGCAACTGCACTGGACATGCACTGACGGTTATTCCACCCGCTTTAAATTGCATGTGCCGGTCAAAAGACAAAGAAAGTCAATGACGAAAAGAAAGAAAAAAATAAGTAAAGAGAACAAGAACAAATAGAATAAAGAACAATTGATGGAAAAAATGTTTATTGAATAAAAGATTGGATAATTTATATTGAGTCAAAATGTGGTCAATGACTTTGGGAGCTTTTTTTTTCTTTTTGTTTATTCGTTTATGTTTTTTGGGGGTTTGAAATTGACAAATTTTTGTTATTTAATTATGCCATGTTTAATTGCAATTAATTGTTATGAAGAAGAATTGTGAAATGATTTATAGGGAGAGTAATTTTTTTTTTATTTCTTTCACTTTCATTTTGTTGAAATTTCAAATGAAAATTCTGACCAACAACTCAATTATGATGATGCTAAATTTACGGAATGGAAATGTGAATTGTGGTGGTATTTATATTAATTTTGAGATGGAAAATTCACTTGATGCGGTGGAAATTGTTACGACTAAGATTAAACCTGAATTTATAATTGTTGTTATTTAGTGAAAGAGTGTCACGTAGAATATTGAGGTTTTTATTTAAATAATATGAAAGAAAAGTGGGTATTTGTGGGTTTATAACCTTTTGCGAAATTTCTTAATGTGTTATTTCTTTATAGCTAATTAGTTACTTTATTTTTTTGTGGCTTTTCGATTGTTGTATGGCTGTTAAATTAACATTCATGATGAATTATCCATTGTCAATGTATATTAATCAAAATTCTGTACTTTCAAATGAGAGATCAGTTTCTATTTAATAATAATTTGTCCCTTTCTTTTTTCTTTTATTTCTTTTCTTTTCTTTCGTTTTGTTTTTTTATTTTTTTGACAATTCGATATCTATCTAATAATTAATGTTTCTATTGATAAAAATATTATCACGTTGTGTACGGTCAGGGGTTTTGATATTGATTTGAAAATAGACAATTTGAAATATCACGGAGTAGTTACAGAGGAATTTCTTTTCTTTTGTTTTGTTTTTTTATTTTTTTGACAATTCGATATCTATCTAATAATTAATGTTTCTATTATTGATAAAAATATTATCACGTTGTGTATGGTCATGGTTTTCCACTGTCATTCAATTGAAATATAAACAATTATAAATATAAATCTGTATAAAATTTTTTCTTTCACATTCATCGACAATTAAATCGACAATTTTACAACTATAAAAATCAAAAAATTAGATTACTCATTATTATTTTTTAGTCAAGTTAATTTCATCCAATAAATCAAATATATTTTGTTTTTCTTCAAAATATACAAAATACACTATTAAACTAAAAATATTACACCATATCTCACCTTAAACCACAGTTAGTCATTGTTATGAGAGATGTTTGTTTAGTTAACACCAATCCCATAAATCCCACATATATTCCATTCTGCAATCCTAACTACTCGTCTACACACAAACACAATTCAACATGTCAATGCGAATGATAGCAAATAAGACAGGGGGGAAAAAAAGCTGTGGGGCAAAGAGAGAAAAGAAAAGGAAAGAAATAAACCAAAGAAAAAACGGCAAAAGCGAGAGAGGAAAAGAGTGAGAAAAAAGTATTATAGTGTAGGTGCCGACGAGTCGGTGCAAGCTTATATGCTTGGGGTCAATGACTTCCTCAGGCGTAATGCGCCTCCTCTATGCGTTTATACACCAAAGCGATTGCGTGATGACACGCGTGCTCATATATATATATATACATATGTAAACATGAATGTGTACATAGAGCAAGTAAGTGCGTGTGGATCAGTCGACTGACGCGACGCTGTTTGTTTCCGTTCGACATTAAATATGTTAATAAGCTTTTGTGTATTGGGACAATATATACACATACAATAATAATAATATTAGTAATAATAATGATAATAATGATGATAATGATAATAACAAATGGTTAAGAGTCGTTAAATTGTTATTATTAAATTGCAATAAGAAATTTGATATAATTTATTGACAGAAAATTATTTTAATTAACAAATTTAATGGGGAAATATTTTTTGAATTAATTTTGTATGTTTTGTGTGATTTTAGTTCTTACCTTGTTGGCAGATGAAATTTTAGGGTATAAATAAATTCGGTGTAATAATTGGAAGCAGTTATGTGGGTCAATAATAATATTTTTCTGGCAGTGCGATGTACTGTATTCGGTATAGGTATATTTTCATGTGTGCTCGTGTGTGTTGGCGACGACAATGCAACGATAAGACACGCACGCTCTCTCTGACTCGCTGTTGATGGCTCACGTAACTGCAAGTCGTTTGCGTTTGTGTTTGGTGTTGTATTATATATTAACGTTGCATCGTTGAATGTACACCTGCAAAAATATCCACCTGACCGCAACACCACAGCCAAATTTATACGCCCTCATGGTATGTGTATATCTATGTGAAAATGTCACACATAACGTAACAGTAAAAAATGTTTTCTTTTCTTTTTTTTTTTTTTTTTTACATGATTGTAATGTGATACATATTTGTATTGTGGATGAGGGAAAATTGTATTTTGTGACAGGTGAGAGAATTTTGGGAGTGGAATTTTGTTGGTGATTTGGAAAAATGAGATTTTAGTTTATTGTGAAATTTGTTGGATTTATTTGTTTTTATTGATTGGAATTGTTTGAGTTATTTTGAAAGTGGGGGAATTTTTTTATTTGTTTATGATGGTTTGTAATAATTAAATAAAATTTTCACGGTCGATTTTTTCCTTTTGGGGAGGAGGTAAAAAGCTCGGATGAAGTTCAATGAATTTGATGAGTTAAATTAGGAATTTTTGTGAGAATAATTGTGTTAGTAAATATTATATGTTTAATTTTACTGACACTGTTTATTTATATTTAATGAAACAATGAAAAAATTATATTTTAATACACAATCTCTCAAGTTATATAACACAATATTTTTGTTTATGGATATGTATGTAGATATAAATTCGTTTTATTTTCAAGTATTAAATCACCTTTTGTAATGTGTATTGTAAACCATTACACATAACAATTTATTTCCTTATCAATCGATTCATTCGCGAGAACAATGGGATTGGAAACAATGATGTTGAATTGTGCCATTGGGTGTGTTAAAAGAAAAATAAATAAAGAATAATTTTCATTATGCTCGCACTATGCTGTGTATTATTTGATTTACAAAACATTCACTTTGAAAAATATGAAATCTACTTTTTGTATGCATAAATGTATGCATATATATATATATATATATATATATATATATATATATATATATATATATGTATATATTTGTGTATATGTAAGAATGATTTATTTATTATTATTTTTTTGTTCTCTGTATACATCAAGTATGATTGAACAATTGCCGATTGTCGATTGACCGAGAGAAATCGTCTATAAACAAATATATAGGTCCTTTATGTTTGTTTATTTGTTCAATTATATTTACATTGGAACGACATTACAATTATTCAGTTGATTTATTTACCGTCATGTGAATAATATGAACATACACACATACACACACGACCCCGATTCACAAACTCATGACGGGTCAGGGCACACGCGCGTTTATTAATCGCAAGGACAAATTTGACATTGTAAATTATTTTTAAGTTTTTATTTGGGTTGTACAGTTGGGAAAAATTTTACTCAATATTAAATAAAGTTATGATTGTTTGCCTTTTTTTTTTGGTTTTAATTGCAATGAGACAGATAAATTTTGATGGTTTTGTGTGATATTTTGTGTTGCAGTAATGAAATGGAATTATTTGGTGTGATTGTGTAAAGAAAATTGTCGGATGATGAACTTTTGTTTTGATGATATTTGTGCGATGATTCATACAGCGTAATGATATTGATGATAAAAATGATAGTCAACGATGGCATTGATATAAAAATTCACTGGGTTTTTTTCCATTTCAAATACTCAATTAATTATTTTATAATTATAAAATTGGACAAATAATTATCATGGGTTGCCGTTTTTTTTTAATTGACAATAATTGGCTGTTGATTCGAAAAATTAGTCAATTGTAGATACAAAAAAAATATTCAATTGATGAAAATTATAAAATTGTCGATAATAATTGTATTGAATTAGTAATATCAGATAATCAAATTATTCATATAATTATCTAATTTGATACGGAATTAATAGAAAAATTTTCTCTCATTGATTTTCATTCCTCCACAATTTTTATCTCAAATTGTTTTTCAAGATAAGACTTATCACAATTTTTCTCTCAATGAGTATTTCTCATTCAACTCAATACAAAGCAAATAATGAATATAAAATATTTGTTCACTATGTTCGTCTATGTTTTTTCTTCATGGATTTAAGTGAAAATCCGCTTTTTTTTTGCATTACATCCACGTTCAAGTGAGACGTCATCCATTCGTTGAGGTAGGTCAGTGGCCTCTTCGGTACGCACGTCCGCATCTCATTGTTATTGAGAGTCCAGCGTGTTGCCACTTGCAATCAATGAGCATATATATATATATATATATATATATTGTATAGTAGAAGAAAAGAAAAAGGAAGAAAAATTGAATATTTCTTTTGTTTTGATATTCAAACAATTTTATTTCAACTCATTGTTGCATATTATTATTTAAATAGAAATTATTTATGTATAGAAAAATCTATTTAATCTGACCAACTATTATTCTATTTATTTATTTATTTATTTATATATTTATTTATTTATTTATATTTATTCTAATAAGAATTGATGCGTGGTCTCTTTTGTATAACGTAACTTGATGTCATAAATTTATCAAGGCGATTCAAAAGTCAATGTCATTGACCATGGACAAACTCCCCTTAGCGGTATTGAAGCTTCATGCAGATTTATGACCAGCTTAAAGTCATGCTTAAAAATTAATTCAAATCATTTTATATATGCTGCACTTACGAATGACGACAGCCAATGTCACTTTAAATATTTAAATCGTAATGTACTAATATAAAAATATATTTTTCATTCTTGTTTCTTTTTTTTTTTATTATGAATACAGATAAAGTGATGTTCAATCATTTTTTTTCTCAGTTTGTTTCTTCATTGAATGATAAATATTAAATGGAAATTAATTATGAGTTGTTTTTCAATTTTGAAAGTTGGTTGTCGTGTTTTATCAATTTTTTTTTTGCACGTTTTTTATTCGTTTCTTTTTTTTTGTCTTCTCGCAATCTCTTCGTATTCTTTTGTCGCTGTGCAATTTCTGTATAGATATACAGGGCTATTATTATCATTGTTGCTACCGGTTGTCCGTCAAGGAACGATTTCCTTATTAAGGCATTGGGCGAAGAGTGAGCGAGAGACCTCCGCGATGTCAACCGTTAACCTCTCAGCCAGACCGTGCGCTATACTTGCGAGCTCACACGTCTCATAACCTCACGTGCCGTTATTGTCATGGCCTTTAGATCATTTGTTTTATTTTAGTTTTTTTTCTTTTTCTTTCTGTTTCGTTATGTTTTATTGACCCTTTTATATAGGTAATCCCAACTGAGTGGAACTAAAATTAATCGAGGGGATATTGGTAGTTAGAAATTATGGGAGTTAATAATTTTCAAGATTTTTTATTTCTTTTACGGATAGAAATAAATTATGAATTGGTTTTTTTTTTGCGTTTTTAATTAAATCTATTTATTGTCGAGTGAGTTTATCATTTGTGTTCATTTATTTGCTAAACGACAATTTTTTGAAATATTTTGAGAAGATTTTTGTTCTTTAATTAATTACGTATGAGAAAATTATTTGATAAAGATGTTGAGATTTTTTTTTTATATGAATTTCTATTAATCTTTTGTTCGATAATGAATTGAATTAATGTTAGGAAATATCCATGACCTTACCCACTTAACCAATTAAGAGAAAGAATAGTTGCCTGTTCCTTTTGTTTGTTCTCTTCATGTGATTCATGATGATGTCGCATTGCGATGAGTTCATTGACTTCAACTAAAAATCCCGTTTGGCAAATGCAATTGTACGAATATATATTCAGGAGAATGAAGAATGCCAAATTGGGCAATGGGTAGGAGCGCAGGTCATCCGTGCAAATTGCAGTAGAATAAGAAATGCATGAAACATCGTGATGAGACCATAAATAAAAACCACATATAAACATATAAAATACATATGCACTCAATTTCTAGTGATGCATAAATTGATGACATGCAATTCGTGTTCGTTCAACATTAATTATAAAAAACACGTTATTAAAGGATCATTTGCACACTTGACACCATTTTTTTTTGCTCCCTCTTTGTTCTATTATATTACAAATAGAGTGAAATAAATGATTTTTGGTGAGAGATATATTTATGTTGTATAAAAATTTTAAGAGTGAAAAATTTTGTTTAGAAAAAATAAAGTTGAATTATAGATGATGAATCACTTTCAATTTATCTTAAAAATAAAATGTCAGAATTATTATAAAAGGTTATATTATGTATATTGTTTGAAGTTTTATTTATTTATTTATATATTTTTTTCGTGATACCTTGAGGTTTTGTCCTTGCAATCAGCTATATGCACAACACACAACAAGTCTTTGACGGCATCGAGGACGCAGCCAATCATGCACAGAGTTTGTGTGTTATTACACTGCAATTATTTGTGTGTTTAGTGTGTTGTCCTGTGAGACTTTATGAATTTTTATTTTATTTGTTTGAGTTTCGTTGTTGTTTATGGGGTTGAGGGAAAAAAGGGATAGTTGTGGTGGGGATAATAAGTTAGTGTTGATTGAAATTCATTATGGTCATGATATACGTGCAATGAATCATGCAGAACGTTTAATTAAATTCGTCTGGTGTAATCAACACTTTTTAATGTATCGTAAATGTGGATAAATTATTGTCTACATAATTATTGGTGTATTTTTTATGTGCTGGTTTTCGTGTAATTTGGTTATGTTTTGTTGGTGTTTTGAAGTTGAGGATGATTTAGAATTTATTTTGGATTAGAAATGACAATGAGAGATTTTTTTTATTTAATTTATATGAAAAATTGTGAAAAATTTCATTTTTTTTGTTCTTTGACAATTTTTTTTCTTTCCTGAAAATAATATTTTCTAATTTACTTCTTAATTAAAAATAATTACAAGTTATTATTTTAATCGGATAACAATTGAGTGGATTAATAATGAAAAAATTGTTAAGCTTTGATTGTATGAATAAAATTAGCGATGGAACGAAAATTGCGAGCGAAGAAAATTGAGGTGAAAAAAGGAATTGTGAATTCGCTCTTTAGGCAGAATATTGGCATACATAGTGTCCTCACATTGGATGAGAGAAAACGAGGGAGTAAAAATAAATGAAACTGCCGCTGTCCCGGTGGTAGTATATAGTGATGGTGAGCGCGCGCGGCGTCGCGCAATCCCACCGACAGAAGAATGCGGCCGAGCGAGAAAAATTTCTGGAGATATTCTCGGAGAGCGCGAAAGATCCAGTGAACACTGTATGTGTTAGTGTATGTATGTGTGGATATGGTGTGTTGAAAAAGAAACAAACTCAATGACTGTATACACAAATATATATATATAAATATTTTCCGCCATTTTATACTTCAATAATGTTCACAAATTTTCATATTTAATTATTTATCATTTTTTCTTCTCGTCAAATTTTCTGCTGTTGCATTAATATTTTTCATTCACAATTTTCTGCATACGAAAAAAAAAAAACAAATTTATCTACTGGTGATAGAAAAAATAATATTCATTTCTTTTTTTCTTCTGTTTCTTCTTCTTGTGATTGATTAATTTTTGTTATTATTTTTATTTTGTCCTTCAATCTTTGCTTGCGCTTCTTCTCATTCGGAAAAGAGAAGAACATGAGTGGGGGGGCCTTCGAATGTCGAAGGTTGTGCGACAGGAAAAATAAAAATATTTACACGTTTTTTATATATATATATATATATATTTGTATATATTGAGTTTTGTCTGTATGTATTTATGTGCATTCAACGATGGATTGTAAAAAAAATTACTTGCAAGATGAAATATATATATATTTTGTGCTACGACAAACTGTACGGTGATGATGATGTGGATGTGTGGTTGTGTTTGGGTCTTTAAGTGTAAGAACAACCGCCGTGAACTCGATCCGTCAAGTCGATCACCTCATGTCGACTGATCGTTCCACACCATCAACATACCGCAAGCACTTAGTTATATATATGTGAGAGAGAAAAGAGCTGTAGGGACTTCTCGCCACGATAATTGCCATTGCAGCAGGTTTTAAAATTAACCGGATGTACACTCAGGGATGTGTCACTTGGATTTACCCTGTGTAGACATCATACGATGTTTGTATAGTTTGTGCATCTCAAGGTTTTTTTTTTAAATTGTTACTTGTCGAGAACGATTGAGTATTTTAATGGTGAATTGTTGATGGTACAATTTTTATTAATATTTGTAATGATTGATTTATGGTTATTGATTGATGAGGGTTTAAAAAGAAAATTGGTTTAATCAAATGCCATTTTGTATTCATTTTATAATAAATTTTCTTTTTTTTTCTCGATTTTTCTTATGTTGGGTGAGAGTTTGTAAGGGTTGAAGGGGGAAATTTATTATGAGGGGGTTTGGAGAATTGATATCTGAAATTTGGCAAAGATTTTTTTATTTTTAGTTTGAAATATTTCGTTTTTTTTTGTAGTTGTGACATTTTGATTGTTTCGAAAATTAATTGACAGGTCGACCGGTTGTAATGTTTAATTTATTATGAAGGGAATATTATTCATGTTATGTTTATAACAATTTATAGTTCATAAATTAAATTTGGACAAACCGTCATTGCCTATAATAGAAAAAGCTCATTGACATCACTGTCGACGAATTTTAACGTTTGACGGAAGAAATAAAAAATAATATATTACTCGTAAAAAACAATTAAAATCATTTCCTATTTTTAAATCCGACATTTTCGAAAATTCAATAAAAGAAAAAAATTGGCTTTGATGTTGCTTTTGTTTTTCATTCTTTTTATTTATTTATTTATTTTTTTTTTTATCGCATACTGCGTCATCATTTGGTTTATGTGCAAACGAGATTACTCGTTTTGAGTGAGAGAAAGAAATGTGAGAAGATGAAGAAAATGAAAGGGCACGACACACAGTCGAAAGATGTAAAAAGAGATGAAAGACATATATAAACGAGTGTGTGACCTTGCCTGTGTTGCTTTGCATATATACAGCTTTGGGCATGGCCACACACACTTTTAAACACCATCCAAGTTGCATGGGAATGCTATAGGCCTTGGCCCGCGCGGGCGTAAATGAGGCAAAAGTGTTTGCAATGCCCCATCACTTTCGGTTTTATCGTTGTATCGAACTGTCTTTAAATATGTATGTGTGTAAATGTGCATATGCATCAGCCTTCATTTTTACCAATGTCGATAAAGAACAAGTCAAAAGAGAAAACGATAAAAAGAAAGTATAAATATTATTTCATATTTTAATTATTTATTTATTTTATTCAGCCAATTTTTTTTTTACATTTATCTTCAATCAACTTTTCTTATTTCAACTAATAGAATTAAATGACTTTTTTTTCTTTTTTTAATCCACCTTTTGAACTGTAGCGAAGAAAACATATTCTACATCGATAATTACAAGGGAAAGTATTGTGAAGAGAGTGCAAGTGGAGAAAAAAAAATAATACCGGTCAGTCGGTCTCGCAAATTTTTTCTTTTGATTTTTTTCTTTTTTTTTTTTTGCCGGCATTCACCACACACAAATATTTCGCACAACCGTGAAACTGAGAGTGAGAATTTTAGCACTTGTCAAGGTTGGCCAAAATATATATATTCGCGAAATGCAAACAGCCGAAAAAAATTTCTGGGATCATCAAACCGCAATAATATATATATATATATATATATATTTATACGTTTTTAAATTTCCAATTGGAATAAGACAAAACTGACAACGCGTGAATGAAACAGTAGACTCAAAAAGAATAATACAGAATGTTTGGTGGAAGAAAAAAAAAAGGAGAAGTAGAGAAAAAAAATAAATAATAATGAAATGGAATATAAAATAAAAAAAAGAAGAAAAAAAGAAACACTGACGAAGAAATGACTGAGACTTTATCGTGTGTTTGTGTGTATGGTTCAACCTTGGTAACGAGTGACCCGGCCAAGGAGACGACGAAAGCGCATTTATAAAATGGAAATAATATTTGGTGGATAATATGGATAGTTAGGTGAATCCCTTGTTTTTCATGCATTGAAAGCTATAATTCGTGTACGTGAAAGAATAAGCATCGTAAAAATCAAAATTGTTTCTTGGAACTATCTTAACTTATAGGTCCCCGCATTGCCCGCTCTCAATGACGCGTTTATACACATCCCGTATGCACAAACGTAAAAAGAAAATGCCGAAAATACACACCGGAATTTAGTTTGTTCTTCTTCTGTTTTTTTTTCTCTTTTTTTTCTGTATTGCAATGAATATTTTGTGAATTATATTTGTGAAGATGAATAAGAGAAATGTTGAAGTAGATGCAAAAGAAGTGCATGGTGGATTGTGTCTGTGTGTTGTCTAGTAATGCGGGGGTGGTTTTTTTAATTCATGTTTTAATATATTTACATACCAGGTGACTTTCATTGGGCCATGTGTTTTTGTTCGAATGTTATAAATTCTGATGAATCGTTTTGATGTTGTTGCGACATGGAATTGACTTAATTTAATAGCTCAATTGTCACTGTTTTATGGAATTTACATTTATCATTTACATTTGTTATTGATGTTATGATTTTTATTGTTGAATTTATAAATAATGTAACATGTGTTTTCTTGAATGTGTTGAATTTATTGATATGTACACATATTAAAGAAATATTTAATACTGGAGGAATAATTTGAATTTATATGAATTGCAATGGCTGAATTGATTAATGAAATTGTTTTTCATATTTTTTTTTTCTTTCCTTTTTCTTTTGAGTTGTACTTTAATAAATTCTTGAATGAACTTTCTAATTATGTTCGTTAATGTTTATCGTTTGTATAATCATTTTTGATTTGAAGTTTAACAAGTATCGAGACATTCGTTATTGATATTTATATAAATATGCAATTTTTTTTTTATTTATGTTGGAGAAATAAATGAATAATTAATAGACTGAAACTGCGATAGATATTGCATCTATGCCATTTATTAATTATTCGTGTAGATAAAGTTATCGATTTATATGTGAATGGGTTGTTAATTATTTAAAATCGTCAATTGATTTAGTGAAAGAAAATAATATGAAAAAAAAAATTGGTATTGAGCGGAAAATTTGGTTTTATATATTTTCTTGTATTTAATTTTCAAAAAAATTATCTGAACACAATGAATTATTATTCTGGATGATTTTTATATTTCTCATGAATATATTCACAATCGATTTTTGTAAGTTGTAATAATTATCAATTCATGTTATAAAGATAAATAAAATTTCAATATTATCGCAATAAAATAATGTAACATCTGCAAATAATAAATTCAACATGAAATTTTGAATAAAATATAAATTCTGTTTTAGATTAAAATAATAAATTGGAATTCAAGTCATTTTCAATTAAAAATATCTCTTCAATTCCAATTCAGAGTATAAATAATTTTTTTTATTCAATTCATTCTTACTCTGAGTGTATAAAGAAAACTTATGTTGCTAATCCCCCCAATATTATTTCTCACATACAGACAGACATATATATATATATATATATATATATATATATATATATATACAGTAACACCCACATACAAATAAAATTGCTGCTATAGTATACGACAACAATTTACACATTTGGTTGTCGGGGATTCAGCTACCAAATTGTTGTCTGTGACCTTGTCCATTATATTCGTTGCTTGAATACACACATGGACAACTAACCATACGAAAAATTGTCTTGTGTATAACATTTGCGCGTCTGTTCTCTTCATCGCAAATCATTAACCAAGTCAAGCGAAATATTTGCGTTGAACGTTAACGTTAGTCCACATATACACAAATTATATTTCTCTGCATAGTGTCATATACTGACGCATTATTCTACTCTATTACTAAACATTAGTCATCGACACACTCTAAATAAAATAAAATAAAAGAGAGAAATAAAAAATAAACAGGAGAAAGGAGGAAAAAAAGAACAGACGACGCGTCCGACGGCCTTTTACAGGGCTCAAAAAAATGAAACTCATTTATCAAAAGCTATTTTTTTTTCTTTCTCTTCACACTGCAAGCTAGACGGTAATTCAAAGATATTGTAAATAAACTCACTGGTGTTTATTTATAATTTATGTATTTGATCCTTCAAAAATTTATGTATCAATCAATAATGTCTGTCTTGTAATTATTAATTGTAAATTTCTAATCCTTTCAAATAATCTTTATCCATCATTACCAACTGTATATATTAATACATATCCACATGAACATCAGCAAGATTTATCTTTATAGCTTTGAGCAATTATTCCGTTACGATAGATTTTTATTTTATTCATTGACTTATTTTCTCTCCTCGTCTTCTCATGTACCGCAAACTGTTTGATAAAATTGTTTAATGATAACTAACATGGACGAGTTGAATTAATTGGTTATTATCGATCAGTTATCGATTGGTCCGAGTGCCAACAGCGTTTTCTTCAAGAGTAAGCACACGTTGTAAAGCACCACCTCCACCATTGCTATCAACTGACGATGGACCAGTTTCATCCTGTTCTAACGGTCTTTCAGGCAGACCACGTCGTCTCTCTTTCGTCTTCTTCTTCTTTCTCTCTGCTTTTCATTCTATGTAAAGAGAAAGAGACGACAGATTATTTGTGTGTGTTTGTATGTGTATGTATTAGTGTGTACATCGACTAACGGAAATTGTTCGATGCTCAAACTGTTTCTGTTTGGAATTCTCGAAATCCACCGTGAAACACGATGACTTGGCGGTTATTCGAAGTCTTGTCGATGAATTGCTACTGGCCGCGTACCACCGCTTGCGATAAATATTTTTCTTTCGTGTTTTGTTTTTATCTGGTTCTCTTCTGTGTGTGCAGGTTCATCAGCCCCTATAGAATTATTTTCAAGGAGAGAGAAAATAAATTGTTGAGAGGGTTGGGAGTGATGTGTCTGTATGTTGATGTATTTGCAAGAATGTGTAAGGGTTATACCAATCCCTCGTTCTTTCTTTTTTTCTTTACTTTGTTTTTTCATTTTTTCCTTGATGATATTCACTTGAAACCCTTTGGGGCTGTTAAAAGGGACTTCGAGTCCAATGCGTAGCAGGGGAAAATGAGTATACGAACGTAATGTAGGGAATTTTTAATATGCTGAACGTAATCAGTGAAATAAAAAAATTTATAGGGTGGTGGATGATGAAAGAAGTGAGGGCGCTGTGTGGAGTGTCTCTTACTTCACTTATATGGAAAAAGTTTGCTCATTATTTTTTTTTTTTTATTGATAAACTCAATTTTATGAATTTATGTTTTCTAAGGGATTTTTTCTGTTTTCTTTTTGTGGCGAAACTTTTCTTTTAATTAAGTATTTCGTCTGGGATCTTTATTTATAGGATTCAAGCAATTAGGAAAGTAATAGTGAGGATGATTGAATGTGATGAAATTTGTTTGGAATGATGGTAGTACTTGAAGTGAAATGTAAGATGAGTTTAATTAGTAGATGAATGGAAGACTTGTTTCAAGTGTAGAGAAAAAATTAATTCAAATTCTGATGCAGGAATTTTTTTTTGTCAATTAAACATATCAATAGATGTAAATTTTCTTGATGTTTTAGTATTCTGTATTGGAATTATTATTCAAGTGTGTATGATAAATATATGTATGAATAAACTGGAAATTAATTTTTTGTTGATATATTTTAGATTAGTAAAACTTGTTTTTCAAAGTTGATAATTAAATTCAACTGTTCATTCATCAAAAGATAATTAGATGAAAGTTAAAGTTTTATCTTTGTCAATCGAATGTTTTCTATTTTTATAATCATTTATTACTAATTCTGAATTGCAAAAAAAAAAACAATTACAATCTTATCAAGCTATTGAACAAATCGTAATCAATTAATGAAAATTATCGATTAAAGAAAGTAAACGTTTCGTTTGTGCTGCTAGAATAAAATTATGAAAAAAGAAAAAAAAACCATCAGCACCAAGCAATTATTATCTGACTCAACATCAAGATTTTATAATAGGAGAATTTGTATGAGCAAATGGAAAGAGAAAAAAAAGTGCCATACTCAAGTCAGCAATTTTAAAATATACAATCTATGACCTCATTATCATAATCACTAATCCCCAAACCTCCTACATATTGAATTTCTCACAGCAATATAATTACAAAAATTCTCTATCGCTTTACGAATCATTCGCCATTATAATTCAAATTCCATATTAATAACACAAATTAAAATTTAACTATGAAAAAAATTTGACCCAATTTTCACAATGAACGATTGCCAAATCTCACATGAGATTTCAATCAATTTTAAAAAGAAAAACAAATATATCAAAGAGGTTAATTGATAAATCACATTAGATTCAATTGAGACTATTTGTGGTATTCATCAAGGGCATTATATGTAATAGAACTAAATAAAATCATAAACAATATTAGAATAATAATATTTTTCATGTAACAATGTCCAACAGTTGAAGTCTAAATCATTTTAAAATGTCGAATCATATCCCAACGACGAATTTCTTCACACGCGAATATATATTTCACTATCAATCTTAATCGTCTGGCACATACGAGGTGGTATCCTCTTAGTGCATAAACACATATACACATATATAATACACATGGAAACCTAAAGCGCGTGTGTCAGGGCCAAGTTTAAGGTCACCAGCAGTCGGATCGATCTGTCAACCGTCACTATGTAGCGCTGCCTCCCCATCATGTCACTTGGTTGGCGATGGCTTAAAAGAGTGTAATAAAGTGAGTGGATAGTTTATAGATAGCAGAGAGTGAGGTCTTGGAGAGTGAACGAAACATCCACATACATAAATAACTCTATGCCATTTCTAGTTGACTTTCAACAGCATCAAATCACATTCTCATCACTGAATAATGAAAGAAGAATTGTTGATGACATCTATGAAAGATTATTTTTAAGTATTTGTAATCGATTTAGTTGTCAACAACACTGATCATTATTTATAAATGAAGTTAGAACTTGTGGAAAAGTCAGGTTGAAGAAGAATTGATTCTGGATAGAGAATTACTGTGAAGCAGAAATAAACTGGGAACAGTCACTTTTACTCTGTCTAAGTGCACTTGCACTTGGCATGGAATTTTCTCTGTCGATTTCATGTTGGATTGTGATGGAACTGAAATTAGTTCATGTTTGATTCTGAATATTATAAGATCAATCAATCAATTAATTAGTCTATCAATGAATTATTAGTAACATTTTGGAGAACAAGACCAAAGTTTTTAGTACGAAAAATCTTTGGAAATGTAAAAAGCTTTAAAAAAAATCTACTTGAGATTATCTTAATCTAAATTCGATCTTAAACAAAATAATAAACACAACGAAATTAATATTCTAATTTTTGAATGATAAAACTTTTAAGGTTGTCAATTGCTTATCAATAGAATCACAAATGTCTCATTAATTATTAATATTTAATTTTATGTAGTGTTTAATTAAATTTCAATACAGCAGTAAGGGAAAATTATTGATAATTCTCTTATAAATATTAGCATAACACGATGATTACTGATATATTAATTTCAATGAGATTGATGTAGCAAAGACGAATGAGTTTCTCATTGGTATCAATGTTATACTCATACATATATATATATATATATATATCTAAGATTACACATTGATTATAACCTTTAACGTAAATGCATATATTGCGTGGAATATTCATTATAACGTTCAATGTACCTGTCATTATATCCAGTTCAACATATCTTATGTTATTACTTTGAATATAAATGGATTTCTGAGATATATTCACATTGACAAAGTAAATTATTCTGAGAAAATGATTTTTTTTTAAATGTCCATCACTTTCTTGAGATGAAGCTTCTGATCCTTTACATTGTCATAGAGTTCTCTTTGTTCTTCATTTACTTTGTGATGCGTTCCGCGATCTATCAGCATGCATATGGCGTTCATTTGACATGCGCACAGGCAAATACAATCGACGTCAATGTCCATCCAAGCATTCGAAATGGGATAGTAACTATAAATACTAAACATGCATAAATAAATTGTCATTTTATTGTTGTTGATAATTTATTCTTAGAATTTATAGTGAAATAGTCGTTTTTTTTATTGTAAGTCTGAAAAATTTGTTCTTAGAATTATTTTAGAATTTATATGGTAAATTGATTTAGTTTAATTAATGTTATGATTTATGAAAAGATGCTTTTAAGTCAGTTGGATAGTGTGTTTGTGTTTGTGTGTGTGTGTGTGTGTGATGTGGATGGTGGTAGGGTTAGGAGAAGATTAGTAATGGAGGATGAAGGCGGAATCCAACACTATCATCAAGATCCGCATTTAGACGGCTCGCTTGCTCATGGTAAGGCTTTACAAGAGAGTTCTGTGAGGAATCCTGGTTGTTCCTTAAGAGAGGATGGAAGACAGACCCCTTTGGACCTATTATAAACCTGAACAATGTAACAAATACCCTCATCAGCCTATCTCAGACGCCATTGTAGCACGCTATGACTCTCTGCTTAACTGCCCTATTCGCTTCTTTGAGAACGAATGAGAGTTTCTTTTTGTTCGTTTTAGTTTGTTGTTTGTTGTTGTTTTTTTTTAAATTGGCAAATAAAAAATGAGGCCACACGTGCTGAATGGATTTTGAGGTGGACGATGATGGCCTTGCACACGGAGGTCCTGAAATGTTTTTATTTTTAATATTGCTGACGAATTTTTATTTTATTGGTGTGTTGAATGGAGATTTGCATGTTTTGGGTCATGAGAACGTTTTTTTTTGTTGGTCTTTTTGTTGTTGTGACTTTTGTGGAGTGATGTTGAGGGGAGCTTGAGAATTTTAGGGATTGTGGGGTATCTGTAATTGAGGTATGTTAAGGTCGACGAGATTTTATTGGATACTTTGGATGCATTTCTAGGAATATCGTTTTCAGACGAACGGCTTGTATTATATTTTAGGAACTAATTGGTCGATTTAGTTGGAATAAATTTGGTTAGGTCTGTTTTTGAATTCTGCATAACGTGAACTAAGATCTTTAGTTTAAGTACGATAATAGTATTTTTTTTACGTTCTGGGATTAGTTATGTATTATTAGTGAGATGATTCTGTGTTATGACCAGGCTGTGATACAAAAATTACCAATTGGAACTTTTGTGTAATATTCAGCGAAGGTTTTTTGCATATTGTATTCAAGGAATGGTGTGAATATTTTAAAATTAATTCAGATTATTTAATGAGATGTTCTTCACTTTTTCTTCATTCCAAATTGGGTTGGAAATACCGCAGGTCAATCAATGATGAAAATCGATGAACATTTTCATTGATTTTAGTTCATTATTTAAACTGTTAGAGAGAAATGAATTATCATTCGAGATATAAAAATAAATTCATATCTTTGGAAGCTTTGAATAATACCTCGACGTCAGTTATATCGCCATATTGAATAATATTGCATAATTGTTTGATGAAAATGATGTTGGGGTTTGGGTCAATTGATACTTGATGATGAAGTGTAGGTATGCCAGAGTCAACAAGCAGGGTCGTCATTATTGATGTTATGTAATGTTAAATTGATCCGAGAATACTAGGCCGATGCATTTCCGTATATTTATCAATAACTTCCAATGATATTACAAGAAATTCTTTTTATTCACTTCGTGGAATATAAATGAATGATTTATCTCATAAATTCACAAACATGCAATTGTTTTGTATCACCAGTTTGTTATGGAATATTCATTGGCACAATTTCAAGAATATGAGCTATTTTTAATTCTGCTGATGGTAATTAATGGGATTTCAAATAATACAAAAAATAGAGGAGTTGTTGGATGAATGAATGGAGAAAATAATTTGTTGGAATATTTGTGTTGAAGTTTGATTTACCATGGACGATTAATTTTTATTGTTCTGGGAAAATTTAAAGTCAAAGTGAGGACATGAGAGACCATATTTTTGCCAATGATCTTGAATAAGTCTAAGAAAACATGAAATATATTTTAGTATCTTTACGATTGTTTAAACACGATATTCAATGATGGGAAAGAATTGCTGCAATTTTTTGACATTAAAATTTTGGTTTTATTTGTATTTATATTGATGACGTTCAGTGAATAATTTTTTTTCACTTTTTCATTCATTATCTACACTTTTTTATTCTCCCTTTTCTTTATTGGCGATTGAAAAGAAGAAAAAATAACGAGCGATGATTAGTTTCGAAATTAAGATGAATCGTATCTTTAAAATATGTTAATAAGATAATTAAAAAAATATACACAGAAAATAAATCGATGTGTTATTTTAATGGATTTCGCTTGAATTGAAAATTTTCTTTGAATTCTAATTAATAAGAAATTGCGAATTTTAAAGATACCAATCGCGCCAATGTGAATTTTGCTGTCTTCTTTCTTTCTCTTCCTCACTTGCCTTTTCCTTTTTTTTTTTTTCTTTATTATATCACGAGTTTGAACGCAGGCACGTGTCTTGACCTTGACCAAAAAAAATATTAAGAAACAAAAAAAAAGTTACAAATTCGCCGACGTAAATGTGCCGAATGAATTTCGTAATTTGAGACCCGTGAAATCGGTTCTGTTCATGGCCTTATTATTTTCGCCCTCATCATTAGTTTATTCACACATTCTAACAATATATTATTGCAAAAAGAAACATAATGATGCATATAAATTATGCTGAATTTTTCTCTTAATGATAGTACGTTTGATTTGTAATGAAAGAAAAATTGTCACTGGGTTACTGGGTAGATATGAAAATGATTATTTGATGATAAAAATAATTGTGGTGAGTATCGAAATAAATTCCTGAAGTCGGTTTTGAACGATGCAAATATGCGATACAGACATTGGAATGTATGTTTTGTAAATGGTGTGCATATACAAATATATGTCTGATGATACTTAAAAGATATGTTTACGACATGTTACCAACCATTGATATTTTTTGGCGTATATTCCTTGTTAAATTGTTGTGGTTAACTATGCAAGGTTACATTATCTTACCACTTGGTGAACATAATTTTCAAGATGTTATCAGTAAAGAAATGAAATTGGAAAGTTACTTAGTGCAAAATATCGTTTGTGTTCGTGGGACTGTATGCACTAAAACAAAAGAAAACAAAAAATCCACTCACTTGTTTATCTAGTTCTTTTACTTTCTTCTTTTATTCTATTATACATCCAAGTGTTTGTGCTTTTTTCTTTTTATTTTGTTTACTTTTTCTCTCCATCTACTTCTTGTTCTGAATTTTTATTTTCTAATTTTTTTTTATTTACACTATCACCAAAACCATAAGGTTGAATGTTAGAAGGAATTTAATATCACAGTGTTGCAGTGCAGCTATTGATAAATTCGAATGTTTTTGTTTTTTATTTTTTATTTGTACGATTAATGTTGTAATAAAAAAAGGTCAAATGAACATTGTTGTGGAAGGAATGAGCAATAGTGAATGAGTGTGAATAGATATTGGAGCTATTTTGGATCGTTAAAAATTGTCTAAGAAAAAATTAGTGACGAAAACAAAACGATCAATGAATTGAATCATTTGTAGAGGTTGAAAAATAACTTGAAGAATGAAATATTTATTTCTCTTCTATTTAAGCCTTGAATTATTATCGTTATTATTATTTTTTTTTCTGTATGTAAGGGTTAAATTAATTCACGTCAGTATAGAAGAGTTTTATGAACTCATTTTATACAACAAACAAAAATATTAATGTGCGACGAATTTAAAGTGGAATAAATATGAAATTATTTTTATTAAAGATATTCGTAATAAACTAGAAAAGAAAAATAACTTTAATAATAGTCATTAATTTTTCAACATTACAAAAGAATAAAAATATAAAACCAAAAAACGATAAAATCCGTTGTGATACAAACAATAAAAAATCCCTCCAGACAACCCCAATTTCACCCCTTATTCTCATCAACATTAATAAAAAATAACTTTCAGTGCAATAAATAATAATTTCACTTGCTAATTAATCATTTAATATTCCCCCTTTTTCATGTGTTTAAATCTTGAAAATTTTATATTTTACACTTGTGTCATGCAAAGATAAACCTTTTGATGAGACTTTTACATTTTGTGACTGTGAAACAAATAAATATGTATTAAATATACATGAAAATAAATGATGAGTATGAGTGAGATGGGGAAAAGGTGACCGTGCAACTCTAGGATGGTATGTTATTCAGATTAATTGTCTTTTAACGTTGCTGGTGTGTAAAATAGAGCAGAGCAGTAATGGCATGGTGACATTGCCAGTCACGATGTCACAACCATTAACACTCCTCTCTTTTTCCCTTTCTTTTCCTCTCGATGTTTATTCATGTATTATCCATATTACTTTCTTTTATTTTATTTTTTTCTTCGTTTTTCCACATCATTAATTCTCATGTAGTTAACATCAGTTTATAACTATTTTTGTCGATTAATTCACTACATTTATTTTGCTATTTTACTGTTTTTTTTATTGTTGGTGTTATTTTTTTTTGTTTCTTTTGTTTTCTGTTTTACTGCAAAAGTTATAATAATAATATTTATGTTGAATTACGAGAATGATAAAAATATAATGATGACGGGTGTAGTACAGTGAGATTTAGTAGGGACAGGTTTTCATCGCACGATATATACCTTCCCACCTACATCTAATCGTATATCTACATACGTATTTATATATATATATATATTTATTTACGTATACGTATAGCAACTGCCTACGTGCATACCTGCACGGTTAACACACTGCCACAGTAACAACGTTATATACTCTGCTTTTATAACGGTACATCATCACCTCGCGCAATGGTCCTTGCGTTTATGTACGTAAAAGCCCTTAAACAATTTGCGATGTGAAAAAGGAAAGAAAAAAAAAAAATTGGACAGAAATAGAAAAAGAACAAAGAATTTTTTTTTTATGGTTATAATTATTTTTATTTAATTATTGTTGAGAGTTGAAAAATTTTGTAATATTTGTTTATTTATTGCAGTTTATTTTATTGAAAGAAATGTGAGGCGGGGATTAATAATTTATTTTTCTTTCTGTGAATTGTTGGGGAAAATCTGAGAATAGGAGAATGGCGTTGATTGTTAATAACTTTTTTTTTTCTCTGCATATTTTATGCAAAATAAAAATATATTTTTATTGAGAAAATAGTGAATGCAATGTTAAAAAAGATTATGTGAATGGAGGATATGAATAGAGCTGTTGGTTATTGATAAAAGAAACTTTACAATCGATATACACAACTCAACGAGCATATGAATAGTGAAAAATCATCTTCCGGTAACCTATGAGACCCCAAACATACTTCTCTATTATTCTCCTGGCCTAGAAAGGGAAAAAGAACAAATAGAAGAATAGAAAAAGAAGAAAGAAAGAAAAATAAATTGAAAAGAAAAATAAAAATGCTATAACTATACTAGACAAACAGCTGAGAGAAATACATAAATAATTCACTACTTTCACAATGGTAAACAATTAAATGTTGTTATAAATTCAGTTAATAAAATATCACAAACACTTGTATTATTAGCATAAATGAAAATCACATTTTATTATTGAAAAAAATTTGAAAAAATTTCCACAATTTATATAGATAAATATGATTTTATACTTAGAAAAATTTTTTAAATTTAAACTCCTTACTTGACATCAATAGCGAAAAAAAAAAATTTAATAGAGGAAATAGAGTAAAGAGATCTCTCTTAAATTTTTCCCTCAACTTTTTTTTTTCTACTCTTTGCTATTTTCATTTGTGTTTAACACTATTAGTTATATATGTGTGTGTTTGTGTGTGTATAGTCAACGCATCCAGTGAACGTATATAATTGCATTAGGTATTTGTATGAGTATCTGTGTGATGCAGGAGTGTTATGACATGTAGACAACTGCCCACACGTTACTGCTCTCGCAAATCCACTCGGCTCTCTCTCTTTACTCTTTATACTCTGCCTAACACTCTCTGAACTCTCGATCGTCGTTGAACATATATATATATGTGTGTGTGTGTGTGTACGTGTTTATGTTTGTATAGTCTTGCTTCTCTCCTCACGCGCTCGCTCTCCTGCCTACGTGTGTACGAGTACTTTCACACGGAGGTGAACAACACGCGGCGGTATCGAGGCCAGGGGTGGCCAACCACTCCTATAATATGTATAACCAAACACGTCATGGTGACAACAACAAGCATCTGTGAGATTTGCGACAGCTGAATATATGCAGCTATAATAAATATCAAAAATAATTCCATTTGGTTTATTTGTTGTTTGGGAATAATTGGAATTCTGTAATGATGGTAAAATAATTTTGATGAAGGAATTCTTTTTTTGGTTGGGGATTCGGTTAGGTTTTGGTGTCGCTTATTGAGGGGAGTGGATAAGATTTTTTTTGTGGGATAATTTTGGACACATTTGTGGTTATTTATTTGGATTATTTGTAATGTAGTTGACGAGATGGAGACATTTGTTGTTGTTGGGGTTTTCTTTTTCTCTTTGTGGACACGAATAGGCGACTGTGAGATTTGTGGAATGATACAGGGAAGGATATTTATTAGAATTAGTGTTGTTGTGTTATTTAGGTTGAGGATTGAGATGTTTTGGTTGGAGAATGAGAATTGTTTTGGCGATTTAAATTATTTTATATTCTCTGGTCAGTTTATGGAATTGGTTTTTTTTTTTTGGTATTATTGATTGTGGCAGGTTTTTGTCTTCTATTTATAGAAGTGGAATTTGAATTTTATTTGTGTAGGAATTGGTTTGAGTTTTGTGTGTTTTATTGGGAGAACGAATTGATATTTTTCTCTGAATTAATGTGGCTTCTGATAGGATAATTCAATTGAACGATTTGTATCAGACTTGAAGACATTAATTCCAGTGGTTTCTTTTTTTTTTTTCTTCATGAAGAGTATTTGAAAATTAATTATATAATTATAGAGATCATGTCATGACTGCGTTGATCAATAATCTGTTGGTTTATAATTGAAAAGAAATGTCGATTTCTCTGTTTATAATTTCAATTTGTCAATATTAATTTTATGTGAATATGTTTTAATATTCCATTGAATAAAAAATATTTTTATATGTCTGTCAGTTAAAGTTGACAATGTGATGGAATTAATGTCGTATGCAATGAACCGACGAAGAATTATTATTTGACATTATTAAATCAAGATATCTAATGTGGATAATAAATTGGTGAATATTAATTTCTACTTGACAGTTTCACCTCATTTAATTGGCGAAGAAAAAAATAAAAAAAGAAATGATGCAAAATATGTGAGAATGATCTGGTAATTTTCACTTTCGTGTTGTGTAGACATGAATCGTATGTGGAGAGTTACACCAATAATATCAAAAATAATTCCACATGTGACTGGGTCACTACGCTTGTGATCTCTTGTATGTTTACTACCGACTTATGTCATGCAATAAATTGCATTTCTAATTTTACATTTATCGAATTTTAAGTTCAAGTATTTTACATGTACTTGAATTAACCATAAATAATTTATTAAATATTATTTTTCTATTGATTAAACAATTTTGTTCTTTAATAAACAATAATAATTTACAAATATTTACTTTATTATCAATTAATAAAATTTAAGAGAATGAAAAAAACCGAAAAATTAGTGATATAAATATTATTTGTATTTTATTTGTCATTTTTCTTTTTCTCTGTTTTACAATTTCATCTTTTTTTTTTTCTGGTGTTCGGTTTCGCCCTTCGTTTGTGTTTCGTGGTAAAAGTAAAGAACCAGTATTTGAACACATAGAATATGTATGTATATATCGCACGTGGATGTCGAATTAAGGGGCCGGTGAACTCACTTCTCTCTCACCCACACTTCAATATCCGGTTTTTGTGCGGATCTCTTGCATGTTGCATCGCAATTTTTAAGTCGATTCTTTCTACCCCGTTACAATTATGTCCATCTCTTTCACTCTCACGTGTCTTTCCCTCTTTTGTTTCCGTTGATATCACATTGACATAAATTTTTTTTCATACTCAGAAAAATATTGTGTGAAAATTTAATGAAATATAATTTATTTCTATTTCATTCTATTTTATATTCTTTTCTAATGTTTTCCTTTTATTCAATAGTAAAAAATTAAATATGTTAGGAAATAAAAGTCATTAATTTCGATGCTTTTTCAATTTTTATTCTGACAATTTGACATTAATGCAATGAAACTTTGTCTTATACTTTTTATATTCATTTTATTTATTCATTTCTATTATAGACCAAATGAAATTATCACAAGTACTTTTATTCAATCAGGAAGTGGTTTTTGTGATAAAATAAACTAAACTCGAAAACAATTCGTGGAAAAATAAATAAATTATCTACATTATACAAATTTATTTCCACCTTTATTCGGGTTGAACTAACGAACTAATTTCCATTTTAAAAATAAATCCAACACAAATATTAAATCAATCTCTGAATTATTCTCACACTATTAAATATTCACCATTGAAAAATACAGAAAAAAATACACCAAATCGAAACAATTGTCCAAAAATACAAAACCAAATTAAAATCACAAAACAACTATTTATGTTAGCATAAAAAAATAACTAAAACAACAAAATTATAAACAAATCATTTTCAAGTGTATGTTTAATGTAAAATCATTAACCATAATAATTTAAATCAAACAGACTTGATGTCAACTACAATCTAATTACATCTATTAACAATTTATCATTCATAAAAAAAACATTTTACCAATTAAAATATCTCAACAAGTATAATTGTGACAAGTGTTGTTATTTGATAAAGCGATGCCCCATTGGTAATAAAATAGACATAAATAATAATGAAAATAATAATGATAACAATAAGAGAAGGGTAGTGATAATGCTACTGTATGGATAAGTATATAAATGGGCGGAGGTTGATGCCCGGGGTTTTACTTCCTAGTCTGGGTTCGCCTGTATCGACCGGCCACACAGCGTCCCAACACAACGCTGCTATGTCTCTCTAACTCCCTTCCTCCAACTTGATGTTGCACATGTATGCACACACAAAACTCGCGTCGGCTGCTGCTGCTGCTGCATCAAATGCATATTGCACATGCGCTGCGCTCTATACGTGCGGTCGTTAAATCAACCCACCCTCTCCTTTCTTTCTCTTCCGACCATCTCGCAGCCACTTTGTCTCTCTTATATACTTCGATTTAGATTGCACATTGTTTAGATCATTTATCTGTATTTCTATGTGTCTTTTAGAATGGATTTTAATTCAATGCTGTTGATCTGCTAATTTTTGCGAGTCTACGCTTTATATATATAGACAAACAGACATATACAGAGATATTTATTTATAAAACTTTTCAACTTGGTGATATGAATATTTGATAAATGTATTCAGTTAGATTTATTCTATATTTCTGGTGTATGGAATTTTTTTTTATAGATTTGGTTTGTCGTTATTCATTATAAATAATTGTGGTAATTTTCTGATGTTGGTATTTGATAATTTTATCTGTTATTAATTGAACGAGTGGAAGTATTTGAAGTAGTTGAAAGTGAATTTGTTTTATTTTCATTTTTTTTTTCTATTCTATTGAGAATAAAAATTTTTATTGAATAACTGTCAATTTTGTGTTCGATTTTATTCGTGACTTCAATTTTATTTTGTAATGTTTGTAATGTCATTTTTCACTTTGACATTTTGCAATTGAATATTTTGTAAATGTGATTAATGTCGGTCAAATTTTTGTGCAATGTGTCATTATTTGTATTTAAACTTTGGGTTTTATTTAATATTTATTTTTATTTCAATGAAGATGTTGAAATTTTAATTCTTCGAACGAAGGGAATTTTGTAATGATAAACAAAGCCGGAACTTTGAGAAAGAAAAAAAGTTTCAGAACCGGAACGATTTCTATTTAATTTTTCAATTGAAAAATAATCATATGACATTAAGTTAATTTTTTTTTCTTCCCTTTTTACCTTTGTCCATAATATTTCAACCAATTCACATTTACAGTTATCAATTACCAGAAAATTTTTGACTGAACATCAATCGCATTTTTCATTTTTACTTCTCTTATTATTATCATAATCATCATCGGTTATTTATTTCGTTTCGTCATCTTTACGTTTCGATATATTTTTAACGGGATGTAGAATAATTATTTCCGCAGTGATACTTTCTGTTTCGGAGAAAACACAATATCCTTTTTTTTTTTCTTTATACCCCGTACTCAATGCAATTATTTTGAGTCCTGTACATGTACAAATGTATAGATGTATATATATAGTAAAAGAAGTTGGGGCAATACCGCAATGATTCACCGTGTAATTACCAAAAAGTGAACAGGCCATTGGTGCATAACGGCATACTTGCGGTTTGAAAGAGCAACATATATACACATACATGCATCCATCGTGTCTTTCTTTATTCTTTTGCGATATGCAACATCACTGTTATGGTGGTGGGTACCATCAAAAAAAAAAAAAAATTGAAGAAAAAAGTAATATAAATAAAAAATAACACACAATTATCCTTCGAAAAATTCATTGCCATAACATCACCGTTATTTTCCATTATTATTTCAATTTCAAATATTTATTTCAATCATTTCACAACGCCATTTCACTTCCTTTCTAAATTGAGAAGATGAACAAATGAAATGTTTGAAAAAAAATGAGAACGAATATTAATGATATAGTGAGTGTTAATTTAATGAATAATGATGAAGTAGAGATAGATAATAATGATAGAATAGTGAGAAATAGAGGAAGAAAAAAAAAAGAGGGAATTGATTTAATAGCAGAGTCATCAGATGTCAGTAAATGCAAACAGAAAAAGATGCAGTTGAGAGGAGGAGGGAGGACAGTGGAAGCTGTGAAAGGGGCGACCGAGTGCACTCGCCAAAAGCCGAATGGACGTGTGAGTGAATATATATACATGTATATATGTATATGTAAAGTGTATAGAGCGAGTGGGAGGGAGTAAGAAAGGGCGAATGAGAGAATGAGGTATAGAGAGGAATATATAGGCGAAATGGTAGGGGAATATGGCAGGTGGAGAGAGAATGAGGGGCGATGGTAGAGAGGTCGTTGCCAGTGCGGAGGGTGCGCAAGAGGGTTGAGAGGTGGAAGATGGCGTGAAAGGGTCGATGAACTCTGGGGTCGATAGCCGCCGCAACGTCCAAACTAAATACACATTTTCAACCCCACTTGTCTCTCTTAACCTCACTAAAAAAGAAGGGGAAAAAATATGAATATAATAAATGGATGAAAAGTGAGAAAAAGTATTTTAATTGTGATAAAAGAAAAAGTTACATTGGAATATAATAAAAATTTTAATCATTTACATATTCTATGATTTTCATCTTGGATTAATTTTAATAAAATGAATTTTAAAAGTTGAATTTAATGAGATAAATAAATGGAAAGTGAGATGAAGAGAAATATAAAGAAGAATATTAATTTACATCTTGACAATTTTCATCTGATATTATTTTATTGAATTGAATTTAAAGATAAAACTTAATAAAATTCAGAGAATGAGAATAAAGAAAATTGTAATCATTTACATATTTTTAATTGACATTGTGGATTATTTTATGAAATTGTGGTGGAAAAATAATTGAATTAATGGAATATACACAAAGGACAAATATAATTATTTATGTACTCGTTATTTTTCCACCTTGGATTATATTTCTCTTTTTTTTTCATGTTTTGTTTTATTTTTCAATTAATTAATGAAACAAATAAGAAAAAGATACAAACATTCATTTACATATTTATAATTTAAAATCTTGGATTATTTTATTTGAATAAAAATGGAAACTCTCGTAAAGTGTGAGTTAATAAACAAAATTATTATCATTCGGATTTTCATATTTTATTTTTTAAATTATTCAAATGAATGTAGCAGAAATGTTGATACAATAATGCAAAAAAATGCAGGCATCAACAATAATTAAATTAATTGCATGCCAAAAATTAATTCCATTTCATTATTTCAAATTGTGAAAAAAATAATGCTAAAACTATTGACATAATTTCTATTTTCTTTTTACAATGACATCATTGCATTTAATTACTCCAATTAATTAAACAATAAATAAATAATACATATTCAAATACACAACACCTACATAATGAATTTTGTCAACTATTTTAATTGATTCATGACACGAACGAAAGGGGAGTGTTATCAGACTCACTATGTATGCACTAAATGATCCAGTGCATGGCTCGAAGAGAGAATCTCATCAGTTCAGGTCTCTGAACTCAACAAGAAAGACAGAATTATTTGTCTCCCTGCATTCACATACATCATATATACACAAATACATTTACAAACGTAAGCATACAAAATGACTTACATACAGAAAAAGAAAAAAGAAAATAAAAATAAAAACCCCTCTTCACTTATCTTACCAATGTGCTTTAAACCAATCCATAATATATAAATTATTAATACAAACTTATTTATAAACTTATAAAGACACTTTATTTGCAATCGCGTGAGCTTCGAGCTACCACAAAACACCATCGAATTCAATAGCTAAACAGAGAGGAAACGCGAAGAGAAAGGGGACGGAAAGAGAGCGTGATGAAAGAGTGAAAAGAAGAAACAAAAAAATAATGTATACCTATATATATGCACATGCGGTGGCGCCTTGAATTTGGATATGTGGGTCTCTCGTGTATACACACAACCGTAGTTCATCCAGTGAACGTTTCCTGGAGTCAATGCCCGAAATTTCTTCTTTTTTTTTTCTTTCATTTTATTTTCTCTCTCTTTGGTTCCTTTTCGCTCAAGTGTTTCTCTGTACGGTTGTATTTGTGTGTAGATGTCTAGCGCTACTCTAACGGCTTGGCGTATTTTTTTTTCACCAGGTCAAAGGCATCCACCAAATAGTTATAACGGCATTGTCACGTGAGAGGAACACATAGAATTTTTAATTTTTTTATTATCATTATTCATTCTCCTTCTTTTTTCTTTCTCTTTGATTCTTTTTTTTTTTTCGTTTTTTTTGCTTTACGTTTCTTCAATAGAAATGATACTCACAGAGAGACAAGTAGGGATGATGTGACTGTGGTTGGTTGCTCTGTATAGGTACTGGTACCGTTACTTCCGAGGTTCGCCAAAAAAAAATGATGGGGGAAAAAAGGAATAAGAAGAATTGAAAAAAATAAAACAGTTATTGTGAATCATGTTAACGTGAATTATTTTTCTATGGGATTTCACTTACGGTCTTTGGATTATTGTAGAAATTTTATTGAACGTTTATATCTTTGCTTATGAATTTATCTATATTTATATGTATGTATATATGTATGTATGTGTGTGAGTGTGTTTATATTAATTCTATATGATTTAATAATGGAAAAATACATGGTTACTGATACTTTGTATTACGTGATATAATAGATAAGTTATTGACTTGATCAATTACTCTCGAGAATAAATAATTGAAATTTTTCACAGTACTGCAGACAATTTATCGCAATAGACACTTAATATTTATCAAGTGTTAGTTATTTATTAGTGTGCAAATATAAAAGCAATATTAATTCTCTCTTTTTTTTTTGTGATTACAGGTAAGGCAAAATTGAATAATCAACAAAATGCAACAGAACAATTTAATGATTGAAAATGGCATTGGAAATATAATGTGAGTGTTAATATATTTTTAGTAAATTTAATATGAATTTATTGTTTATTTTAAATATGAAAAATAGTAATGAAGTTTTATAAAAATAAATTTAATATTTTGCAAAAAAAAAAGATATGGCAATTTTTTTTTTCTCTCTTTTCTTTTTTCTTTTATTCTATTGAATGCGAAGTTCGTTGAACTTTGGACAATTTAAAATATTCTTTTTGGGTTGTATTTGGCCCAAGTCCTAACTCATGAGTTCATCGATAGACTTTGCACACATGGATATAAATTGTATATATGTATATACAGTAAGAGAAGTTTCCTCGTAAGGAGGTCAAGGCCACGACCTAGTCAGAGTTCGTTGCACCAGCTTCTCTCTCTTCCACCTCCTCAACCGACAAACCTGCGCCTGCAGGCCAACCTCTCTTCCTTATATATCATCTCTCTCACGTTTCTTCATTCTGTCATTTCCCTTCTTAATGCTTTATACATATACACATATATATATGTATGTATACACGATCGGGCTTAGTAATTTTACCTCACGTTCTGTACTATCTTCCTTTTGCTTCAATTTATATGGTGCACATACACCAGTGGATTCAGAATGCCTTTTATCATCATGAGAATGCCATGACATAAAAATAGAAAAAAAAAAAAAAAATAAAAGGCTTCTTCCACTTTTCTCTTTCTCGGTGAAGAGAAAGGTATAAAGGTGTGTGCAAAAAAAAAATAGAAAAGATACAAAGAAAAAAAACAGATGTAAAACGATTCAATTGAATAACGCAAAAGCTTTCGAATATTCTAATACAATTATTGTTTGTTATTTTTTTTTTTTCTTTTGATTAATTTTCCTTTCAAAATTTGTGGATGGAAATTGGTTTTTTTTATTGTTTGTTATTTGTTGTTGGATTTTATTTGGGATATTTGTTGGAATAGAGGTTGTGATGGACTGAAAATTATCAGCTTTTTGCTATGGGGAAAAATTCTATGTACTATATATGTATATGTATATATATATATATTTGTTTGTTTATTTATTTATTTATTTATTGAGGAGAAAGGCGAGAAATCGCACGCCCAAAGCGTGGGTATATAACTGTCACTTGGGTTGGGTTTTCGAGTGCAATGGACTCAGATGCAATTTTGCTCCTTGACTGCTGCACTTTTTCATTCATTTATTTATTTATTTATTTATTTATTTATTTATTTATTTATTCTCATTTTTTCTTTTGCTTGTTATTTTAATTTATTCTAACTATCCATGTGGATAATACCCTTGGGCGTTTCATCACAGTGTCAATATCCACAGTTAAGAGTTTACAGAGTAATAATTATGTTGTGTTGTTGTCAGTATGTAATTATAAACTTTTCTTTGATATTTTTTTTCTGTTTAATATTGTTGCTATTTATATTTTTTAGTTTTATTTCTAAATGTGTCGATATCATTGTACATGTGTTGTGTGATGTATTAAAATTTTTTTTAGTGCGTTAGTACGAGTGTTTATGAATATATTTAAATTGGCTGACTAATAGTGAAATAACCATTACGAGTCATTTTCATTTGCAAGAATTTACTTTTTTTTTTATTTTGCATGTTAAAGATTATTCTTTTGATTTTATTTTTTATTTTTTCACTCTTTTAGTTGTTTTATTTTCACATTTGTATGTTTAAGTATTTGCATAGATGGAACAATTTTGTGTTTTTTTTTCTTTTTTTGTTTTTTTCTTTTCTTTTTCATGATAATAATATTCATTAATTCAATGTAAAATTATCAGAGGACATTACTTATACATGACTAATGATTTATCATTTAAATTACCATTATAAATTTATTTGAATATATTTATGTATGTGTGACAGTTGGAAATATTATTTTTGTCTGATTTCATCCTGTTAAGAATTTTTCTGACGTAAGTTTGTGTGTAATGACACATTATTATATGAATATGAAATGTATGTGATTAGTTATTTCTTTTCTTTTTCTATTTATTGGTTTATTATGTATATGGGGTTTTTTTTTTATGTAATGAAATTAGAGACGACAGAATTTATATGTTGCAGACGACAATAAACATTTTATATCGAATCATCTGGATAAAGTGATTTGATTGAAGTGGTTTTGAGATTTATAAATTATTGTAACGAAATTAATTAGATAATTGTTTGTTATTTAATAGTGAAATTTAATCACAACTTGTTGAATATAAAATTGACAGAAGAGAATTAGTAATTATTAAAATAGTTTATTTGTAATAATCTTTCTTTGATAAATATTTTTTATAAATTCTATTGAATAATAAAACTTTCAATTATTCATTTTGAAAAAAATTTTCATTCAGTGGTTTATCAAATCTCCAGTAAGCAATTTATCACAATTCAATCTGAATAGAAGAAAATATGAAAAAGAGAAAGAAAAGAAAAATCATCAGACCACTGAAAAGAAAAATAAAAATGACAAACAATTGCACCCCCTTCATTAATTTCTCATCTCAACTATTCATCATTCACAATTCTCCCTTCACACATTTTCATTACATACACACATACACATACACGCATGTATGATGAACATTGATGAATAAAAAAAAAATTGACGAGTGTCTATTGCAAGAATTTGCTTGAAAGATTTTCACAATTTTTTCTCTTCTTCCCTTCCACCTTTTCTCTCTCTTGGTTTCTTTCTCTTTCAATGTCATTGAGCCCGCGGGAGAGAACGGATCGCATACAGATCAGGGCCGGGGCGAGGTGTATACACACGTACAAGCACCCCTGAGCACGCATGCACAATGCAGGGTGCAACAACCTCCACCTTGAAACGACTGAGAAAGAAAGAGTTGTAGTGAGGAGTGAGAGAAGAAAGAGGAGAAGGCTTATATATAAGAGGCATCCTATACACAGACTGACGAGAGGAAGACGGAACAGTACAGAGAACAGAGACAGCAGAGAAAAAGGAATATATATATATATTTATATATATATCCTTGCGCTTGTCTGCAAATAATTTACGACAGTCTAGGAAAACTCGAGATTGGAATACACTTGGAGGCCACAAAGCCAAAGGCGTCTGTCTCTTTTTTCTTTTTTTCCTTATTTGTTTTTTTGTTTATTTATTTTTGTTGTTGTTATTGTTCTTTATTTTTGGTTGTATTTGTGAACATGCAGAGTCTCGTTTGACGTGGGTGGATAAATGTGAATGTTATGACATGTCGGTGAACCATCAGCGATGGTGATGTGGATTTTTGGGTAATGCATCAGAAAGGAGAGAAAAAATGAGGGAAATTGATGAGTTGATTTTTATTTGGTTGGAGAATAGAGTTGGGAGGGATGATTTGAGGAATTTGAGACAGTGAATGGGGTGGATTTTTGTTTGTTAGAAGGGTTGGGATGGAGATTTGTGAGTTGATATTTTGGGTTTGTTGGCGATGAAATATTTGTGGGGTTAGTTAGATAAATGGGGGAGTCGAGTATGTATGAGGTTCATTGGGAATCTATTGGTTTTATGGGGAAAATGATAGAGTAAGATTTTGTAGAGAATACGATTGGGGTCAAAATTGTATGAGGGTATTTTTGTGATAAGATTCATATTTGAGGAGATACAGATTGAAAATGAAAAAAAAAGCAAAACATGATATGATTTTTTGGGATACTTTATGATTATTTTATAAAATATGTTATAGAATAATTTGAAAGTACAAAAATAATCAATTGAAATGTGCAAAAGTAATTAATTTTATGACAATGTTGTGTTTTTATTGCTCTTTCACACATTTTGATCATTTGTCTATCATAACACCGAATCAATTTAAAAAATGGCGGAGAAGTGAAAAAGTTGTCTCGAGGTAATCGGATAAGGAAAATAATGCATATTTATTTTCATAGATCCGATGATTATTCATTCTCATCTAACAGTTTGAATAATCCAAAGAAAACCAATATTGCCATTATTTGAAACAACCAAACTCAATAAGAAAAAAACAAAAAAAAAGCTGACTTCCGTCTCTTCTAATAATAATAAAATCAATAAATACAAGATGAATTCAACAAACTTCAATCTCAACATCTGATAAAACTATTCAAAAAAAAATGGACAAAAATGTGAAAGAAAGAAAAACTTAACAATCAGTGATAAAAAATGTTATTTATTTTCATTGTTTTGTAATTTTGCAATATATTTACATTATTTTTTTTTAGTTTTTTTTATCACCAAGTTGACTATTATTATATCTCGTGCGTGATGTCTTTTCAACGTCAACGAATTTTATGATACCTAGGAGAGGGCGTCGCACTTGAAGACCGAGACGAGAATGGGCGCAAGGACCTCAATCCTCTGCCTCGTTTTCTCTTATGTATATATATACGAGCATATATGCACATTGAAGTATATATTACTCCTTCTAGACTGCAGTGTGTAAGCAAAAGGCATCGACAGCCCAAGCTTGGTCCTCGTCTCGTCCTTATATATTTAATATATTTATATATAAATGCTCTCTTTCTCTTGTACATGTTCTTTCTTGCACACAAGATGAACTAGAGAGAACTTCCTCTTAGGCTAAAGGCCTCGACCGCGGAGAGAGCCGGCGACGCAGTCAGACAAAGTCATAAAACGCTTTATATTCCCGCATACTCAGTACATATATATATGTATATACATGTGCACATTACTCGACGAGACGAGCGCACGACTAACGTGCGCTTCACCGAGACTTTTCTAACCGACAGAAAAAAGAAATGAATAATGAAGAGAAGCTTTTAATTTTCTTTTTCTTTATATTTTTGTTTATTTTGTTCGTTTATTTATTATGATCTGACGAGATGGGAAAATTTTTTTATTCGCTTTTCTGTATTTTTGATGAATATTTATGTTGAAGATTTAATTTCGGTAGTTGGAGAGGGATGAAAAATAATTTTAGTTGTTTTAGAAATATTTTAATAATTATAATTTGATCTTTTGATGAAAAGATTTTATTTCTATTGAAATTTCTTTGGAAATTTTACTTTATATATTTTTTTCTGTAACCAAACACCATAGCGGAACCGTAAAAATCACCCCATTATAATTTGATCCCTCAAATGTTTCATGAACTGAATGAATAAACGGAGAAAAAAACGGAATTTCTAAAGGATAAAATACTTGAAGAAATATTGAAGCACAAAATAAATTGATAGAAAAAAACATTTTATTATTCTTCTTTAGAAAAATAAAATTCTTCTCAATCTATTACAAATAAAAACAACTTTTTATTCTATTGAAAAATAAAAAGAAAAAAACAGATTCAATCTCACTCTACTGTACAACAAATAAATTTTTTTGCTTTCTGAATGTATAATAAAAAAGATAAAATTCTCTCATCCATCAAAAGAAAAATGAGGAAAAACAAATCTCTGTTTTCTCAATTACAAATAAAAAATTGACAAAGACGATGGTGGATCTATAACAAGAGGGCGGAATAGCAACACAGACACACATACACATGCACACATAGGGTGAAGTGATGTTGGTGTGAGCGGTTGGGGTCGATGGCACCAGAGAGTATAATCTCTCGTTGAAATTGCGCTGAGCACCATAATATGCGATCGCGTTTCTACCACACAAATACAGTAGAACTCACACGAACATTATCACATGGCATAAGAGTTCTATATGTCGCCAAAAATAGGGATGAGTATAGAAATATATATATTGCCATGTCATAAACACAAGCATATAAACACAAGACAGAAGAACTGTCACGTTCATCTTAGCTTTTGTCTTATTATTTAGTCGCAACTATTTTTGCTTTTGTTTTTGATTCTTCTTTTTTTCTTCACTGCTGCGTTTGTGTCTTCTCTGGTAAACTTCAAGTCACGCGATCAAAATGTACGTTGAAACGACACTTAACACAAACACAAAATACACAAATGTACATGTCTAACAAAAAGTATTTCTCACTTTGCGGGGGATAGTTCTCAGCCGGATGGTCCAAACGATTTACGAGCCAACGGGGTGTCCTTTCTTTTTCACGTTGTATAAATGCTCAAGACTTGGTGTCTCTCCCACGAGAACAACCATCAACTCAACAATGTTTTATTTTACTATATATATATATATATATATATGCAAATAATATTTAAGTGTATTTTGTTTGTGTTATTTTTGTTGAAATCTCTTTCACGCAAACGCATTTGTTTCTAATTCTTTGTTTTTTTTTGTCATTATAAACTTCTCTATATATTTTCTCTTTGCGCAATTGTTAACGTCATTCTTGTCGTGAGTTGAACATTAAAATGTCGGAATGAACACAAAGAAAGAATAGGGAAAAAAAAAGGATACAAATATGTGTATAAATAAAGAGAGAGAAATAGATAAAGAAGAATAAATAAATTGGTACGATGAATGAAATTTACGATTGCGAGTATATCTGATGTTGATAAATGTTGTTGTAATTATGTTTGAGTATATTTTGTAATGGAAATGGAATTGTGTACGATACGGTAGATCATACAATGAGATAGATTATAATTTGTTATTATGCAAGGCGGAAAGAAATGTGAAAAGAAGAAGTAGGAGAAGAAGTGGAAGAGGTGAGATGGTGGAGATGTGAAAAGGGTAAACTATGATGGAAATTTTTTGGACCTAATTTAATCCTGAGAAATAAATTCATCCTTCTATCTCTAATCCAATGTACATATATTTACCGTTAACTCTCCCAGTTGCTCCTTATAAGATGGAGAAATATCACGAGGCTTGATCTATCGTGATAGGAAGACTCATGGTGGCCTGTACATGTAGACATGTTAGACATGCAGAAGAGGATACATTTTTGTTATAGTTAGAGAAAGCCAATTTTATCCATTTAATTCATTTTATTTATTTTATTTATTTTATTTATGTATAATATTGTGAGTTAGATGAAGGATTTAGAATATAAAGTACGTCAATTATCGTTGAAAATAGAGAGGAATGAAAAAATTGGAAAAAAAATTATTGGAATTGAAATTTTATTCAAACGGTTTTGAGTGCTATATGTAAACGTTTATTTTACGCAATATTTTAGCCCACATCCTGGTGACGAGTTCCGGTGGAAAGTCACTAATATGTTTATGTATTTATGCGTGTGCGTGTTAGTGAGTTGAGTGTATTTGTGTTTGCTGAAGGATGGATGTGTATATTTATCACTCGTTTCTCCCTCATTGGTTATGGATAGGAAATCTTATCGCAATTATTCAGGTGAAACTTCATTTCATACTTCTTTTTTTTTCTTGTTATTTATTGGAAGTTGACATTTTTTTTTTTTTTCTAATGAATGAGATTAATTGTTTTTTTCTTGTTGGTGATCTGGTTTTTTCTGTGAGAGTGGAAAAATTGATGAGATCATTTAATGAATTGAATTAGTTTTGGGTTGATTTCGATGGGAAATTTCTTCTAATGACAATTTAATATTTATTTAATATTCATAATGATGCGACAATTTATTAGATAAAAATCGATTTCACAGTTTATTATAAATTTATTAGAGTTGATAATTTATTAAATTAGAAATATTCTTCTAAAAGCAAAATCTAGTTGATTGCAATAATTAATTTTTACATTTACCTTTAATTTCTTTCAACAAAATTCACACAATCAATGAAATAAAAATTCAATCCACATCTTCATCATAATTCATAAAATTTTTAGATTCCTCACAATAAATCAATTGAATTAGAAAACTAAAAGAAAATAAACTCATTGGAAAATTCATAAAATTATTTATCAAAAATTATCTAATGGAAAATTAATTTCCTTTTCGACATTATCTAAATCATTGGTAAAACAATAAAATAACAAATACAAATATAAATTCAATCTTAAATGTGTTATCACATGAAAGAAATTAATTTCCCATGACCCTGGTTTATCATGTTGGTATCGCAAATTTTGCCGTTTGAATTTTCTCTTAGTAAACGAGGCCAAAAAAAATTCATATGTGCATACTTACGTGCGGTAAATACCACCCACACTTCCCTCAACCAATACAAATACCTACAACAACAACAACACACACACACGCACGCACACACATACGTATACAAATAAACATAAACATACAAACATGCATACTCAACGTATGCGGGGCCCATTGTGCGTTGCTGACTCGTCTCTCTGTAAATGCAGAACCTGCAACTATACAACGGCCCACAAACGTTCCGAAGTTACACATTCACTAACATCACTGTACATATACAAATACATTGAGCGAATGAGAGAGGTAGAGAGATGAAGTGAGAGAGGGAGAGAGAAGTTGCGCCCGGAAAGGCGGCCATACGTTGTACCGAAAGCAGCTTTGCAGTTCTCTCCCACACGTTTTCTTCTTTCTTTCTTTTTTTCCATTTTTCATTTTTCATTTTTCATTCTATGTTTTTTGTCGTTGCTTCTTGCTTCCTCTTGATCACTTGGACACACTTGAATGTGTATATATATATATAAACAAAAAGAAGTGTAGAGAGAGAGAGAGAGAGGGATTGAACGAGGTATCCAGGCTGCAACGCCCACATCACCATGGATTTTCTGGGCCGAAAAATCCTTAGAGAGCCGGCCATTCACTTCCGCGTGACGAGGGTATATATAATTATGTATGTATATATGTATATACAGTGTTGGCAAAAGAAAAATCTTCCTCTCTCTTGTGATACGTGCGTGACAATGATGACAATGTGGAAGAATTTTTTTTTTTTGTGATTAAAATGATTCAGTTTGTTACCTTTTTTGATTTTGGGTATAAAAGTGGAGACAATTGATTTAGTGGTTGGATTTATTTTTCGATGGTTGTTGACTAGTTTATTTGGTAGGTTAGGGGATGAATTAATGATTATTTTGTATTTTAGATGATTGTGGGTTAATTTGAGTGGAAATTGTTTATTGAGAAGCTATGTGGTATGTAAATGGTGATTTTATTGAAGAGTCTTTGGATGAAATGAATTGAGAGTGGATTGAATTTTTAATGTAGGTTGCATTGACTCTGTTATATTCATTCTCTTCCTGTTCGTTTCATTCGTGTTTTTCTTATTGATAGATTGGAGAGACTGGACTTTTATTCAGGGTGGGTTTTCGATAAATCAGTGGTCTATTTTTATTTACTGGAATCATTTAGGTTATGTGTTCACTTACATTGATTGAACTTTCGATAAGTATATCAATGGTCGGTGTACAATTTTCTTGGGCTGTTGAGAATGTGAATGGGATTGAGAAACAGGGGTGGTTTTTAGGTTATTAGTGTGATTGAATATAATTTTGATTGGATGAAATTGTTGAAGTGAAAATTGAGGAAATGTCAGATCATCAATTTTTTTTATAATTTTTATGTTGAATTATAAATTTAGTTGACAAGTTTTATTTTTGATGAGGAATTGGAAATTGTGGTGATGAAAATTTATTAAATTGAATTAATTTTTTGTCACTTATTAAATGTTAATCAAAAGGGCGACGGTTCGTTCACTTGTTCTTTTTGTTTTATTTTACCTTTGAAGTATTTTACAATTGTGATTTTCACCTGTTTGTTCATCCACGCAAGTCAATTGGTGCAGACCAAAAAAAAAGAGAGTAAAAGATATTGAATGGAAGTGGAATGAAATTAATACGGTTTACTTGTGAATTAATACTTTGATATTTATAAAAAGAAGTTATCGATGAAATTAATTAATATAGATTGCAATCTCTCTCTCTTTCTCTCTCATTTTCTTTTTTATTTTACATCCATTTTGCAGATGTTATTTTTTCATATTATTTTTTATTCTATGATTGATCAAATGTCCGTTTGAGATGATAAACATTAGCGCAAGTGTATGAGCGATGTGGGCGTGGTTCTCGGTGAGAGCAGCGTCCAGTAAGAGAAAGATGCGCGTGGTGTATACATATATGCGGGAAAACGTAAATCAGAAATCACGTCTTTCTATTTTTTTTCCTTCTTTTCTGTTTCATCATGTTTTATTCATGTTATTATTCATCTTCATTTCTACACTCAATTAGGATCAATCTCTTCCGCAAACTGTAATAATTTATTTTATTATGATACGACGAGCAATTCTAAATTCAATTCAGTCAAATTATTCAATCCAATTAACTTATTTAGAATATAAAGTACTGAAAAAAAAATAATAACAGGAAATATTCATTAAATTAATACAGAATTTAATTTTTTTTAATGCAAGTACACAATTTTTCATAATCAATTTTGTTTTTCTTCTCAAATTCTGATTCAATTCTGATTAAAAATTCCCAACTCAATTCTTTTGTTCAATTCAAAAATTCGTTCGTCTTGGAAATTTTTATTTATATTCAACTGTGTCGTCAAATAATGTCACACTAAATAATAAAAATGAAGCAGAAAAATAAGACAAACAATCCCTCCAAAGACAGTGAATAATAAAAAACATTTCTCCATATTATATTATCCTCTATTATTTTTCCTGCATTCAATACAATTTATTTATTTTCTCTCTATAAACTATATCCAACGAGTGTGTGATAACCTCAATTTAATACGAATTTTTTCATCCTACTTGCTTCATTTCATCGTTTCTTGTACATATACATATACATGTTTTCCCCTTTACCCCGACATCCAGATAGACTTTATATATATTTGTATATATATATATAGTAATATATATATATATTATGTGCGGACTGGAATAAATTGAAACGAGCGATCGTAGAGAATATATAGACGGGAAAGGCGATGTGCATCCGCGCGGATCCATTTTCTCTTGTTACCGGGGTAACCTCGATTTTATATTTTTTCTCATGAAGGTCCCGGTTACAGCCCATCTCTTGTCACTATGGCCCCCCTCGCGCGATCGCGCGTTTGTTACTCTTGTGCGCACAGTAGTAAACACACAGAAAGACACACAGAATAGAGAAGAGACTACGGCTTGTGTTGCCTGACGACGTCGGCTCGTTTGCGGTTTGTGAAAGGTAGATCTTCGAGATCATTTTGCTCTTTCTCTTTATTTCATTCGCTCTCATCACATGAGTCGCGGTGCCAACCCACTGTGGGGTAACCTCGATTTTATACTATGTATATTTTTTTTTCCCTCTTTTTATCTCTTTTCGTTTTTTCATCGTTTATTCAATTTTTTTTCTCATTTCGATATGTAATTTTTTTTTTCTACTTTTTTTTCTGAGGTCAGCTACGATCTTACGACGATTACGATGACACTTCTATGTTTGTCTATGTTTATGTGTGTGTGTTTATGTGAAAGGCAGTATTATATAGCCCAGGGTATGACCAGCATCCTCGAGAAATCCAGTCTAGATTTCACGAGTCCTTACCTAGATCTTCATTTCACCAAAGCCATCAAATGTTATATATAAATATAGCTTGATGGATGTAAAATATAATATTGTTTTTTTTGAATATGATTTAGTTATTCTTTTCTTTTTATTTATGTAGTGTCAATGTGTAGGTTGATTTGTTGGGAATTATTGGGGCGTAATAATTGTCATATGAGCAGGTAGAAAATTGTTATTGAAGTGTTGTTTGACCGTGTGATTTAATTTTATGAATAGTAGAGAAATTAATATTTTATCATTTTAATTATATTTGTAGAAAAAAAATATTTTATTGTGTATAATTAAATTGCAGCGTTGGAATTATTTTTTTTTTGTTTTTTTTTTTATGTTGTTCTTTTGTTTATTCTTTTAATTCTATTGTTTTTTATTTGTTGTTTGGTTTAGATTTGTTATTTGATGTGTTGAATGATGAATTTGGATATTGGAAAGGAGAAAAAAATGTAGAAATGAAATTATGAGAACGAAAAAAAAAACTGATCGATTTTTAATTGCTCAATAAGGCAACATGAAGAAAGTGACTGGAGATGTTGAATGTTTTAGAGTAGGGAAAGGTGAAAAGCAAATATATATATATATATATAGAAACGTGTATGTGTATACCACTTTGACATTTGTTATTTAAAACACTTCATATTGATATATAAACAATTCATACACATTTATTTATTACGTGAACAAGTAAATAAATAATATTATTATTTATTTATTTTCTGAGATTATCAATTTTGTGAATTATTCATGGTTTTTATGTTTAATTTATTAACTCTACTTGGTGATAAATATTTCAATGTCTACATTTCTTTGTTGATTTTGTACAATAAATTTTTCATAAATCTTTTTTCATAATTGAAATTTCCTGGGCTGTTATAAATTTCTGATTACAAAATTAAATTAAATTTATTTTACATCTGTGAGAGAAACTTCAGATTTTTATTTCTATGATGAATAAATATTGAAAAATTATTTCTATTTAATTTTTGGAGGTTATTTTGTTGATGTCAAAATTAATATTAATGAATAAATTAATTAGTCGGGAATTCGGAGGATGAATTTAAAGATGAATTTGTTGTAAACAATGCCGATTTGCACTGTTGTAATAAATATGTAGATACAAAAGTATAAATATATATTATGATGAATTTTTTTTTAATCTACACCAATATGTATTTATGAATGTATGTGCACAAAAACAGATATCGTATCAACTCTTGTGCTCTCACTCAGTGCTTCTAGTCATCAGGAAACGAGTAAAGACTTGTATGTGACTTGATATACTATTTTGTCCGGCTTTATGATATGAGGGGTGGGGTCATTGACCGATGAAGAGACGCATAATCGGTGAACTCGCGAAAATTATTGCGAGATATCAGAATGAACATTCGAGAGGAAACTTGACATCAGTATATAGTTTGTAGATATCATATGTAATATTATATTTATCAATGATATTTATGAATTTACGATAAAAAGAAATTAATAGTACTCTTTGTAATTAATTTTATTAACATTAATGATTGGAGAATTATTATATTTTTTTTGTACATTTAAAAGAATATTATTCAAGTTTAATGATGAATTATGATTTTTCGTTTATGTTAAGTAGTTAATAATTTTTTATTTTAAATTGAAGTAGTAAATTAATTTTTTTATTTATTAATTTGGATTAATGAAAGTCAATTATTTATCTGCTACAATTCAATTTAATTTATAATAATTCTGTTTAATTGTTCAAGAACAATTTGCTGTGATTCAGTAGTAATAATTCTGATTCAAATCATTTGATCTAAATGAATAATCCACATTCTAATCTCTACTCAATTTTTTACTGTTCCTCAACATCTTTTTTTATATTTCAATAAAGTAACACACAGACAAAGGGCTCCATTGAACAGCAGGGGGCGATGACCAATTGTGCGAATCTCTTTCTAGTTAATATTCTTTTTTTTTTTCTCTTTTGCCAATCTATGAGAACAGGTCGATTTATCGTCGGGTCACGATGACTAATTGACCAACACAGTCACGAGTTCTATAGAACTTGCATTATCATATTCACAACAAAATCGTCACGCACTTGCACACACACACACACACACATCTATATATCAAATTACTATAAACAATACGCCACAATAAATAAAACAATAACCAAGTGTAATAACACAACAAATTCCAGTAATTTACAATGAAAAATTATCAACATTTATTATATGAAAATTTACATTATTATAAATTGAATATTTTTCTTCTTTTTTTTTTCTTGATATTTATTAGATGTGTAGAAACTAAAGAACAATTAACGATTTATTATTTATCAATTGTCAGATTTACTTTCATTCTATTCACCCTCGATGTCAATGTAACAATGAAAAATATTCTGAAAATAATATCATAAATATATTTTAATATCTATTTAAATAAATATTTCATATTCGCACCAATTTATACACATGCTTATATATATATATATTTATATGCATATGCGTCTGTGTCACGGGTCATTGGACTCGGGATATTCTTGGCAAGCGCGTCTCTATCGTTTTCTCTCGTTCACTTCTTTTTTTTTCTTTTACATCATTTTTATTTTTATTATTATTGTTATTATTATTATTATTATTATTTTTTCTTTTTTTCACAATCTCTCTCACTTCAACTCTAACACTCCCCTTTATTTCATGTGTGTTTCACACACTGTGATGTGAACACCGGGTCTTTTACTATGACCTCTTGCCTTCTTCTTCCGTACTTGTATGTATATTATTTTCCATTACTCTTTTAAATTTATGTGTGTGTGTGTATGCATACTATTTTCAAAGACATTTAACGATTATTTTTTGACGCAATAGCGAAGAATACTTCGATGTTATTAACCCTTTTACTCATCCTTTCGCTTTTATTTGATGGTTGATTTTTTTTTGGCTTGGTCTTGATTGCAATATTGATTGCTTTTTAATGATCTGGAAGGTGTAGTTTTGTTTTTTTTTTTTTATAATGTTTGTTTTGTTTTTTATTCTGTGATTGTGTAGTTGATCGTTTGCGTTGAATGACTCGTTTTGCAATGTAGCAAAAAGTTAAAGAGTGATATATATATGTATATGGAGGATAAATACGAGAGAGGAGGTGGAATTGTATGCAAGTGACGAATAAATGTCAGTGCGAGAGTTAATCGAGTTGAAATATACATTGGGTTGTATTGGGTGTGTATGATGATGAGTGCATTACTCTTTTGTGAATGTGGATTATGTAAAATGTTGAATTTATAGAGATGATGATTGGATGATTTCGTGTTTTTTCAATTTGTTATTTTTTTTTTATTTATGTTATGTATATCAGTGTGGATGACCGATTTTTGTATCTTTTTGTTGTAGTTTATTGTTTATTTTCGAGCTGGATTATTTATTAGACGTTTATGTTTGTTTATGTGTTTGATGTGTTGGAATTTTAGAATTTTCGAGAATGGTATGATGAAGTGAGATAGATTGTTGTACATTTTTATTTATTTGTTTATTTCTTTTGTTTATTCATTTTCGTTTTTTTTATTTATTGTTTTATTGAGAAATGTAATTGTTAGATATTTGATGATGGTTTTTTTAAATTTATTTTTTTGATATTTTTGGGTCAATGTGAATTTTCGAGAGTGTTGTTGTGTGATGTCTTTAATTATTTTTGATTGTGATGTTCTCATTTATGAATTGGGTGCAATTAAAGTTTATTCTTTAGGTTATCGAAATTGATATAATATTTCGAAATTTTATTGTTTAGTTGATTATAATTTGATGGAGCAATTTTTGTAAATTACTCAATGTTAAGTGTAATAGATTTGATTGGCAGCATTTATATAATGATTCTCGAACATTTTTGTGAAATGATTTCACTGCTATTTATAGATTTGAAATCACTGAAGAAAATAGGAAAAAACTTGAGCGAAATTTGATGTTGAATAGAGAATTTGACACAGAAATTGAATCTTCGATGTTCAATTAATTCTTGTTAATTTATTAACTAATTATTAATCACAATAAAACAAATGGAAATTGATTAATTAATTTGTAGATATTGATTAATTGTTGAGTTGATTAAATTTTATTGATGAATCATTCATCAACAATTCAACTAATTGGATCATTCAATTAATCTTTTTTATTATTTTCTTATTGCAATTTATTTCCTGTATAAAAATACTGGATCAATACTGGAGGGCGCAATCCACCACCCGCTTTTATACCTTTAAGTAGAGATGAAATCACGTCGGACACACGATGGATGCTAGTAGGTACGGCTAGTGACCAGTCAGACGAATCGGGGTTAGTGCGACCTCGTAGATTCAAGCTTGCAAACTGTGACTTGTCGCAATTGCAATGTGTAACATTCAACTTATATTAAATAAACATCAATGTGCATCGCTTTATTGCTACAGTCTTACCCAATTGACATAAAACCAACGATTTTCAACCGTTTATATTTAAACATACCATGAAAAAGCATTAAAGTCATATTAAAGTCATTTTCAAACAAAAATAAACTTCGGACAGAAATATCTTTAATTTTTGTAATAAAAAATATTACAGAGTCAATTTAATTTATTAATTTGAAAAATGTCTTATGAATATTAATTTTGTTAGGAATTTTGTTGTGTTTTGCTTCCTCTTTTTTTCTTGTTTATTTATTGTTTTGTGATTGTATCACAATGTATAAGATGAAAAACTGATATCAATCAGCTGTTTCATAACTGTCAAACGCTTTCCCTTTGATCTCTCTTGTAAAAGGCACACGACCCCTTCAATGACACTCCTAACAATAGTTTTGTATATAAAAGTAAGTGTTAGAGACACTTTCGAATTAAATTATTAACATTGATATTCATATTTGATAGTTTGAAGTGAAATTTAAAATATGTTTTTATTAATTCATTTTATAACTTTCTCTGTAATTTATTTATCATAATTAAATTTGAAAAATTATTATTAATTTGTTGGATTTTTATTTTGATTGTGATTTTAAGACAAAACAAAAATGTTTGATTTTATCTATTTTACCTGTAGAGAAATAGTACGACGAAACATCAAACGATCAACGTACACACGTTCATTACCCGTAAATCTTCTAACGTCGTAACAATAAATCTACAAGTCTCCCTTGTCTCGTAAAGCCAAAGCTTCTTGAGTATATACTTTGTTGCGCATGTCGTTACTTGCACATAAACAATTTGTCAAAGTTAATTTACAAATAATATATAGAGTTGAGGAATATTCATAATTAGATTGGATTGCATGAATAAATCTTTATTGATTTTCATTAGAAATTTAATTTTCCTTTGTTGTATTAATTTGTTTGTGGGTTTAATTATAATTTGCAAACAAATAATTTGGTTTGAAAAAATTTACAGGCAATAATCATTTTATTTTTTAGTAGCTGTGAAATTCTTTACTTATCGTGTAATCTTTTTAAAATACGCAACTGTCGAGACGAAGAATTTTCATATTTGTTTGAGATAAAAATAATCCTCAATTAAACAAGGTCGAATATTGCAATGTGTATTGTAGACCGGTTGGTGCATTGTACTAATCATCTTTTTTTTTTGTGTTTGAACAAGTTGAAGTTCATGGGAATAATTTGTATTTAATTATTTAATTGAGACAGAATTCAATGAAGATATTGAAGGAGAGATATTCGCATTTTATTTGTCTCTTTTACGTTGTCATCTCTTTGTTCATACGCGAAGCTTTCTCTTTGAAGAGAAAATAGAACAACAAAGTGGCGACCACTCTTCGGCGATATATATATATGTGTATATGCATAATAATCACTGTAAAATTATATCCTGACAGTATTATTTACATCCGTTGAAAAGACAGATGAACGGACGGTTAAACTTTGTATTGTCGGTGGGTTTTTTTTTTTCATTTCATAAACTATCAATGAGAAAATTTGTGTAAATTGAAATTGTTGAGATATTAAAAATAGAAAAATATTGTTTATATTAATAAGAAACACTTTTAGATGTTGAAAACAATTTTTTAAATTTATTTTACTGTATATTAAAAATAAATCAGATGATTGATGGTAAAGAAGAAAAAAGCTCTGGGGAAATTTATCACTTTGAATTGATAATTCATAATGAATATATCCTGATGAAAAAATTGTTTTCCTTCACATAAAATATTGTGACGCAAGTAGAAAACTTATCTTCATATAAAATCTCATGGGGTCATTATTCACATTATTTTTACGAATTAAAAATAAGTCCAATGAAAAATAACTTTCGTTTATTTATTATTCGTCAATATAGAAACAGATTTTAATTTAATAATCAACAAGTAGCTCAAACAGATATAAAATTAAATTCAAACCAAATACACAAAATTTTAATAGAAAAAAAAAACACGAAATTCAACCCATCCAATCATTTAAACAGAACCCCAAATAAATAAATCACTCTCGTTCATTCTCAATAAATTCTCAAGTCCAGTTCAATAAAATCAACAAAAAAATCTCAATACACAAAAAAAATTACCCCTAAACGACAGAGAAAAAAAAAACAAAAAGCTTCACGAAATATTGAGCTAAGTAAAATGAGTTTATACAGTGAGCAACTGCGAGAGAAAAATATTGAACGGGGAAAAAAGAAATGAAAGAAGAATTATATATCCACACAAAGTTCAATGAACCCATTCGGGAGTTTTTAATTGCACGAGCCGGCGGCCAAAGCGAGCACTTTTTTTTTCTTTCACAATTTTTTTTCCCTTTCGTTTGTTTTTTCTTTGTTTGTGTTCTTTCTTTTTTTGTTCTTGTTTTCTTTTTGCTCGTCGACCCGGCGGTTTTATTAACGATTCTGGACGCGCCTCTGATCCAATAAACTAGGTGATATTTCGGCTGGTATACGGAGAGGCCCTCTTGTGCGCTCACGCTCAACTTTAACTTGTGCCAAACATCTCATCGTCCAATTTTCGATAGTGACTAATATACATGCACACACATATCTATATTTTTATATTCATATGATACAATATAGGTACATATGCAGGCGACTTATATGTATAATATGTAACATATTATATTCAACACATATATAGATATATTTATTGTATTTATATATATATAATACAATACTCTCGACTTTTAAACATGTGTTAAAAGTCGAGAGTAATTCTTCCCCGCAAGCCCACAAGTTCACTGAACTCAGCGACGTCGTGATACCGCCATTGCTGGGAATTTATTATCTCCTCGTGTCGAATGACGCCTTGTTCATTTTTTCTTTTTTTTTTTTTGTTGTATTGCCCTCTGGTCATGATGATGCGTCGCGTCTCTATACTAGCGCAATAGTTCTTCTAATTTCATCCGAGAGCACGATCATATAACATCAGTAATGCTCTGGAAGTGCGTTTGTCATGGGTCTGATCGTCAGGTGATATTTCATCATTTTTTTGATTTTATTTCGTTTGTTTTTCTCTTTTGTTCTTTTCTTATCGATTGATATATGTTATAATTAATTTTTTTTCATCGACTTTTTATTAGTTGTTTTATGACTTTTAGGGGGATTTTGTTGTTTGGTGGGTTCATGTATGGACGTGTGAGAGAATATTGAAGGAATTCATTTTCTTTGTTGACGTTCGATTGGGGATTTTGGTTTAGGTTTTGGTGTTTGGTTAGTTATTTTTTTTTTTGTAGATTTTCTAGTTAAAATGTTGTTGTTGATATGTTAATTGGAGAATGTGACTGTTTCTTATAATGAATTTTCGTTTAATAATTCGGTTGGATAATTTACAGTGATGATTTTAGGTTAAATTGGTTCATATTTGCCTTGATTTGGAGCAAAAGAATAAATATTGATTTGTTTCTATCGATTTGTAATTATTTATGTTTCTTCATAACATCCGGTGACTGTTTTTTTTTTCTTTTTGTTTGGATGCAATTATAAATGTGTGAAGTCAAAGAAATAATTTATCTTCATTAGATACAATGAACCATTTTTATTTAATAATATCTCGCAATTATTTATCATTTAGTTTCTTTTTTCTGACCTCTCAGTGGACTCAATTGCCAAATTGTTGAAACAAAGTAGAATAATTTTATCTGCGTCATACAATTGTAGATGAATGTGAAATAATTTTTCTTGTGTTTATTTATGTCATTTATTTATTTATTTATTTTCTTTTTCTTTTTCTTTTTGGTTTTTCCATTTTTACCTCATCGTCTTACACGGGTCAAGGATGATTCATTATCTCGGTCATTTGCTCGCATGCCATAGGAATCATTTCCCTTTTATTTCTAAAACAGGTCTTTGTGTGTATTCTCAGGAATTCGTTAGAAAGTTGCGCGTTTATAAGATGGTTGGTTGTTGACGAACATGGTGAGAGACGTCGTGAGTAGTGAAGATGTTGTGACTTGTTTGTGTTTTTTATTCTCTCTATTTTATCATCATCATTATTTATTCATTTTTTTTTTCACTGTTCCAATGATTCCACGACTATTTCGCATAAAAGTGTTTGAAATACTCAATGTAAAATTGTCTTTACTATAAATAAACGATATATAGAGAGACATAAATGGGAAATATTTGAATTTTATATCTTCTTTTTTCGATTAATTTTGTAATATAAAAATTGTTGTTGATTTACTTATTAATTTTTTTTGTGGTGTTTTTTTTTTGTTACAGAGTGGAAAGCTCGGCGCTGCAATTGGTGTGTCCATTGGATTCTCGTCCAGTGCAGCTGGTCTTCCGGGGATTGCAGGTGTTCAAAGAGAAGCGCGTCCTCCTTCGTGATGTTTCCGGGGTGGTGAAACCGGGTGAATTGTTGGCTGTCATGGGACCATCAGGTATATTTTTTTTTGTACATTTGTTCGTTTATTGATGTAGTGTTTATTATTTTAATATATCATCGTGTCTTAATTACTATTAATTCATCTCTGACATTTACCTTTGTTCTCTTCCCTTTTTTTTTCTCCTCCATCATTTATTTTTCTTTTCGTTGGTAATTTTTTCTTTTTTTAACTGAATATATTCAAACGCAAAATTATATTGACTTTAACGACTGCACCAACAGCAGCAGAGGCAAATTTATTTCCACCCAATTATCTCTCCTCAAACTTTGATGATGATCGGTTTTTACAATACCTGTTGCAAAAGTTGTAAATCATTTATAAATTTAAAAATTACTGGGAGTGAAAATTTTTTTATTCAAATATATAATTTTAACCGTTTGAACTTATTTATTTTGACTTACTTATTTATGTTGTTTCAATAGTTTGAATGAAGTTGAAGGATTTTGAATTTTAATTTGGGTTAAGAATTTTAAGAATTTTAATGAAGATATATTCGAGGTGTTTATTCAAGTGAATGATCGATTATAATTCCTGATAATGAACAGTTTGGAATTATTTCACACAGTACAACTGTTTTTATGAATTTTTAAGGTTAATTTTATTTATACATATTGAAACTTTGTGCAATTTTAGTAACTAATTCATTTTATATTTCAATTTATATTTCTTGGTGAGATTGTTTGTACTTCTTTTTTTGTTATTTTTTTTTCTTCAAGTTGTGTCATACTTTCTTCTGTTTATTGAAATAATTGAAATGGAAATGAATTATTGAATTGGAATATTTACTGAATGCTGTGTTGTTACATTTTTGAATTTAAACTAAATTTAAATGTTATGAAGGTCAGAGCTTCGTGCTCTATCATTTGTAATGTTTGAAGATATTGCACAATCAGTCTTGAATTATTTGCGAAGAATTATACGGTATTTATATTCTTATCTTATTACTGTACGAAATAGAATTTTTCAATCTCTAATTTCAACTTATTTACTCAAATGTTCGAACATTAAATACGATGCATAAAACAATTTTACAAACTTTTATATCACATTTTTTATGAATATTTAATTGCAATTTATTTCTCAACATGTAAATTTAAAAATGTATTCGAATTAAATTTGTTAGTAGATAACAAAACTATTTATTGTATTCACCTAATGTTTTTAATTAAATTATTGCAATGTAACAATAATAATTAGTTTTATCGAAATTTATGTGAAGAAATCATGAGCAGACACAATATTAAAGTGAATACTAAACATGACATTTAAATATCACTTTTATAATTATGTCATCAAACATTTCTCAAATCACTTGCCAAATATTGACTGTTTTGAAATCGTCAAATACAATCACATTGAACTTAGAAATCAGTAATGTAATCGCATTTGAATTCAAATGGCAACCAACGATAATTTATTTCAAATCAATTTCATTTATTTTACTATTAACCAATTAGAATTTCACAAATTTGCAACATGCCTTCATTTTTTATTAATAGAAAGTGCATGAATAATTCGTTAAACTTTTCAACATCACTCATAAAACTATCAAAATTCACTACAAACATTTAAAAAAAAAATGTTGAAAAATTTAACCAATTTGCAATAATTGTGTATTTGAAATCTACTTTTCTTCAATACTTTTTACAATTATGTTATATAAATAAATTATTATTTTTTATGTTTATTAAACAGGTTGTGGGAAAACGACACTATTAAATTGTCTCTCTGGCCGTGTTGGTGTTGATGCTGGTGAAATTTGGTTAAATCGTGAAAGACTGACAAAAAGATGGCGTCGAAGAATTTGTTATGTACAACAACAGGATGTTTTTTTTCCTGACCTCACCTTACGCCAAACACTTGAGGTAAGTGTCTGTGTTCACTGTCTACATTTATTCAAACATATATAAATTCAAATAATCCAAATGAAATAAACATGATTTTAGATAAGGCACCCAAAAAAAGAAAGAGAGAAAGAAGTGGAAAGATAAATAAAATAATCGCCAAAGTGAACACGAAGTTTTTTAAATTGATCAAACAAAAAAAAATATATATATAAAGATATTGATATATATATTTCTATCGTTATCCTTCTTTCTTCTCCATGTTGGGGTTTAGAATGAGAGTTATCGGTTTCAACTCCATTGGGGCCAGGTGTCGATAATCTATCAACTGTCCTGACTAAACTCGGCGAGTGGCTCGATGTTATCGGGTCACGATATCTTTATGCCGAACGTGTGAAAGCGTTAGAAACCAGGAAGTAGACACTATATACACAACACACGCCGCGGTATCCTTTAGAAATTGCGTGTGTGTCTCGTGACCCGAAAATTTCGCCCAGACGAAATGAAATCGTCGAAATTATACAATAGAGGACATGACAATTTTAAATTCAAAGGTCTCGAAATGAGAAAGAGGAAAAAAAAAGGAGGTGATGAATAACTTTGAAATAGGAGTCAATGGAATGGAATAAAATAAATGAATATCAGTCTGTAGAGGTTTTGATCCTTGAGATTGTGTTGGATTGAGACAAAATTTGTTGGCTTGTGAGGATGAAATTCACAACAGATGTTGGGATATTGATTATTAATATTTTCATTGTGAATTTTCGTGTAATATTTTGACATTAATTCCTTCGTTGGTTGAATTATTTTAAGGGATTGAAATTTGAATGAGATTTGGATTTATTGATGATGTCAGGGCATACAAATTTAGATCACTTTCACAGATGTGGTTGAAAAGGTCCTTTCATTTTTAATAATGAATAATTAAGGCGCTTCTGGAAATCCATCAGACGGATTTAATTGAAAATAAACAGCGTGAAATTTTTTTATTGCCGTATTAAGATTAAGAGTTGGAAACACTTTTCATTTTTATTTGCTAATGTGCGAGAGCAGACATTTGGATTAATTCTTCATGCAAAAATGGTCAATGGCCTACTTTCAATTTCTTTTTTTAAATTAGCTTGCAGGACATTAGAGCGAAAATAGAAACTTATTTCGTCTGGCGAGGTTGAACTAGATATTGCAAAATATTGAAATTAATTCCTGTGGCTTTGATTGTGTACAGTTTTAAAATGGATGAAGCGATTTTGATTATTGAATACTGAATTTTGATAGAAAAAAGGTGACTCATCGATTGGTGATAACCAGAATTTTGACTTATGATGATAAACTGCATACAAATGCAATTAAATGTCATATTATGCTAATTTCATATGACATGAAAATCTTTTTCATCACAAAAATGAATTGTTAAATGTTTCCAATTTTTTAGACCAAATCCTGAAAATGAATTGTTGTTCACGATAATATAAATAAAATTTAGAGACTTAATATTACAGGAAAAAAGCGGATATCAAGGTTCTCATGAACCCCTTACAGTCAAGTCAAAATAAATGCGAATTTCTTCCTCAATAAAAATTTCTGAGAACGTAAAATGATAAGATAAAATTCTTTTTTCATTTATTTCGTTAAAAACTCAAACTACTTTACAAAGGTTATCAAAAAAAAAGTCAAATTATACACTGAGTGCTAATTCTTGTTTCAAATGATTCATTAATAAATTTAAAACAGAAGTAAAAAAAAAAACGAGGTGGAATTATCATTTCATCATGAAATAAAAAATAAAGTTTCAGACTAAAGAATCAAATTTAAATGAAGGGCTACTGCAACGAATGAGAAACAATTTATCCCCCTAAAAAATGGAACACAAATTTACAAAATTCGTCAAACTTCACCAAACAATATTTTAAAATATATTTCCAAGACTTCCAACCCCTTTTCACCACTTCAATCCCTCCAACTCATTCTACACACGAAATAACGATCAACTCTTTAAATAACTCAGTACCACAATTAAATATTCAACAATGTTAAATATATTCAAAATTAACTGTCGAATGGTCACAACTAAAAATGAACACGAAATCAAATTCATCTCTTGATTTGACATATCCATAAATACTTTTTAAATAAAATCAATTTCATTTTCATATGTATCATCAAACTGTCTCCCATTTATCTTAATTATTCAGTACATATCAAAAGCTCTAAAAATAGCAAAGCATTATAACAACTATTGATCAGTAATTCATCATTAAAACGCGTGCGAGTGAAATAAAAAGAAAGAAAAAAAAAAAAAAGGGAAAAAAGAAACAGAGTTAATTCAAGTGCGTGCGCAATTGCAAGTTGGTGCGCGCAATCTTCGTCATTGGACGTCTTGTGTGGCGGTATAGTACATGACCGTTACGCACACCGCCCGCTCTCGTTGAATTGCGGTGGGAGAGCCCAACCAGCCCGCGCGTGACGTCATAACTCGGTCAGTGAACCGTGCGTCTTACGTGTTTGAAAAACATTCGGCGCCGTCTACACGTTGATGCATAATATTGCCTCTTATACACGCCTGACCACGCGCGCTTCAATTCGACATAGAGGGAGTAAGAGTGAAGTGGGGAGAAAAGAGGAAACAAAATAAAATAAAACAAATAAAAAAACAAAGTGGAGAGAGCAATGTGGAGACCCGAAGTTCGACCCGAATTATCGAGTCCCAAATGTATATGTGTGCAATGAAAATAAAAAATGAAATAAAATATAATAATAAAAAATAAAAATATATTACGAAGAGACGAAGCAGTTGGGACTAACGCTCATCGTTTCGTTTCGTACGTGCTTTCTAACTGAGAATAAAGCAAACTGAGGTCGCCAGAATAATTCGTGGGGTGAACCCGCGTGTGCGACAACGACTTCTTATGCGTCGAATAGAGTCGCTGGAATAAAATATACGACCTCAAGTATGAATACATCCGCATTGAGAGAACGACTGGTGAAGAAATGATAAAGATGAATATTGAATGAAGTTGGGGAATAGAAGAACAAAGAATAGACTAATGAATATTTTAGTAGGATTTTTAGTTGTTAACTTTTATTATTGATGAGTTTGAAGGGCGTAGTTGACTTCTTGTCTTAACCAACTTTGCGAATATGTTTCAAACATATTTGATGAATTCTTTTTTTTTCATTCCCTTTGTTTGGTAGTTGATCAAAATTTTTTTTCTACTGTTTATTAATTCTAATGTTCAATATATCTGTTGAATTAGAAGTCACAATTTATCAAAACTTTTCGAGATATCTCAAACGCAAACACAAAAAAATTTCATACAAAATTAATGAACTTCAACATAACTTCAATATTATAAAAAACAAATTTTTTCTGGATTTGTGAAATTTTAGAAACACTTTTGATGTTTAGAATATGAAGAAAAAAAAAACAATTATGTAAACTATTTTCAAAAATATCTGAAGACACCATTTTCGCCTAGACCAGATTCTTAACATAAACACAATTTAAAACTAAAATAATAATTTTGATTGAATATATATTCTGGTATATAAATAATATGTTATGTTTCTGGTACTCTAATATGGCACCTGCGAAAGGCCAGAATTGCGAAAGATATGTTCACTATACATCTAAAAGTATTTCGAAAGAACCGGGAAAAGAATTTGAAAGGAAATGAAGTAGAGAGGGAATGAAGCGGAGGTGCTTATACATATTATATATCTATACACATAACATAAATACATGCATAATATATATATATATATATAAATACCCATGCATATATAAACTAAAGTTCTCTTGAATATATCTGCAGGCACGTGCGTTCATCGCGTCCCTGCGTCAAAGAAAGTCCAACTTCGCATACGTGCAAAGTGACACATAAATGATGGATGTTTCAGGTGTGGCAATTTGCGACCGATTCCACTTCTATTTTTCTTTTTTTTTCCATTCATCCAACTTCTAAGTCTAGATAGAAATATACACTTTAGAAAAATATTACAAATCCAATTAAACACACGAATGGATGTTTCATAAAATTATAACAAAAAAAGTAATCAAAAAAACAGTTTTTCTGGAGAAGAAAATTAATTTTTATTTTATTAATTAAAGAAGGGGTTGTGAAACCTCAAAATTGTCACACTGAGCACAACTAGATCAGTATAAAAATAGTAACATGAACGTATTGAATTATACAAGTTAGAAAAGATTAGAAAAAATTAAATTGCATGAATAAATAGTATGACATGAAGAGCGGTCAGGAGAATTGGTTTGCATTGGTCAGACATGAATATACTAAACGCATTTCTATTTCTTTCCACCAATACAAATCACTATCACTTTAATTAAATCACGTGAATTGTTTTATTTACATCAATATATATAAGTTTATTTATTTGATATTGATATTGAATAATAAGAAAGTTGAATACAAATAATAATTAACAATGATGAAATGGAACATGAGAAAGTTTAATTTTTAATGTGACGAGAGAATTTTATTTGAAATTTATTCTTTTTTTGTTCCTCTCTCTTTCTCTCTTCTTTCATCTCGCTTTATCTTGTTTTTTTTTCTGTTACTTTTTTTTTTCGCTTGAGTAATAATGTAAAATGTCGGCACAAGGCCGAACGACGCAGAGGATATAGCGGCGTGTGGTGGACCTGTCCCAATTTTCGTATGGTCGACCATCAACCGTGAAACGTTGTGTGGGCCCAAAGAGCTCTTACTACACAACGATATATAAATGTATGAATGTATATAAACACACTCATACAGATACACACACGACGAAACGGGACATTACGTAGAAGACGCCATAACGGCATCTTTTGCTTTTACGCCCGCCACTTCTTAGTGTGTTGGTTGAACGAGAAGAGAATGAGTAGAGATCATGAATGTACACACACAAAGACTTGGGCTTTTATATGCCATGGATACATAGTAACACATACACTTTTGACAATGATAACTCTGGCAAAATAATTTTACTACCACTCCCTTTTTTATTATTCATTTTACACGACAACTGAGAACTGCATTTTTTTTTATGCAGAATTGTTGTTGGATTGATAATGAACGAGGAAATAAAGAAAATATTAAGGCAAGGGAATAATGAAAATCTTTTTATTTTTCATTGTTTATTGAAGGAGAGAGACAAATTTGATATGGGAGAGAGGAGAATGTTGAGTGGTTTGTTTTAATTTTAGTTGATGTCATTGTTTATAATGATTAAGAGAATGTAGAGCTGACAAAATGAGAAATTGACATTTGGTTATACCAATTGATTTCATGGATGTTATCAATAACGAATTGAATATGAAGAATGAGAAATTCTCATTTTGTTACACGAATTTTTATAAATAATTAAATAGGGAGAAGGAAGAAGGGTAAATTTTTGTTTGATCAATAATATTAATATGAATGATTGATAAGAAAGAAGAAAAATTGATGGTTATTTTGAATATTATTTATGGCAATTGATTGAAAATGCATCAAGTGATAATAAACAAAAATATATGGTTGATGTATATATAACAAGGAAATGATATTACGTTTTAATTTTAGTATCAAGCACGATTGAGGCTTCCGGATACACTCTCGCACGCACAGAAGATGCAATGCGTGGATCATATCATCGAGGTTCTCGACCTCGCCGGCTGCCAGGATACAAGTAAGTACTCGAGTTCACTGCAAAAGTCATAAACCAAATCGTGTTCTCTCCCTCTGACATTTAGATGTCGTAATCGTGCTATGCATACTGCTGCATAACGCTTTTTGGGGCGTGTTGCATTTGTGGGTATATAACGAAATGAGAACGCAGAAGTTCTGAGTTAGTAAACAGAGAATTCAAAAAATTATGTATGTATAAATGTATGGATGTATTTTTAACGATAAATTTGACATACTTAATGTTTGCTGCTTTTTATTTTTGTTTTTGTTTTTGTTTGTTTTTTCATTTTTATTAATGTTATTTTTGGTTTTATTTTTTACAGTTATTGGGGACTATACAAAAAGAGGACTCTCTGGTGGTGAAAAGAAAAGGACGAGCATAGCGTGTGAATTATTAACGAATCCATCATTAATGTTGCTTGATGTAAGACACTTTTTTTTTCCTGTTTATTGGAATAATTGACAAGTCAGTCTTTTGATAATGATAGAGAAATGAATAAATTTATCGATTTGTTCGCTGTTAAAAGGAATTTTTGAGTTTATAATTATCAACTTCGAAATTTCATTTCGTAAAATGTTGAAGAGAAAAATGTTGGCAGAATTGTATGGACTAAATTAAATTTCATTATGTTTGGAAATTACTTTGTCGAATTCATAATTAATAATTTGCTTCTCATTGTACAAAGTAATTTTGAAATTTGTTCATAACACGAAGTACTCAAAATGTTTTTTTTTGTCAAAAGGGTGGTTGGGAGAGTGACGTGTTTTATAATTTATTCTACAATTTATTCGTCTCTCATCATTTTGTTCAGCAGACTGACTCATTGGAGAACAAGAGAAGAACAGCACTCAAAATAATAATTCGAAATCAATTTTGTTTTTAGGAACCAACGAGTGGTTTAGATTCACATTCAGCACAAGCTTTAATATCAAGATTAAAAAAATATGCTGAGCAAGAAGGAAAAAGTATCGTCATCACTGTGCACCAACCAAGTTCAAGAATGTTTCACAGTTTTAGTAAATTATTATTGCTTAGTCGTGGTCAAGTTGCATATTATGGTTCTACATCAAATATTGGGAGATTCTTCGCTACCATTGGATTAAATCTAGTGCCACATTATAATCCTGCAGACTTTATACGTGAGTATCATTTCTCGTATTGCAAATTGAATTGAGAAAAAGATAATGGATGAAAGAGCAAGGAATTGAGGGGTCGACGTGAATAAATGTAAGAAGTGAATTAGATATGCAGATGGAATAAATATAATATGGATTAATTTTATGCGGATTTACAGTGGAACAAATAAAGGGGCCGGAAGAGGTCAGAGAATGCATCGTTGCAGCAGCGAGAGCTGCAAGACAGGGTCCGGATTGTCCACCGGAACTTCGTGCCGAGTATAATCCAAGCCAACATCCGCTCTGTGATCATCTCATCCATTATCACGAGCATCATATTACCCACAACGGTATAATACACTTTATACAATGTATATATTAGCAGAATCTCATTTAGAATCATTCGAAAAAAGAATATTACATAAAACATTAAGATTAATCAATCGTTTTTAATGTTCTATAAATTAATTTGGTACATCCATTTTTATCTCCACACTTATTCCTCAATTTAAAATTAATTATACAATTCCTTATTTAATATTAACAGTGAAGGAGGATGAAGGTCGTACGTTGTGGCTGGATACACAAAGCCACGCAAGCAGTAGCGCTAGCTCAGCAGCAGACGACGACTATTCCTGGCAGTGGCCCACGAGCTTTTGGTCGCAGTTCAAAGTAAGTTAACGACAAAAATATTCGGGTGGCAATTAAGACGTCGGCATCATGTCAATTTATTATTCAACATACAGTTGAATAACGATAAATATTCGGAAATAATATGAATGTTTTTTACACCCACATTCTACGAATAAATTACTTAATGAATTCATGTTATGTTTATTTTATTTTATATCTTTTCTTCCGTCACGAATAGGTATTATCTGAGAGAAATTTTCAAGAAGCACGACCACGAATGTTGTCACGGTTAAATTGGTTACAAACAATAGCACTTGGTATTCTGGCAGGATTATTGTGGCTACGATTACCACGAACTGAAGCAGCATTGCACGATATTCAAGGCTGGATGTTTTTTAGTACCACATATTGGATGTTATTCGCACATTTTGGTGCTCTCTCCAGCTGTAAGTGACATGACAATGTTCAATTTATTCTTCTGAGCTTTAAAAATATTATATATGTGTATTGAAAGTGAAGGATATGTATTCCTATTTATATATTTTTTATTTCATTTAGTTCCTCCCGAACGTGAGGTTATTAATAAGGAGCGTTTGTCGGGATCATATCGACTATCAGCGTATTATTTAGCCAAAATGGTTGGTGAATTACCACTGACTATAACTCTTCCAGCAGTTTATCATATAATCAGCTATCCAATGTTGGGCTTCCACAGTCCGGCGGTGTTCGTCACGCTACTTGCCTTTTTACTACTCAACACAGTCGTAGCACAGGTACATTTTATTATTAGATTAGATTCTTGAATGAAGAAATTTATGGTGTGAATGACTTTAGATTAGAGTTAATTTGAAATGAAAATTGAAAGTGCGATTGTTTGCATTGATTTTTAGTCATTATGCAACAATTCGTAACTTCTTTATCGTTGCTCAGATGTTTAAAATGTTCTTAAACTCTGTTAAATGTATTGGAGATTTTATTTCAAACCAATTTTGCTCATTAAGATTGTCAATTTATCTTTTAATTCTTTCTCTACATAAATATTTGTTGAGAAAATAATAAAAAATCTTAGATAAAAACATAATATTCTAAGAAAAATAGCTTCATGTGTATTCTGAGAATTAACATACAATTATATAATAAAATTTTATAATTGTTACAGTTATAAAACAGAATGTTATCTTTTGTGTTCTTTCTCTAGAGCGTCGGTTTCTTCGTTGGTGCGTGTTGTTTAGATCTTCAAGTGAGCATAACAGCGTCTGCCTTGTACACATTGGCGACACAATTACTCGGTGGTTATTTAGCAACTGCAGTACCACCGTGGCTGGCATGGGCACGCTATGCGAGTATGGTACACTATGCGTATCAAAATATGCAAATACTCGAGTTTGGTGTCGGCGATCCAATAACGTAAGTAATTCTATCTATAGATTGAATGATGATATTATATTTGACATCATGACAATAAGAGATATCAATTTTGTCTTTTGCTTCTTATGTTTATTCATCTGCATTTTTTTCTTCTCAATTAGATGTTCGCAACCGAGCAAATTTGCAGAGTGCCGAAATGGAACGACGATACCAGTGTCGGCGATATTAGAAAGTCAAGGTGGTGCACGTGGTTCTGGTCTACCTCTATGGGCAAATACTGCAGTTTTACTTGCATTTTTAGTGGTGTTTAGGACCCTCGGTTACCTAGTTTTACGTTATTATCGGGTACCAAAATAGATTCACGAATTAGAAATAGAAAGAAAATAAAATGAAAACCAGAAAAAAAAAAATGAAAACTCCCTGTCAACATTTATAGTAATGAAAATTTTCTACGTGACATTTTTCATACACATGAATCTTTGATTAATGTTCAATTTTTAAATTAATTAGTTGATTATTATCACTTCTTTGTCTTTTATTTTTTGAATGATCAATAATGATTTATTCATTTAGATATACTGACTACTAGATAATATTAATGAGTGTACGGCGCGCATTCAATTATCAATTGAACGCTATATAAGAAATATCTCATGAATTGAAATCGCATCGAAAAATTCATTTTTTTTTTCTCATTGCTATCTTTCGTTTTTTTTTTCCTCGTCATTTTTCCAATTTTTAACACACGCACATCTCTTTCTACATGCATTCATTCAATTAATCCATTGATTGTAAGTGTCGAATAATTGCCCGTGCATTCAATAGTATTCGGTAAGGTAAATTAAAAAAAACCGCGAGACTAAGAGACTTGGGTGAGGAAGATTATGTAATATATAGATATTTTATGAGAGGAAATATGTGAAAAAAGTCGAAAAAAAGCTGAAAGAGAAACTCTGCTGATAAAAGTAACAGATTAAATCTGTATATGTGTGTGTCTCTGTGTGCATGCGTGTTTATTTCAACTATAAAAATTAAATATAGAAATGAAGAAAAAAAAAATAAAGGAAAACACGAAAAGATCGAACAAATTTTAGTAATATAGTGAAGAAGATTAAATAAAAGGAAGAAAAATAGTAAAGAATGCAAAGAAAAAGATAAATAAATCAATAAATATTTACATGGCCCAAGCAAAAAAAAAATCTCGTGTGCATGAGAAAGATCAAATTATTCAATGTCAAATTGGAGATTACAATTTACATAAATACTTATATATACATCGCCAAATGCAGATAATTGCATTGAATATGAAATAGAATAAGACATAGGGAATAATGAAAAAAAAAAGAAGAAGAAACAGAATATCCTCAAATTTGTAAACTTCGTACTGTTTATTTTCTCTTTTTTTTGTCTTTCATTCTCTTTTTAAGCAAAATGTTACCAATATTGTGGCTTTTTGATCACAATTAACGATATCATCTTCATCTTCATTATAATTTTTCCTTCTTTTTTATTGCATATGTATTCACTCAATTTCATAATACATAATGCGAGAGAGATTAATCATTGAAAATTTTCCATGCACGCGAGTTGGAGCTCAAAATGCTGACAGAAAAACAAAAATACTTGACTGATGAATTTGTATGAACTACAAAAAAACAATTATCTGCTCGGAATCATACATACATATATATGGATATGAATATATATATATGTATAATTATTATATTTAACGCCGTTTAACCCGATGAGCATCTAGTTAGAGTTATCATGTATATTATCAGTTCTTTTTTTCTCTTTTTGATCATTTGCTACTATTATTTTTCATTTAGTACTTTAATGCATCATTAATGTTATTGTTATCATTTTTATTATTATAACTATTATTATTATTATTATTATTATTATTATTATTATTATTATTATTATTAATATAATTATTCATATTTTTCTTATTATTATTTTAGAAATATTAACAGTGTAAGTTGGAACTGTTTTTCTCTTTTCCTTTCAGTTCTATCATTGACAATTAATTGTGATAAGCCACAAAATTATTATGCTGCCAATTTACAAAAGAAAAATATGGATGAATGAGTGAGTGTATGAATATAAAGATAGTGGTATTTATACATATATATATATATATATATATATTTATAGCGAATGGCTATTTTATTCGACCACACGCTATACATTTCTGTCAAGTCGCATAGAGAATTCCATATGGTCACGACGGATAGAAAATAAAAACAAAAAAGATTAGATAATATAATATTGAATTGTGTGTGGCGGGGTAAATGGAAAAGTGAGATGAAAATTATTCGAGCCATGCAACGAGTCCCTCTCTCATCCACGACGACGTTGACATATAAGCAATTGAATAATAATTATAATAGGAAATCAATATTGGCGAGACTGAAGCTGTGCCGCGAGTGAGACGCATACTCACGTCATTGACGTGGAAAAAGAAAGAAGAAAGAGAAAGAAAAAGAATCGAAGGGAGAGAATATTTGATAGGAGTTTAATTATGATTCCCTCGACACACATCGGATAATTTACTATCCATTTGATAAGTGACGTTGAAAAAATATAATAATGAAAATAATGATGAGATATATGAAACACAGACCAGAGAGAAAGATTATTTATAATTCATTCTCTCTCAACTTTCTACCATGTATATAGGAAAATAAACAATTGAAATAATAAAAGAACATTATTATATACTTGTGCGCATTTATCTATATGCTCAACGAACTGAAAAAAATTGAGGGACAATGTGAGAATGCGCTTCAATTATCGATAGTGGACCATGGATAAGGAAGGATAATTCTAATATCCATTTGAGTTTTATAAAATCTATACTATGGGTAGCAAAAATAAAGAAGGATTAAAAACAATTTATTAATCCATCTGGGAGGAATAATTAACAACTGATATTATCACGGGTGTCGTTATCGCAGTTAAATTTCATTTTTTTTTCTCTATTTCGAGTTGCACAGTCAAGGAATGCCAGTGATTGTTATATATGTATAGGATTGATAGTTATATTATTACTATTATTATTGAAACGATATGAACGGAATGATATTATCTGGATTGGTGATGATATGGTTGGTGATAGACGCACTGAATGTGCTTTGTAATCGTTTAATCGAAACAAATCGTCGAAATAATATTGTAATAGATCCACCAAGTGTTCAATGAGTTTGTGTTTGATTGAAATATGGCAGAAAATGGGAGATGTGACTGACGCAAATTAATGCTGTGTTAGTGCGTCATTATTTCATGTCTTCGTATTGATATTTTCAATAAATATGTGGACGAAATTGATAATAATGAATTAGTAAGAGCGCATTATGATATAATATCACTTCAAGTTGAAGAGAAGAATATGAAAGAAAAATGACACCAAAATATTTCCTGAAGCGAAGATGTGGCTGTGGCAACGTTATAACAATTTATTATCGATTATTATATTTCCTTTGCTTGTTTCGGTTTTTTTTTTCAATTATCACGAAAAATTAGATTGCACAATTATTCACATAGTGGGAATGATATTGAGTTGAAGTTTATGACGAATGATAATTAATTATCGGTGAGGAAAAAAAATGATATTGAAGAAGATTATTCAATTTTGTTTTCATTACTTCTTCGTTTCTTCATTGACAAATCGGAATCTCTGTAATAACTTTTATGGTATTTTTTTCTCTTAGGCATCAAATGCCCAAGATGAGAATAACAATAACTGAATGAGAGAAATACTTGACAAAAAAATGACAGCAAATTCTATCCTAAATGAACTGTAGCTCAATAGACGAGATAAAAAAGAAAAAAAATATATCGAACGGACGTTTGTTTCACACTTTTATACGTGTATTGTATGGTTTATTGCTTACCAGCAGTGAACCTATTTTTACGCTTTTACAGACTTTTACAGCCGCTAATCGGTCTTTTGAGACATAAAAAACATACATAAAAAAAATACAACCAATACCAATTTTATGATTTTTATTTTCTCATCCTCTTTCATTTCATTGTCATTACTTCATCGGGAAAGAAATACACATGAACAAAAAATTTGAAATATGCGGCGCGCTTTCGTGCTTTACCACAATTTCGTAATAATATTGAATGTTCGTCATTTATCAACTTTTCCCACATTCTTAATCACTAAAAAAATTGAAAAAAAAAAAGAAAGACAAGAGGGATGAATTCTTTCCCTTAATTGAGACGCAGTGCCTTTTTTTTATTGAAGTAACAAACAATAAATCCGTTGATAGTGCCAATCGAAAATAAAAACGATTGGATATATGGTGGAGTTTGTGATTCGAAAAAAGGAATAGAATAAAAATGGCGAATAATAAGTGGAAAGAATAACAACACGACAATGATGATTACATAAAGAGAATAAAAGAAAATTATTGCAAATGATTGCAGGAAAAGTAAACAAAAGAATATTCATTGATTCATGTGAAAACACAGGATTTTAAATAAAAAAAAAAAACGAAAAAAATATTTATATTGACCATGCAAAAATCCATCTTGTCAAAAATTATCCTACAAACAAAAAATAAAAAAATAGAGAAAATTATGGAAATTATAAAACTAAATCAGTGTGCTTTGGTGTATACATTCGCGATTATATAATCGTATAATATATCGATGTAAATATTACCATTATATAATTACATAACATCACCAATGTGTTATCTCATGAAAATAAGAAATGAAAAAAAAAAAGTAAGAAGTAAAAAGTGTCCTCGTTGGATTTGACAATGGTTAACCCGGTGGGAGGATTACTAAGGATGCCAAAAAGTGTTCCATTAAATGAATACTACCAATAATCGGTAGATGAAAGAGATATACATGAATTCATAAAAACAAATCAAGTTAAATTATTAGGAAAAAAAAAAGAGGATTAATGAATATAAATGAACACAACACGTGGAAATATTGATGAAGGGGAAAGGCAATGGGAACGAAAAATGATAGAAACGAAAAACGAGAAAGTGAGAGAAAAAAAAAAGAATTCTCATGAACAAATATTCAGTTAAAACTTGAAACTCAGAATTACAAACACATTACAAACAAATATACAAATCTGAATGAACAAGAAGAAAAAGTAACTCAAATCAAGACATAAAATAAAACTCTTTACACAGCTATATACAATGAATGTAATTGTACTGTACTCGCCACAATAATTATTAAATAACAAACTTTACCGATTATTCATGAAAAATCCAATCGGACGCCAAAACCATCTCCCCAATATGTCATTATATCTTCTTTCCTCTTCGTCACTCATCAATGTGTATATAAAATACATATATGCATACACATAAGCGCTTAATATTAAGTAAAAAAAAACATCAACAACAACATTAATACCATTATATGTAGATTGATATTAATTTATCGAATAGTATTATCCCTATTGTCTGTCATTGAATGAATGATTCGCAGTATGATGTATAACAAGAATGCGAAAGGAAAAAAAAACAACATGATAAGATTATTCTTTTCATCTATAATTGTATTACAATTATATCCATATGGAAATTTATTGATTCATAATTTATATTATTATTATTTATATTTATACCATTATTCTTATTAATATTATTAATACTATTGTAATTCTCACTAGCAACATGTTATCACTTCGGTTATAATTAATTGATCACTTTGATTGCGATTGTAAACACTTATTACTATTTTTATTATTATCAATAATGTTGGAAATAAATGTAGAGATTTTTGTCATGATTGTTTATATTATAAACATAATCAGCACAGATGTAGTGCTGAAACAAGAAAAAAATTGTCTTCAAATATTTTTGTTTCATTTATTTTTCATTTCATTTTCTTTATTTCTTCTGTTGCGATTGTATACTATTGCTGTATTTTTTTTTTTGTTCTTTTTGTTATTATCTTTTATTTTGTGTGATCAATTGAAATATTTCCATCAATATAAATTTATTATATACAATTGTAATCCCGTGCGATAACGCGAACAAAGCATCTCTACATGGTATATATATATACGTTTTATAGATAATACGATAATAACTGAACCAATGTTAGAATTGATATAGATGAGAGGGAAAAGATTGGAATAAGAAAAGGACGGAGGCACAGGTGTGTAATCCAGAACGATGATTATAAAAAAAGGAAATAGTGAAAAAATAAAAAAAGTAAAAGAGTATTTAGGAAAATTGAATTTAAAATCACTTTTTTAATATGACGATAATTGACATTGTGACGTTGGCATATTTTAAAAATGTTTTTGCTTATAGATAAAATTAATTACGACCGTTGCATCAGTAGACAGAAATAAAAGAGATGGAAAAAAAAAATTAATTGTTAATGAAAGAGTTGACAATGCAAAACATATTGTTCTTCCTCGAACGTTTCTTTCTTCATTTTGAATGGAAAAATAAACGTAATACGTTGAATAAAGTAATGTAAGAGCAGTTGATAGAGGTGACATGAAGAGAATTTTAGACAATTGCGGTCGCTGGCTGTGCTGTGTGCGTGTGTAAGTACGTAATATTGTTGAATGCAATGTGATAATTTGGAAGTTTACGATCTGAATTGTCACGTTATTGAGTACGTTGCATGAGAAAGGAAGAGAAGGAAAAAAAAGAAAAGAAAAGAATTATAATTAAATCAGAAATTTCATTCTTATTATCTTAATATGATTATTAAACAAATTTCGATTTAAATGGCTGATGGAAAATAAAAGAAAATTATTCCTAGCAATTTCACGCTGAATTCTGTTACCGTTTTACTCGGATCAAATGATATCATTGATGTATTTATGAAATGATCTTTATTAAGTCGTTTATACATATATGTTCATATATAATTGTATATATTAAATATTAAAACCAAGTTCCCGTAAAACTCAATGTTTATAAGTCAATTTTTGCGTCTGCATTGCAAGAATGTTTCAATGTTCCCGCTGTATTTCACATAAATTAGTTACAGCTACTTTAAGAACTTCACGAGCCATCTAACGGAGTTGGAACTCATCTGGATGGAGTATCAATTGCTTTACAAGTGCGGGAAATGATGACGGAAATTCGAAAAGTCAATAATGATGATAGGAAAATTGGATATGATTCACTGACTTTATGAAGTTTTTTTTTTCCTAGATATGACATTAATTTTTGTTTACAATAACACTTGATTGTCGGTGAAGAAAATATTTTTAGAAGTGGATGTTTCTCAATGTTCCAAAAGTCTTTCAGTAATTTTATAATGTTATGCAGTAGATAATTCTAGTAGTGGCGTGTTTTTTTATTTTTTCTACATATTTTCCGGAATTGTGTTTACTGTTGATATCGTCTGATAGTTCACGTTGATATCTAATGGCAGATTTGGAGTTGATCTACATGTTGCTGATTAATCAGAATGTGACGAATCATATGCACCATGATGAAATATTCATGAATGTGAATTAAAAACTCAATGGACTTTGTCTTGAGATCCGTTCCAATCCTCGATGTCAGGGTCATGATCTCCTATTTTCCCACTGTGAGACCTATCAATACTGAAGTGAGTGATTCCAAAAAGGAATTGCGATCTGAGAACTTTATGAAGTAGCAAAACTCCAACTTCTGATTGCACAAGAAGTGTTGAAATGTTTGTGAAAATTATACTTATATTTTTGTCAGTGTCGCTTGTTCATGGTAAGTTGTGTCAACTTCATTCAAATGAATTGACATTCGGCAATAAATCTTGGTAAAATCTTTCATTAAATAAAATTGAGAGAAGACATGTGAATTCTTTGATCCAAGTAATTGAAGTTATTTCATTCATTCATTTACTTGCAGCTACGATTGGAAGTGACATTGACATTGCTAGTCCAACTACCTCAACTCATCGAAATATTACGAAAAAATGCTTTGACTGCATATGCGAAGCCTCTTCCGGTTGTGATCTCAATGTACAATGCAAAGAAGGTGTATGTGGTCCCTTCAGCATTGCATGGTCGTACTGGTCTGATGCTGGGCAATTTACTATTAATGACGAAACTCCGGATAAACCTAGAGGTAATATCTCCACATTCATTCATATCATTGTACATAACTGTCCCAAAGATTTGTATATCGCAATTCTATGATTTATTCGAATAGCCTATGCACATTGTGCCAACGATCTCATTTGCGCCACCAAGATTGTACAGGGCTATATGGATAAATTCGCTCAGGTACAATTACTCTCATTTCCATGTAAATAAATGAAACTTAATCCTGGTATTTTCGTGATCGCTTGTATTACTCAAATAATCAATACTTATTATTTTCATAGGATTGCAATGGAGATGGTGATATAAATTGTGACGACTATGCACGCATTCATCATCTCGGTGGTTATGAATGCAACAAAACTGTTGATATCCAATACGAACAGAAATATCAATCATGTATGAAACAGGCGAACGATCCAATCTTGATCAACCAAAAAATATACTAATACCTCTAATATTATCAGTTTACCACACTGTATCCATCTTTAAATATATAAATTTTACGTCCTTGATCCTTGTGGGGATTGTATGCCTAAAAAATACAATCATACATGATTAATCAGTCAAATAAATGATTTATATACGGGCGAAGAGTACAGTATAACAATTTAATAAAGTACGCACCTTCGACTGGAGCGTTGCTTCTTTCACATGATAATCGCTAACAATGAATATATAAAAAACTACATAATAACCTTAAGATGTAAGGGAAGTGTACACATATAAAGGCACAGGAACGTCCGTTACCTTTCAACGTTACAATTCATCTTTCACGCAAAGTCCCCATCGCAGAGCATATAAAGAAGCATCGGCCTCAAAGAATATGCCGACTCTGTATTCTAACCTAAAAAAAATGTAACATTTCCCATTTTTCTCATACACACATACCTACATTATATACATTTACATATATATAGACAACAATTGAACAGCGATATAAAATGAACGCTAAAAGATAACCTCCCACCATCAACAAATCACCATTTTATTCCTAATGCAGTGAGTCATATAAAAATGTTGCCATTGTATCATGATAATGACACACTCACATGAGTGAATGATCAATGCAGACATCTATCTCCATTTTCTCACTCATACTCATACAACACGCATCGTTTTATGTATAAAATTTCTCAGTTGTATTTATGTTTCGTATTCATCAGGGCAGGCTTGTGAATCTGCTTTTCAACATTTGTTTCATCTGCAAAGGTAAATCTATCTTTTCATACACCTACATACACATCTTTACACTTTGCGTACGTATACATTTATGTATATATATAGATGTATATGTGTTGGTAATCGTCCGACACTGAAGTCTATAAGCAACCAACAAAATCAACCAGCTGTGCTTATGAAACTCTGATTCGTCTATGTAGGTACCTACTATTTAATCATCATCATCAACCACCGAGTTATCTTGCAACAGCCAAATAGACCTGATAACAAATATTGTTGGTGTGTGTGTTTGTGCCGGCGGTTGACAGCAAAAACCATAATACTAATTGTTGAGCAACAATGGTTGTTAAAATCTACATATCAGGCATCAGCGGTAATAAGGAAGTGAGTGTAATAAAAATATTTAAATGAGTAATAATTGTGGATATATAAGTTTTCTAATGTATTATATTGGAAGATTGAAATGGTCCTTGAACACTGGGCCAATCCTACGCTGATTGTTGGATCTCTCTTTTCTCTTGTGACATTTCACGATCCATACATTGGGTGTATCAAATTACATCGTTGTGGCCTTGTTGAATAATTTTTATTATTTATTGGGGCAAATTTTATCATGGTGTATTAGTGCTGATTGTTCATTCATGGATGAAGAGCATTCATTGTCATGTTGTTATTGTAATCAGGTTTTTTTTTTACATGGGTGGAACTCAATACTGAATTTTGTATTTATTCATATATTCAGTTTTTTTGTTCTTGTCCTGATTATTGGCTTTGGTTTGGTTACAGTGTTGCGATATTGAGTTCATTTGTGAATGTAGGAGAATTGAGTGGAATAATTTTGCTGGTTCTTCAATTGATCAAAACAAATTGTTATTTTGTTACCATTATGATGATGATTATGATGATACGCGTTTCAATTAAATAAAAATGCGGATATATTTGCGCAATTGGATTGCCTAGGTCAACTATTAATGTATATTAACTTGTTGGCAGACAATACTTTTAGTACGAACATGTACACGTGTCATTGATGAGCACTTGTTATTTCTTTTGACACTCAAAATAACGCTATTTGTTTTGTGTAATTTGATTTGATGATTTATATTGATTGTTATGTTATTAATTGATGGTTGTTATGTTTTTTGTTTTTTCAAAGGTAAAGAAACGCCAACAAAGAGTACTCATGATTTTAGACAGTAAACATGTTGAATACCAAACAATTGATATAACGGAACCGGGCAAAGAGGATGAAAAAGAGTTCATGCAAGCTAAAAGCACCGTAAGAGGTAGCAAACATCCATTGCCACCACAGATTTTTAATGAGTTCGATTATTGCGGAGTAAGTCAACTTTTTATGATAGCTCAACCATAAATAGGGATAGTTTTTCATAATGTTGAATTAATTATTATACATTTACATAGGACTATGAAGATTTTGATTCAGCTAATGAATTAGATGAATTGGATAAATTCTTGAAATCGGCAGTGCTCGATGACGATGTGGATTTATCAAATGAAAAAGATAAACCTGAAAATAATGAAGTTCGACAGAATGGAAATGCATCGAGTCGAGAGGTTGGTTTTATTAGTCTATGTCTTCAATCATTGTTTTATTTCTCACACTCTCATATATTGAGACAAGCTCGTGGGCCTGTTAATGTTTATCCCATATTTCAGGTCTCCACTGAGAAAGATGTGAGCGTTGCCCACTCCGGAAGGTGAATAATGACAAAATTGAATAATTTGAATTAATTATTTTCACATATTTTCTTTTCTTAATATTTTTGTAATTTGATAGTGAACTGAGCCAGCGACAAGGCTCAACAGTTGACGCTGATAATGATGATGACGTTGATAAATCAAATTCTGAGGAAATTGACAAAACTACAAAATCATTAGCCGATGGCGATTTAGAAACGGAGGAATTTGAAGATAAAACTGAAGAAAAATCTGATGAACAGGAAAAAGAGGAATAAAAAAGGAATTGTATGTATAAACGGGAATTCAGAATATTTATGCTCATTGTTGTATATGTACTTGTAAGTATATAACAAAAATGTGTATATTATTCACACCGCAATTTTCTTTTGTTAACAATTTCGGAATCATATTCCCACTGATGGATATTTTTTCTTATGAAGTCTTATTCATTTGCAAAGACTAAATACGAAGATACTGCCATCGAAAACAGTATATACTTATTGTTTATTTTCTAATGCAATTAAAAACATTATTAATAATTTAGTGATTGATTGGTTTATTATTTCTTTGCAAATTATCATTATTCCCTCGCACAATTGGAAAATTTAATAGACCAAAACAGTTTTTATCGTACAATCAAACAATAATCGAATCCCATTCGAAGTAATTCAGAAAATTTCATCCACAACATAACAACATCAAATACCGTTATGAATTCTCATTCACTTGGTTAACACATATATATTCATATATATTTTTTTTCTCCACCAATTACATTCATGTCCAGTGCATAAAATGGAAAAGTAATGACGATACAAATGGAACAGCGGCCTGGTTTATGATACGTTTTCTAATCAATTTTCCCTTTGTGGAAACGCTTTTACAGAGTATTCATTACAATATGTATATGCACTCTACAAATGGAATTCCCACAATACAAGACAGAATAAATACATATATATATATATATATATAATTCATTATACTGAATAGAATTAAAAATTATTTAATTATATTTCAAATTAGATTTAATATTATTAAGGAATTGAGAAATTTTCTAGATGTACAATTTTCATCGATGATTGTTAGACAATATTACTATTGTTATTTTCAATGAGCAATGCTAATTTTGAGTTGACTTATGTATACATACATGAATACATAAATATGCATATATATGCATATATTTATGATAAATGGGAAAAAAATATTTATTATTGATAAGAAATATTGTATTTAATGCGATACTGCTGTTATATGAAATGATACATTTGCTTTTGAATATGCGATCATCATTCAAGGAAAAAAAAAAAGAGAAAACTATATTGAGATGCCTCAATGACGTTGAAACATTTTCCAAAATTAATTCTGTTTGTTCTGTTCTCTTGACCACATGATGATTCGCATGCTTCCTGAAAAAAATAATTTAAACATCGTTGCAATTTATCAATGATAAATAATATTGCTTTAGATATACGATGCATATTTAAAGGTATTTGAAATAAATCGAACAGAAAAAAAAGAAAAATAAAACCATCAACAATTTCTGACGAATATTCATTTATTATATCTCCTCATTTGGTTACTCATCACAATTTTTTAATCCCATTCGGTCTTGATCATTCGTTTTTATTCTCACATCATGATTCTATATAAAGCACCGCAAATATATTTATGTTCTATTTTTATTAACCGACATAATATATATGCATATGTTATATATAAATATACTTCCAACGTACTTTAATTGCTACAATATAATACCATTATTATTCTACCCAATGATTTGCTTAGAACAAAAGTAATAAACAAATCAATATTTTCTCTTTCTTCAAATATTCAATCATACTTTCCAGGTAAGTAAGATGATAAAATTATGAGTTCAAAATTATATTGACGTTTACATGAGTGGTCATAAATGACCAGTGAGTCAACGTAATTCATGTATATGTATATAAATGCTCGATGTAACAAATTAATTAAGAAAAATTGATTTAGATTCAATAAAAATGACAATGATGCAGCTATTATTATGCATTATTTGTATAAATGGCATTGCACTATTACTCATAAGTAAAATTGCGTGAGTGTATTCCTGTTTTGCGAATGAATAAACTCCTATTATGTTATTATGCGTGAAAATAAGAATTGAAATTCTATCACTTCATATAGAATAGTTCTATAGCAATAATCTATTTTTGAACTTTTATTTTTGAAGTTATTGATACATTTTAAATTTAATCGGTAATTTTTTTTCTTCATCATCGTCAGAAGTATTGTTCTGTAATAATGCAACGATATTGTCCTGCTTGCAAATTATTCATACGCAAATAAATGTTTATATTATTGTAACCTGATTTGTGTTATTGAGATTTTGATTCCATATTCAGAGTAGACCAATTTGTATTCGTAATAATAAACTAATAAAGTCCTATTCTCATGATCTCAGAACGAAAATAATGTATAGAAAATTTTTTTAGAATTTCTCATTGCAAGCGCGATTTTGCTATAAATAATTATCATAAATAGATAAGTCGACTTGAAATTATGAAATATTAATATTACAAACTATTGAAGGCATGTAATATAACTGTGCGTTGGTGACAGTGGGAAAAAAGATTGATAATAAAAATATCTTACATACAATATGAAAAATTGATTTAAGTATCTCTGATAAATTCATCATACCATTTTCATAACATTGTTCATAACATTGTTCAATCGAAAAAAAAGGAAAAATAATAATACTCCACTATGCACCCCATTCAAATACTTTCAATAATTAATAGAATTTTCACATGATTGTTCCATTCATTCCACCGTGGTAATTATCAACTTGATTTGATTATTTCAATGTAAAATGTTTTGACACTAAGAAATATCTAAAAAAAGATTGTAATAAACGTTTTCGTTATCATACCAATACGAGGTTAGATACGACAATAATTAATGTACATTAATAATCGATTCAAATTAAAGACTTCATTCTTTTCTGATGTCTGTTCTAGATATATAGCGCCTTCAGTAGTTTGTTTCTTTTGTTTTTAAGATCCATATCCCTACTATTATTTACTAACTTAACTGATAAATCTATATTACATTATGAACTAGTGATTAATGTTATAAATTCAGTCCGTACCAAAGTATTTTTGCCCGAAGTGATTTGGAGCAACATTATGAATTTCCGATGTTAGGAATTTCATCTGCAACACATTTGTACAAAATGTTTTATGTTAAAGATTCAACTGTGTTCTTTTTTCCAATTCCATTCAATGATTAGAATTTATTCATCTCAATTCTTTTCTTTTTGAAATTGATTATATCATATGAATGGATTTCGCGTCTTACCTTGGGAAAAGCAGTGACTAGTGTTTTGGCAGCTGGTGGTGTACAAAATAAGTTAGATAAGATTATATTTTCTTCTAATACATGATGTTCTTTTAGAACAGCGATAGCTTTTATAACAGTATTTCCCGTACCTGTAAAATTCAATAAAAGACCAATCCCCACGATGATAACCGATGCTTCTCATACAGAATATAGACAAAAAATTCGATTTCTACTCACTCATTATTGGATACATTAATAAAACTTTTCGCTCAGCTATATCATCAGGAAATTTGGCATATACAACCTTGGCTTCATGCGTATCTATATCACTTTCAACTAATATTTTCCCAATTCTTATACTGCGACAACAATCTCTCAAACCCTGAAAGTTAATTGAGAAACAAAAAATGATTAAAATCTTGACAGACATTTTTTTATTCCAAAAAGATGTTTTTCAAGGTAAAATGTTTGTTGATTATTTGATGAATATTTGATGAAGCAATTGAGATAGCGCGCATTATAGAATATTCAATAACGTCTTATATATTTTTAGCTGAACGAAAATAGATGTGAACTGCATTTTAATTTGTTTTTATGAATCACAAAAACCATGGGATCTTGCGCAGTCTGAAATGTCCACCTGAATTGCCATATGTTTCACGTCAATAATTTTTAGTTGGTAAAGAATTCTGCCCCATATTTTAAATAATTTATATGAGTATGTCTATTGTTACTAACAGAATTATGAAAATTAATAACTATTTGAAATATTCTTTCAAGGATGTTGATTGTCTTTTTTTTGGAATTAAATTTTGGTTTTTATAAGTGACAAAACAAGATTCTGTGAACTATTGAATGAGTCTAGTTCCAACGATGATAATATTTATAATAAACATAAAAAACATTGGATGATGAATTTCACATTAATAAAAGTCTCACAATGCCCTGTCAACTTTCGCGGAATTCTGAACATCGAGGAACTTTACGGCTTCTACGACTGATAAAAATAATTACGCTTGTATTTTATGTAAGCCTGTATTCTGCTCCGAAATATATGAAGAAATATATTACAACTAATAACAATTCAGACTTATTCCAGTTGCAAAAAAGGAAAATCACCTTGAAAACAATCTTCAAGGCTGAAAGTCCTTTCAAAAAATTAACACCAGCCAAGACTACATAAATTTGTAGCGATAATTATGCACGAGAATTTATTTAATTAGACCCATTTATCAAACACTAACCCAGAGTTGATTTCATTGTGTTTTGATAATGGTAAATGAAATATTTGTTGATGTAAGAGAAATAATTCATAAATATATCGAATTCGTTCCAAATAAAATCAATCACTGAACATACAAAACAATGGATGAATTGATCATTAAAAAACCTCTCTCCAAATATTAAAAACTTGCAAATATTTTACCTGCTCCATTGCTTCGCCACTTCTAACTATCGACACACCACAATTTCCTTTTTGATATTTCAATCCTTTGTAACTTGCACCAGTCGGAGTGGTAATAACATACTTAGTAAATGGCAATTGATTCAAACTTTCTTCAATAACAAGTCGAATCTAAAAAAACAAATTTTCACACATCAATAATAATAAAACCAATAACACATCACAGTATATAATTAAACATCACATCGTAAATTGTTCAATATTGTTTACTCGACACCATTAACATGACTTTCCATAATTCAATTGAATTAAGTAAATATCTTACCAAACGATCGGCATAAAATTTAAAATCACTCCTCGACGTATTTCTGTAAAAATAAAAAAATTAATTAAATAATGCGTTATTATTAATAAATTTTTCCAAACCTATATATATCTAGATATAATTAATATCACATGCGACCGCGTGGACTGGTTCATATGCACTTACTTATCTCGCAATATTGTTTGTAATTCTTTCACTTGATCATTTGTTGCGAGTATTTTTAAATTCGACCCATATTCATCGATTGCATCGACATTATTATCATTAAGATGTTTTTTTATTGTAGTAGTTGTATCAGCAGCGCCCATATTCCCGTAATTATTATATTTAAATTGGCTTATGTTGCCCTTTATACTTTCAACTTCTCGCTAATATACTTCCATAAGCCGGGCCACGAACCACTGCGAACCACGTTCTTTCTATCACCGTCCCCACCATTCGCAAAACACAAAATAATCGAACTCGAATAATTATTGCACGTGGAATCAAACTCGAAACAGCTGATTTGCGATAACTCGATCATAGATACTCAATTTCTGTGATATCACACTCGAATAAATGTTTATCGAAAACTGGCAATCACTTTCGTTTCATTGGCACATTTCGACCAATCAGTGAACACTTTTCAAAAATACGCGCCAAAATCTTATCATCATTATTCAATTATCACAATGACTTCTCAATCTTATTGATAACTTTAATTAGTACGTTACGTAAGCTATGAAATTGACACAAAAAATAATATAAATTTTAATCCTGTAAAATATTGCTTATAAAAATGACCTTCAATTTAATACGACGTTTATCATAAGCAATGAATTAATCATATGGACAGCATTAATGAAAATAATATCAAAAGTCTGTGAATAAAAAACGCCCACACACGTATCAGTATTTTTTTAAAGAGAAAAAAAAGGAAAAAATCGTTGGCGCATGCGTATTACAAGACAAAGGTAAACTGCGACTATATATGTAGGTATCATGTATACGTGATATACATAAAAGTTTAATTATTCTTTATCTCCCAGCATAAAAAATCAAAGTAATCAATCTCAGTAATAATATATTTTTCCTGTGAGAATTATACATAACCTCAAACATTCTGAAAGTAACAAAAGCATAGGGCGATAGGGTACTACATAAATTTGTAACATAACCTCGAAAACACATCCAAAATGGATAGGCGGTAAATCCAATTCAAATTTATAGCTATATATATTTGATATATGTAGACATACACACAAATAAGGAGTCATATTACATATATTGGTAACTGGCGCAATCAGAGTATTGAGAGCAATCAGATGTACGTTACATTTCTCTATCTCATTTTCTCTTGCATCTCGCTTTATCTTGCCACTACTCTTCGTTGCGTGTGCCCGCCCCCTTAACTTTTTAGTTGGAACGATATAAAAGACAGTAGTGGATCACACATATACAAAGCACACACACGCAGACAGACTGGAGAGTAGGCATCAAAGCAGTACAGTCTGGCAGAGTCGGCGTAGCTGGTTATAGGGGATAGGCACGTACGAGGCAGCGGACACATCGTATCAAGGGCTGGTACCTACAGGGTCCCCATCTGAATTAATTATTAATTTATTTATACGGGTTATACGGTCCAAAGAAACAATATGGTATAATTTAGCTCATACACCAATTCTCTAAATTATCACATTATACAATAAATATAATAAACAAATTATACACCGTATGCCGTACGCGGTTGGTATGCCGTATATACGGAATAGTTGTGCATCAAGTAGCATCATTGAATTTTGTACACGGGGTTAGCGCCTATATAAGTCGCTCAAAGATGACCATAATTGTCTTTCTCATCGACACCTCCGCCTCCATGAATCAGAGGGCTTATTTAGGAGGACGCCCGACACTCCTCGATGTTGCTAAAAGTGCGGTCGAAACATTTGTTAAGGTATGATAACAGTATTTTTTTTTTTTACTGTTTGCCAATTGATAGAAGATCAGACGGAGTATATAACCTCAATTTCTTTATATTCGATAGAATGCAAAGTTTTCATGATGATGTGGGCTGTTTTCATATTTATGTTTAGTTATTTGTTCATTTATTTATTTTTTTCCTTTGTATTTTTTTCAGGTGAGACAGAGGTCACCTGAGAGTCGTGGTGATAGATATATGCTCCTTACATTTGAAGATCCACCGCAAAATATAAAAGCAGGATGGAAGGAAAATTTAGCGACATTTATGAATGAATTAAAGAATTTACAATGTGTTGGTTTGACAACATTGGGCGCAGCATTAAAACATGCGTTGGATTTATTAAATATGAATCGAATGCAATCAGGAATTGATACGTATGGGCAGGGTAGATGTCCTTTTTACCTGGAGCCCTCTGTCATTGTATTAATAACTGATGGTGGGAAGTATACTACTACAAGTGGTGTACATCAAGATGTACGTGCAACTGATGTTTAATAATTGTCATTGTTGATTGGCTTATTTACTATTATTTTTTGATTCTCCTTCTCACCATTGATTATCATAAATTTTCTGTTAGTTTGTGAAAATTATTTATTATTTATTTTTCTCGTTTTTTTTCTTTGTTATTCTCTAGTTCACATTGCCAATGCATTCGCCAATACCTGGCTCTGAACTCACCAAGGAACCTTTCAGATGGGACCAGAGATTGTTCTCCTTGGTCTTGAGGCTTTCAGGAACTCCAGCTGTTGACAGAGACACAGGTTTAGTAGCTAGCGATGCTTCACCCATTGATGCTATGTGCGAAGTCACTGCCGGTAAATAAATTCCAAGTGGAAAACACACAAAGAAAAAAATAATACGGACCTAAATAATTTTGTGTTAATGATTTTTTCATGTTCCAGGGCGTTCTTATTGCATAACATCACATCGGATGATGATGCAGTGTATCGATTCACTAGTACAAAAAGTACAATCAGGTGTTGTGATAAATTTTGAAAAAATAGGTCCTGATCCACCGCCATTGCCCAATGAAATACTTCCGCCGCAGCAACAACAGCAACAAATCCAGCAGCAACAGCAACAACCATTGCACCCACAGCCAATGATACATTCGGAAAATGATGAGGAAAATTCATCGATTTCAACAAACGGAGTGAGACCACAATACCTCCCAACACCAACAATTGTCGGTAACACTGCATGGCATTCGTGTCGCCGACTCATTTACGTTCCTAGATCCGCACAAAAAGGTTTTACCGTTGGTTTTTGGCCAATACCAGAGAGTTTTTGGCCTGATCTGACTGCAAGTACATTGCCACCACGTTCAGCGCATCCTAATGTTAAATTCACATGCATAAGTCATGAGCCAATGGTAATTGAAAATCTACCATTTGATAAATATGAACTTGAGCCAAGTCCATTAACGCAATATATTTTAGCGAGAAAACAACCAACAACATGTTGGCAAGTATTCGTACCGAATTCATATAAATCCAGTGAAGTTGGCCATCCATTTGGTTATCTGAAAGCAAGCACAAATTTAACGTGCGTCAATTTATTTGTTATGCCATACAATTATCCTGTATTACTGCCATTATTGGAGGAATTATTTAAAGTTCACAGATTAAAGCCAAGCAATGAATGGCGAACGCAATTTTCGAATTATCTAAGAACAATGCCGGCATATTATACTGCCTCATTGCGTCGAGCATTGACGAAGATGGGTGCACCCACACCATTAGCACAATCATTAATACCTGATTCAATGGATACGTCATTGTCGTATAGTGTTTTGAATTACTTGAAACGTTTGAAAAATCAAGCAAAAATTGAATTCGATCGATTATGCAATGAAGTTATATCAAAACAAGTTGCGAATGCTAATGCGAATAAATTATTGGCTAATGGAACTACGAATGCTGTGACAGAAGGTGTTAGAGTTATACCTAGAAGTCCATTGAAGAAAGATCTCGTGTCACATCCATTGTTACAAGACAAATTCACCGGTTTACGTGATCAATTGAATGAATTTGGTGGTTTTGTCGTTGGTCTTGTGAGAAATCAACAGCAACAACGTGGCGCACACGGTTATAGAAATGCATTTGATGTACCGCGCAAGAGTCTTCTAGATCAAGTTGTCAGGATGCGCGCGAATTTCTTACAACCTGGCTTAGTTCATACCAAATTATTGGACGATGATTATGTTCATTCGATGCCAGTTGCGCAAATGGGAAATTACCAGGAATATCTCAAACGAATGCCCCCGCCATTGAGGGAAATCGAGAGTGTACCTGTGCGTCAACATATGTTTGGTAATCCATTCAAAATTGATAAACGAATGATGGTAGACGAGGCTGATATGGATATGGTCGGTGCACCATCTTCGTCGTCATCAAACTCATCCAATGTTACGAGCAATTCATCAATTCTAAATTCAAACTCAGTATCATCGAATATAACTAATTCAGGAGGTTCATCTCTTCCATCTGGAGTATTAGCTTTAACATTATCATCGGCGAAAGCGATGAAACGTTCGGCGGATAATAATAGTGGAAATGGCAATTTGAGTCCCATTGTTAGATTACCACCAAACAAAAGAAAACCAGGACCATTACCAAAGGATTTTGTCTTTCGTAGACCTACTTATACTTCACCAATTATTAAATCGCCTTCGCATTCGCCATTGCCATGGACACAAAATTTAGAACCAAAAAGTCCAACTTTACCACCACCAGATATTGATATACCGCATTCACCACCACCGTCCCCATCGCCTTGTTCATCGCTTTTACCAATTCTACCACAACCTGTACCGCAATTGAATTCCGTAGCAACTGTACCATTACCTAACATTTCGAATTCGGTTATTTCGCCGAATTTACCCGATAAATTGACGAATGGATTATCGGATTCACCAATAATTCCCATTTATGAACCACCACCTATGGAAATAGAAAATGATTATGAACCACCGCCAATTGCTTCGCCACCAATAATCCCAAATAATATTCAGTCATCCTTCAAACATGAAAAAATTGATGTTAAAATAGAGGCAAATGATGTCAATTATGATTTGAATGTTAATAACATCGATAAAGTCGGCAAACACGAAGAAAAATTGAGCAATCATGTGGAGGATAAAATTGAAATGAAAATGGAAAAAGAATGTCCATTAACGAAGAAAGAATTGGATGAAGTTAGACGACACAATTTGTCAATTAGGGAACTTGTACACAAAGAAGTGAGAAGAAGAGGAACGAGTAAGTAACTTTAATATCCACCTGAAGTTATAAATTAATTTTCGATTGATCAATTGAAACTAATATAAATGCTCTGGTATTTTTTTCCACAGATTATGCCACGTTATTTTCGCACATTAATCAAATAAAAGGGACATTGGATATAAGAATCGCTTTTGTCAATGATATTGTGACAGAATCACTCAGATTTAAACGTCAAAACTTAGCAAAATTGCTCAGAGAATATCTTTGTTCACTTCAAGAGGATGGATGGATATCGCCGATCAATTGTAAAGTCAATCACAATGGTGCGACCAAAACGAGCTAAAAAAAATTTTATTGTGAATTTTTCAATACATACATACATATGTTTATAGACATATATAATTCATATATGTTTACGTTCAAATGTGATTTTGTTACGAACGTGCGTAAAGAGAAGAAACAATTGTTAAAGAATGTTAGATATGTTTATAGCCTAATGCCACTCATCTTATTTTCGTTTTTTTTTTTTAAAGGGTAGAAGAACTTAAAATGAATTTATGAATCAGTGTTCACTTGGGTATGTTGACAAAAGGTGAAAGTGAGTTGCAGTAGAAATTGGAAGAAGGAGAAGAGAGTAACTTGGAATAACGATGGACCAACAAGAATAGTTAATGGTTTATTATGTCGATTTTAATTTTTTTGAAAGGGCCGACGAGTCAACCCATAATTGGTTTATTGTTGTATTCATTTAATAATTAATTTCTTTTCAATTGTTCCAGACAAACTTTGTAATTGGATATTTGATCGTTATTCCGCGGTATTGAATTGTATTTTAGCAGGCGTACAGTGAATTGAAATTTCTTTATCAGTTGAACATCACAAAGAAATATTAAACGACTGCGGGTTGCTTGTTTTGTGGAACATTGATCATTGTCATTGGCAAATTTGGGAATGATGAGTATTTTTGGTTTAAAAATCGTTAGTTCTCTCTCGTTTTTTTTTTCTTTGATTGCTATTGACATTTGTTTAATTTTTTAAATTGGTTGGAAAATTATTTTGGTGTTTATTTTCTTTCGCACCACAAGAAATGAGAATTATTTCTTGAAAAAAGAAAAACTTTAAGAAAACTGATTGTGAGTTCAAGTGCGATTCAATAAATTAATTACTAATGCTTATGAGAATTGTGAAACGACACAGAATAACATTACCTTACTTAGCAATTTGTAAATATGTATTTTTCACGAAATTTCAATAAGAAACATATATAATGATACTATATTCCTGTTCTGTACATACATATTAGTGTAAATAAATAGCAATTGTTATAAATGAAATAAATTTTTTTATAAACAATCAACAGCACGTTGTGTGAAGAATTTCCAGCCTGTTCTTAACAAAAGTCTCTTATATCAACATGTCTATCGCTTATTGATTGTTTGGTAGTTTTGATTTGAGCATATCAGGTCTTTCATCAAACAATAGTCACATTCCAATTTATCTCATCCTCAATCATAGAGTGAGAACAATACCGAACTGTAATGCATTTTGTGAATATGTTACGTGTGAAAAAAGAATTGTAATTCTGTGCATATGTGGATGGTAACAGCGATTAGACCTTGATTATCACTTTGGAGGCTACAAACCAGTTATTACTGACAGATTAATGTTTCCCGCTTTTCATTCAAAGACCTCCACGATACATTGATGCCAACTATATGATACTCAAAAACTAAAATCGACGATAAATTACAAATGGCCTCTTTTCAAAATATCGTATCTAAATAACGATATGAATTAAAACTTCAATTAATCATCTAAAATATCCAAATTCTGCTAACTGCTAGATTATAAATCAGCCAAAAATTTGTAGGTTATGTTCAATATCGACAATAAAAAAAGATTCTGCATGTATAGCTCATAGAACCAACACAATTGCAGGTTGTTCATGAGTTCAAGGGAATAATAATAACAATCAATTATTTCCTTCCAATAACATCAATACATAACCTACCCTTGATGTATGAGATAATTTTTACTATTTATAGAATTCTGAAAGCGGAAAAATTGCAAAACACGCCCCACTTACATCCAATTTCATTTATTCTTGATAAAAAATCCAAAGTAAGCAATTCTAGGATAAATCTAGGGATTTTCGTTTGATAAATTTCATCCTTGAGATGACTTTTTTACTTTTTTGGTTATGTTCATATTGTATATCTATATATACATATCATAGTCGTATCTTCAGTAACAAAATGGCCGCAGTTTAGTCTTCAGTGATACGACTCTCTTTACTGTTTGCCAAAAAGCTACATCGGAATAGTAAATTGTTGTTTAATTGAAATCGTGATAATATAAAAAGTGTTCGGATATCAAACGGGTCAAGTGTTTGGTTTTACGAAATATTAGCTGCAAATCTGGTAAGAGAATTCAATTTATTCCCTTTTTTTTTCTTCATAACGGTTATAGTCATCTCTTTCTCTTTTAACTTATTCCTTAGTCGTCCCCATTTCTTCTCACAATATTATTTTTACAAAGTTAACTTCATCATCTGTAGGACAATTCATATTTATGAAATTTTATCCAATTATTTTATTGACAATTATTAATTGTCATTCATTTTTTTTCAGGGCGTGTATAACAATGAGAGATAACATTTTTCAACACTGATGTGTCTTTACCAATAATAAATTTGTTCATTTGTCTGTATTAATTTTATCAGTTCGATTGATCTTCTTCTATTTCTTTCATTTTACATTTGATTCCTATTTTTTTTTTGCAGGTAAATTTTGTCACGGAATTTCATATGATGTTGCGGCATCAGCATCACTCTATGCAAAATCAACTCAGAGATCAGAACAGGTTAGATTTGTATCTGTATGAATGCATAGTTCGTATCCAAACAAATAGTTATTGTACTGAACAGTTTGTGTAATCTGGAGGAGAAAAATCAGAAGAGATATGAGATTGATAATATAAATGCATTTGAACAAGTGTTTCGCTCATGATCATTATTAGTTTTTGATGGGATAATACAACTCGAAGAGATATTGGAGTGATTTATAGAATCTTTTCCTGAGAAAATCGCACACACGCTCGGAAGTTTCAACATAAATATATATATATTTACTCTTTACTGTATAAAAATAGTGAGGAAGTTCGATTCTAATGATTCTTGTTAGTTATTTTTCTCATAAAGTTTTCCACTGTTTAGAACTTGGGCGGCTGCTGTCAGACATTCGATAACGATTTTTTTTTTGATTCAGAATTGTTTATCCAACTTTTTTTGCAATTGTCGATGGAGTTGATGTTATGAAATAATGATTGTCTGAAAAATAAATTCAGTACTAAGGATGAGAAAAAAAACCTTTGGAATATTCTAATAATCATGAAATTGACTACAGTTACATTCATAATAATTCTGAAAGGAATTAGATAATTGATTTCAGATAAACGCGGACATCGCGAAGTGTCACATAAGTCATGCAAGAACTTTAAATAGCAGAGAAGTTCGTAGCTTTTACAATTGATTAGAATTAACAGAAGCCGTTCTAAGAATAAAAAACTTGATTGATTGAAACTGCATGAACTGACTTAATAATTACAATAGAAAAGTAAGTAAAGAAATCATATTTATATTTGCAGGATGGCTGGACCAACGCGTCAGATGACACAAGCTAATATGATGCCACCACATCAACCACAACCACACATACACTTACATCGCGGTATGCATGCGCCACCTCATCAACAAATAATATCGCTTGCTGGACACCAACCTATGCATCCACATATCCAACATTCCGGACCACCTAGACAACCCCTTCTTATAGGAACAAGTGCACAAAATCCGAACGGTAAGTGTTCTTTGCCTTGGTTATAAAACATTTTCCCAACATATCACGCTCCTTCCATACGCTCTATATCCCCAATTAGATATCAGGAATTATCATCGGCATGGCGCGTCAATTAGATTTATTAATTGGGTCATTCGGAGGTTCTTCAATTTAGTTTACGGGATTTGCTTCTGTGTAGTCGCTATAGTTTTTCATTCTGCATCATGTTGAGCACGCAATTTTTTATATTTCATTGACTTTCAATCATTTGAAACAGTTTCTCAATTATAACGAAACATTTTGAAGCAATGATTTGAATTTGTCTGATTCTTGCATCAATTGATTCTTTCTTACAATTCACAACGATGTTTCCAGTTTTCTTTCTTTGATGAATGCACTTGCTGTGTGAAAACTATATGTATGATGAGTTAATTATGTACTGTGAATGGAATTCAATTAGCGAACGAACCGGTTATGGATAATAGTATGAAGAATGGTGGAAATTTTCGAGTTTTCAATATCTACACTTCAATTATTTTTAATTTTGTTAGGATCTTGACGCGATATAACCCTGGTGTATTGGTTACTGCTAAATGGCGTGGAAGCTAAAAAAAATTGTCATCCCTCAATCTAACTGCATTGTAGTGATTGACTATTTGGATCAACAGGATGCATCGAAGGTCGGTTCATCATTAATTAAATATGAGAAACAGAATTCCATTTTCTCTTCCCGCATATACTGGTTATAAGAGAATGGAATGGAATAGGAAATTGATCTCTGTATTTGTCAGACAGGAATATATTCAAGTACCTATGAACAATTCTTGATTAAACTGATGTGAATCCATTCCAATTAGACCCGAGACTTGTCGATGCATCAAATGAGTCGTATTTGTTCCATTTCACATGGAAGCTTCGAATATATTAATTGAATATGGCTTTTTATGTCATTTTATCAATTGATCATTTGTGGATGTCCTAATATTAACTATTGGAAGAGTGTTTCTGCTTTGCGCTTATGTTTAGTGTAATATGATATTTGGTAGCTTAGGCCATTAGAAGTTTTGCTAATCTCGGTTGATAAAATCTCGAACTACGTTCCTCCTCATACATACCACTAAAAATTATTTAATATTGAAAAATGCACGAAGGAATGTGTCTTATCATAACGCTGATCTTTCATCATATGACTTCAATCAAAAGAATTCAAAGCAATCTATAATTATGATATTATTGTGTGCTTAGGCACTATGGTAAGCATCGGTGTGAACAGACATTCGGACGTGGCAGTACCTGTAACTCTTCAAAGTCAGACAGTTGTACAATACCAATACCAAGGCAATGTTCATCAGCAACCACAACCACCGCCACAGCAACAGCAACAGCAACAACAACAGCAAAAACATCAACAACAATCCGACCAATCTACAGCTAATGATAAGAGTAAATCATCAAGCCGCGATGGCAGTAGAGAATCCAGAAATTGTAGTCCGTCGAATCAAAATCACGACAGTTTAAATAATTCGAATTTGGCAAACATGAAAGAGAAAACACCGATGTGTTTGGTGAATGAATTAGCTCGATTCAATAAAATTCAACATCAATATCGATTGACGAATGAACAGGGACCGGCGCATAAAAAGAGGTTCACGGTGACATTAAAATTAGGTGAAGAAGAGTACGTTGCCGATGGTCCAAGTATAAAAAAAGCTCAACACAGTGCTGCAACTGAAGCATTAACAAAAACATTGTATATACAACCGCCACCGAAACCACGTGCGATGCGTATGAGTCATGGTGGTAAATGTCCGAGTGGTACGGGTAATTACACAAGTCATTTACCACCTACTGTCGAATTAAATGCATTAGCAATGAAACGTGGTGAACCGACAGTTTACACATCAAAGCACGCACCGCCTCCCAATCCACAGCCATTCGTTGGACACGATTTCAACAATATACCTGATCACTTACGCATGTTCAATCCACATTACACTCGCAGTATGAGTCGTTTCTACCATACAAAACCCGACGGGCTTTATGTTGTTACATTGAAAGTGGGTGAACGTGAATTTATTGGACAGGGCGTTACTGGTCAAGCGGCACGCCATGACGCAGCGAGCCGTGCATTGGAACAGATTCGACAACTTCCATTACCTGAAGAGACAACACAAACCACAAATAATGAAAATGGAACAACCACGGGAATGGAGGATCCAAATGCAGAATTAAAAAGTCCTGTGTCATTAGTTCATGAAACAGCTTTGAAACGTGGATTATCAGTGAACTTTGAAGTTGTATCTGAAACTGGTAAACCACATATTCGTACGTTTACAACCAAATGTATTGTAGGCGAAACAATTACGCTTGGTGAAGGTTCGTCAAAGAAAGTGTCGAAAAAACGTGCCGCTGAACTTATGTTAGATGAATTAAAGAGACTCCCACCGTTGCCTGCAACAGTACAATGTCAATCGTTACGATTGAAACGTAAACCGCCAGCTACAAAAAAAAAGTCACGGAATTTAATTAAAGATTATCAGGAGCCGCGATCGGATGCGGATATGGCTGATGAAGTTAATCCAATTTCGCGTTTAGTTCAAATACAACAGTCAAAAAAAGAGAGGGAGCCTGTTTATACACTTATTGAAGAGAAGGGTGCACCACGACGTCGTGAATTTTTAATGGAAGTGTCGATAGGTCAACATACTGCACAGGGAATTGGACCAAATAAAAAACTTGGTAAACGTGCTGCCGCCGAAGCTCTTCTTACACAGCTCGGTTATACAAAACCACAAGCACAGCCGACGAAACCATCAATTAAATCATCAACAAATGATAATGAGACATCTAATACGGAATGTAAACCAAGAAAAGTTACTTTCCTTGAGGATGATAAACAACAACATCAAAATGAAAATCAAACTCATTCGTCAGTTGGAGGTGAATATTTTAGAAGCATTCGAATCTTAATTCGATTAATATTTATCATTTGGATTACTTATTTAAGGAGCAAAAATTATTTTTTACCAGGCACAATTGGACGTCAATTGGTACCAGGATTATTACTAGTCGATGGTGGACAGGATAATAAAATAAATAGTGGACCAAGTGTGCAAACAGTCGCTGAAGAATTACGAGAGCAACAACAGAGAAGTCCATCGGGTATTTCACCAAAAGAACAGTTGAAATATCTCGCACAGCTTTTGAACTTTGAAGTAGAATTCAGTGATTTTCCAAAGGTACGTTCTGAATGAATCATTCCTTATGATTATTTTATATAAAAAATATACTTCAATAATGAATATGAAATTTTTATGCTAAACAAGAAAGTGATTGGAAATATTTACATGCAATTATTTAATATGGTAGAATTTTCAGGGTGTGTACAAAGAATATTTGTCACTTGTGTCATTGAGTACCGATCCACCACAAGTTTGTCATGGTCATGGACCAACAACCAGTGCAAGTAGAGACCAAGCAGCATTAACAGCACTTCGCACGCTAAGTAAACTTGGACTCGATAGTGTGACAAATACGCAGAAAAAAGATAAACCAACGTCAGCCGATCATGCAAATAATCAAGCGAAGAATAATATTCTCAATCAAGTGATCGATAAGTAATAATATTAATTACTTTGAGAGAAAATAATAGGAGGGATTTAAATCACGCCCGGCGATTTTTAATTCCTCCTCTATGAATTAATGAATCGACGTTGAAGTGTTTTTGTTATTTTTATGTTTTCACTTTTTTTAATCAAATTTCTTTCGTCGCTATGGTATATAGGGGCGAGCAAATAGCCGGATAATCATTGCTTGAAACTATATTGCCGCATAGCATCTTGTTTTACTCGCAGTATTATTGCCCTTGCGGAATACACTATTTTTTAAAAATCTAATTTGCTTTAGATGTAATGAATAAATTGAAAGAATAAATGTAATGATCCATCGGACAACTTAGAGTCGAAATAGAAATATCTGTTTATCGCTTTGTTTTTTCCCATTTTTGCAGTTTGATGGGTCTTCCGCTAGGGCAAATCGAACACAATGAATCTGCAGTTGGAAATTTTCGACTATTATCTATTTAATTTATCAAACACGATCGAAGTATAGTGATAATTCTGAGACAAAATTGCGGCCATGTCTCTTCAAAAATTTTTCGATCACACTCATACAACTTTTATTGTGTTAATTCTTTTCCCAATCTTATTCCTCCCGTTATCTTCTCTAGTTTGTCCAAACTTTATTTTTGATAAAATCAACGAAGTTTAACAAGGAGAGAAGAAAAAAGAAAATAATCAATCAATAATTGATTTGAGAAATCATCGATGGAACTTGAAATGTAATTTTTATATCCATCTTTAACGATATGTTTTCTTTTCTTTTTTTTCTTTTTATAATTGTTTTGTTTTCTGTCGCCTTCAAATTTATAACTTTTAATTATGTATGTTATTCGAATGTTATACAGCCGTGATTCCAATCAATTCCAATTGATTCGTTATTTTTTATTGATATTAAAAGAGAAGAGGTGAGAATAAAGCAGAGAAAATTCTCTCGTATGGAATTTTCTTATGGACAATATTTTACAGTTTAGAAAATAAATAATAAAATCCGTTGCCTTGCGATTAATACATAATTAAAACTGAATTTTGTCATTCAATCTTGAAGCAACGTCAATATAGCAAACTGTAATGTATTGTCTTTTAGAGTGATTGTAACAATTTGTGATTGATAATTGTAAATCTTTTTTTTTTTGTGAGGGAGCACCGTTTGACGTTACTATGGGGGATAATGAATGCTGAAAAAAAACACAGTATTTTTTTCTATGTATAATTTTATTTGCCTATCGATCGTTGATGAATTGATGAGTGTTTCAACGCATTGCGTTTTTTATATATGTCCTCTCCCTCTCTCCCCGTCCCCCCCATTTTTTTCCTTTCATTATACAATTGCAATTGTTAAATTCAAAGAAAATTCTCAAACTTAATCAATCTTACTATCATTGGTATAAACGTAATAAATTAATTGAAAAAAGAAAAAGAGTATAATTGACATTTGTGAAGTCTTTTCAAGTTCCTTTTTCAAGTCCTAATCCTCTAGAATTAATTTTCCGATTTCGTATATATTAAGTTTGAGATTAATAAACTGTCGAGTGCTTCAAGTGCGACTTAATACGCTCTAGGCCATGCGGGTAAATCAATTATCGTCAAGAGGTGACAGTCACCACAAGAATTTTGTTTACGTGAAGTTGTTATGAACGTAATTGAATGCCGCTGTATAGAAAGTAATGATGTAACCACTTATATCTATACATGCGTACAAAGTACCCAAAAATTTTCGGATCTTATAGTCTTATCTGTGGCGTCGTCCGAAACGGATCGTTGACCGATATTTTGCGTGAAAGAAGTAACAAACTTTAAAAGTGATCTTTTATTTTTCTGTCAATACATAAATGGCTTCAGAAAATCATTCAGATTTGAAAAGAGCAGGGTCTAAGTGCCAATTGGAAAATTCCTGTAGGCAATGTCTTATTCCTGCTGGAAAGATTGCTGGCAGCTATCACAGGGGTGATCCAACACGTCCGCCAGGTTCTCGAAAACCTATTCGAGATTTGTAAGGAACGACTACGATAATTGGTGTGTGATGAGTCCAACACATCCAGAATTCTCTGAACATTTCTTGGAAAGAACATGGGATCAATTCAATGAACATGATTTGACAAGACCGATATACTTTTTAGTATTATGTCTATTTTAACTGAAAGGACGACTAATTCTCGTGAGGAATATTTTTTATTCTCACATTATTGGAAGATAATGAATGTAGGAGTTGTAGAATACATGGACGTTTATCGTGTCAACGAGAAAGCTGTACAATCATTCAATATAAAAGATGTTATAAAGAAGTGAAGAAATGACATTACTATCTATATAATTTGTCTTCTAATAAAGAAAATATCAGGAAGATTAAGAATTTTACATTATTTATATATCATGAAGAATAGAGTTAACAAGGACTGTTTGAAAGTTACCACCAAGGAAAATAGAATAGCCATTTTCACTGTTGTGAATATAAATATTGGAAACTCTCGTGATGTCTCATTGGAAAAGTTTTTCACTTTAACTTTAGGATCATCAAATTCAGAGTAAATGAAAATGACATACAGAACAATTATGAATAGTTTATTACAAATGATTTTCTTTTGTATCACAATCATCATGAAATTTGAATGAGTGACAATAAAGTAATTCCAGATTCTTCTGTTATTTGTCGTGTTAATTCGAAGTTAGTATAATCCTTTTATCCATTAATAATAGAAACGTTATAATACTGATGAAGGGAGATGAATAAATTGGTTCTCACTTGCCTCTCTGATTTTCGTCAGGGCTCTTTGCTCATATTTGATTAAATTGTCGGAAACGACAGGATTTCCTGAACGGAAGTGAGAAAAGCAAACAAATCTAATTTTTCATGGTAGAATGGTGTTGATCTGTTATAATAGAATTACACACCGGAATTATAAGAGTAAATCTAGAAGATGAGGATGATAAACTTTTGGATTTGTCTTGATAATTTAATCTGGCATCAAAAATTATTTTATCGAATTTGATGCATTGACGAAACGTTTACACTTGACTTTCATTATATTCTTTCATTGAGCATTCCAATATGATGAACATTAGTGATGGAGATTCCTATCAGCATTATCAGAGTGGACGTTCATTTAGTATTAATTGCTTCAGGTGTTGGTCTGCAGTATCTGCATTAAAGCAAATAAAACTTCGAAAATTTTAGAATCAGAAAAACGTCAGATAAATTTATCAACAGATAATGTATCATACTAAATAAAAATCGTCAGAGATATATTTTTAGTTGTATTTTTATTGAAAAAGCGTCAAAGTTTTTGAAGAATTCCTGAAGGCATTTTTGTTATTTCACCAAACAAATTCTCTCGCAATTTCACATCAAATTTTAACACATTTACTAGGATATCAGAGTGCATAAAGATCCATAACAAGAAAACACATTTATTAAATCGATTGACTAATAGAAAATAAGTAAAGAAAAAAACTATTGATAAATATTCAAAAAATGGCTTAGCATCTCTTGCTCTTTCAACATTTGACCAAAGAATTTCTGTATCATATCGATCATAGTCCAGACTGATTAAATAATTTGCTACTACGCTGCAGACAAATAGATGGAAAGTTATCAACCATGTTCGTGTCCGATATTCATCATGGAGAAAATAAGCTTTTTGCCACAATGCTCGAAGCATCAACGCATACCAATAGTAAGTTGCTTCATGCTGAGTACAATCCAATTCGTCTTCACCCTAAAATTATAAAAAATACACAGATGAATTTAATTAAATTCACATAATAACATATGGTGAAATTTGATATTTACCACTAATTTTATAACACCATATCGACTATAAAAAACTGTGAACCATGTGCAAATTAATTTCCCCTTCTGTTCATCATCATTATCAGTCTCCATCCACATTGCAAACCATAAACTCACGAACTGAAAATGAGTTAGAGAAAATAATGGCTACATATAAATTTACATTCACATAAAGAAGTAAACAAATGATTGATCAGATTTATTTCCATGGAAATTAGTGTTAAAATAATAAAGAGGAATTAAAATTAATTCTGACATGATCCTCAATCAAAAAAGACAAAGCAGATACAATTGTTTGTAAATTAAAATTTTTTTTTTTTATATATATCGTTTTCACTGGGTTGTAAAATATTTTCTAGTATCAGTTGAGCTTGTTTGAATTAGGTTCGTTAAAGTTTACATATGAATATAAATTTAATGGCATTTTCTCACTGCATTTCCAAATCCCACTGCGGCTTTTGCATAATCCCCCATTATTATCTGTAATTAACAAGAACATGAATTACATAAAGCACCATGGATATTATGATGTAATATATATTCAGCAAACTGTTTAAAAAGATCAGAGTTTAATGAGTTTAAAGTTTAATTCATACTGTTGTAGTTTCCAACATTCAGTAACGCTCATCTTTCAGTGATGAGAACCCAGATTTTTTTTCTATCAAATTATGTTCATGGACTCTAGTTTGTTGACCTACCTAACTCTATTCATAAAATCTCCCATTCACAGATCAACACACTCCGCACTATTCTTATTCCAGTACTTCATCTATTTATCTTCAAACATTTATTCCAAAAGGGTACAAACACAATTTTCATTTGTAAATATTAAATCCTCTAGATACTCGAATAAATTTCAATATTTACAAATGTGGAATCACAAGTGCTCAGTCATAATTCAAACGTAAACAATTATTTCAAGACATCACGATGCAGTATTTACGTAACTGAATTTTATAGATTAATTTCAACTTCACGACTGGATTTAATTGACATACACAAAGTCCAAATGAATTTTCATCACCTGGAAATAAGATATGAAGTGTTGGGTGATGTCAATCACAAAACGTATTAAGTATTATTATTATGGTTGGTGTAATGATGTGACAATGAAATGAGCTGGTTATTCACTTCAACGATCGCCACATTCACACATGTGGCAGGATATGTGAAAGATTACTATAGCTTGGGCATTCCTACACTGTAAGAACCAGAAAGATCAAAAAGTGTATAAGGGATACAGCTGGAGGGGGCTGAATATTGAAAGGAAATTGGTGGGTCGTGATGTGTCTGCATTCTTTGTGATTGTGGACAGATACAAAAGTCTACCTATACTCATATGATACTTTAACCAAATCGGTTGATGTTGCTGTTGCTGTTTAGGAATGTATAATGGAACTTTTTTTTGTGTCTATAAGTTCAAGGACGAGTGCTCCGCCTACCTAATGAATGGCACAAGAATATAATGACTAGAAATGGAAATACAATCGTGAAAACAAGAAATGACATAATATATATCTTGGATGAATTGAAATAAAGATAGAAGACAGCAAAATATTAATAAGGAAATTATTTTGTGGATTGTAAATGGATTTTTACTTATATAGTTTCGCTTTTTATAAAAACATTTATTAGATACTGGAATTTTGATTGTGTTATCATTAAAAACATTTATCAGGTACTGAGAGATTGAGAATTTTTGTGATTTGGTGATTGATGATTTAGTGGAGATGATTTGGCTATGGAAAATGATAGAAAGTTTATGATAATGAATTAAATATTTTTATAGAAGAGGAACTCGTTGAATGATTTTTAAAAATATGAAAGGGTTTTTATGTAATTTTTGTTTGTTTGTCGTATTATGAAATGGACTAAGAATTTTTGACAAAAATACATTAAGGCATGTTTGATTTCCTCTTTTTTTTTATCTATATAGCATTAATTTTGCTCCAACGGTAGGATCTTCTAAATATTGCAGTGCTTCAAAGAACAAAAAGGTCCAGAATATGAGTGTGGCTATATCATAACGATAAATCAATAACATATAAGTTACAACGTACGTATGAGGCATGTAACTCAAAAAACTTTCTTTAATTGGTTTTGTATTTGACCAAAGTTGAGTTGCAATGTATTCGTCAGAGAAGTTACTCATCCAGAGATTTATTATCACACTAAAGATTGATATCAACCACATTATTACCCACATTCGTGTTCTTCCAGGACTATTACAGTAGTGGGACATTTTCCACAGGGCTTGAAGCAAAAACACTGACCAATAGTTCAATGAATCACAATGAACGCGATCCATATCTCCAACGTTCTACAATTGGAAAAAAGAAGGGTAATTTAAATTATATTACTACAATAATTAGTGATGAGGTGATTTCGTCACATATTTACTAATAGCTTTGAAGCTCCATATCGATAATATAAAACTGTGAACCAAGTGCTCATCCACTTTCCTATTTCTTCTTTATCATCTTCGGTTTCTATCCACATTCCAAGCAGTAAACTAAAGTACTAAAAATGCATACGAAAAATTTAATATGTATATATATTTTTATTTCTTTATTGAAATAAAGTGAACAGTTGGAGTAATTAGGAAAAATTGGGAAACAGGGATCGCAATCGAGATTGAAGATGGAATGTTAAAATTAAGTTCATAGAATGTAAATATTGTTTCAATGTTTGTACTGAACAATTGAAAAGAATAGAAATTTCCTGGTCTTCTTTACTGGCTTGCAGTTGATACATTGACTGAGTTATAACAAAATCTCTGGACTTGGTGATGGACAATTGGATTTAAATTGAATGATGTTTTTATTTACCATGTGTCCGAATCCCAATCCTGCTTTGATATAATTCTCCATCATCATCTGAAATTGTCAGTCATGAATTAATTTTCATTTTTGTTCTAATTCTTTGAATTGATATTCCAAGAAAACTCTTTGCCTTTGGTATTGAATTCTGTTGAATTCTTTCAAATCTTTCAAATCTTATAAACTGCTGATTGGAATTCACAATGACCATAACACACAGCACATTATTCCTTTTATTTTATCGTTTTATTAATTCTGTTATAAATACTTACTCTTGAAAATGTCTTCAGTTCTCACTGTTTTGTATTGAAATAAATTTCACTAGAAATATTCAGTTGTGCTAACTCAATTTCCCCAGTTGACCAAAATGTCTTGGAAAGAGGCAAACAATTATCTACAATTTGTGTGAATCGACATGAAATAGATCTAAAATTTCATTTTATGACCTATCCCATAGACGTCTTCTATATATCAACAAGTCCTTCATTGAATTTTGTTTATATAATAAGAACAAATTTAAATCGATAAATTCTAACTGTAAAACTAAATAAATAGAATACGTCAGAGTAAACAAAATTAAATTCATATTTATTTGTATCAAAAGTAAACAGTTTACTATCTGATTATTTGGAGCTAAAGTATATTCCACACTTTGATAATTCTCTCATTCAATCAAATATATCAACATCACCAACGAATAGCGTTTGAAAAATTTGAAATGGTCAAAAAGTAAAATTTTCTTCAATCATTGAAAATTAACACAATAAAAATAGATTTGATAGAATTGTCAGTAAATATCAAACGAGTTCTCCATTATTACTGGAATTAAATGGATGAGTTCATCGCATCTTCCATCAAAAGAATATAAATAGCCACTCTATATAATGTATCCATTCAAAGGAGAATAATGACATAACAGTGAACATTAATATCAATATTTTTATTATTATTTGGGTGTAGGTATGGGAACTTTTGGGTTGAATGGGATAGATGCAAGATTTACATTTTGCTGCGTCATTTGATACTCTATGAATATTATTCTGTTCTTATTTACAGAACTGCTTCAATATAACACGTTCATGTGTACAAATAAATTATCTGTACATGTAGTACCTCGTTTTTGTTGTGTCTGCATTACATTCAAATGCATTATTTGAATTGTTTATGCCATATAATTATAATTATTATAAGCACGATAATTTGATTTTCCAATATTGGAAATTGAGATGATCATTTGGGTTGTATTATATTACTTAGCATAGTATTTGTTTATATTCAACAGATATATTCTCTTTATATTCATTATAATTCAAAGATTCAAATACTTTTCTCTTTTATAACTTACAGTGATTAATTTCTTAGATAGATAATGGTCTGATTGAAATTTTTTTTCATGACTAGAATACGGTACAGTATATTTTATCGTACAGCCATGAGAGCGTCTTTTTTTCCCTCTTTTATTTAGATTATAATTATATAATATAAATGCTTAGAATTAAAATCGCGAAGGGTCGTTGATGCTGAGTTTCGTAGATAAATTCGATTAATTCTTTTAGTAATAATATTTTTGATTTGTAATTGTTTTAATGTGTAATGATTATTATTGTGTAGTTAAATGTTTTGTTTCAGGAGATATTCAAAGCAGAAAAATTTATTTGGGATTTATGTGTGTGTTTTTTTATTTTTTTGTGTCTAAGCAGATGGATGGAACCTTCTTCTTATATTTGTGTTATTTGATGATGAATTCTTCATGACGTTAAATTTATTTTGTTTGTTATATACAAATGTGTAGACATTTATGGATTGTGGTCGTTTTGAAAGTATTTGAAAGTGTTCTGAACTGTTAAATGGAAATATTGTCTTTTAATATTTGATAAATTGGTGAATTTGAGAAATTTAATAATTGGAACAAACTAATGTGATAAAGTTGAAACAGACGTGAACTTATATGAGTGAAAGGAATTATTTTATCAAATAAATGTACAGATTGTTTTATTATTTAAAACCTCATTGAATGAATTAAAGTTATTGTTAAGTGAATGAAAATGAAAAAAACAGATTTGAAATTATTTTGTTAAACTTCTTTTACGATTCTAAAAACTTTGACAAATTGAAAAGTGATAAGGGATTTATAAATGTAATGGTCATATGAAAAGTAGAAAAAAACCAAACAATTATTCAGTATTAGAACACGAATTTCGATTCTTCTATAAATTTTTTCATAGTTCTAATCATATAATAACAATTCTAACACAATCAATTAAATCATTTTCAACATGAAAAATGAAGTACAAATATTATCAACAAAATAATCAATATACTTTCTTTCTTCGTGTCGAGTGTGTGACAATAATAGAATTCATCAAGATTCTCTCAAAATATACACACGCTATTGTATACACATTTATATTCATTCATTATAAATGAAATATTCAAGGAAATATTAATAACTATCAACAATTTATGACAAATTTCTTCTGATACTCATTTCAAGATTTTATATCATACACATTTTTTTTCCAACCCCCTTACATATCATTGGCTTCATCATCATTCTTTATTTTATCACATCAGAACTTTGAGGTACTCGTTGGTGTCCAATACAATACAATTTTTTTTCCCATCATTCGTTACATTCATCAATTACATTCATGCTGTATTCAAATGTTTTTTTATAATGGAAATGGCACGGCATTAATTACTGATTCATTTTATATGACTGATAGCCAAATATAGAGAAGTATTATATTACTTTCGAATAGAATCGTTATTCTTAACTGATGAATTGTGGGCTGAGAGTTGTGTAGCAAAAAAATATTAAAAGATCATTATTTACAATCATAATTATTTAATATACAATATCTTATCACTATCCAATTAATTATATTCTCTGGGTAATATTTCTCAGTCATGTTGTCTTATAGAAGCAATTTGTCATAGGATTTTTTTCAATCTCCATCAAGTTTTATCCACAACATATTTCTTATCTCCCAATTTTTTTCTTTCTTTTTTTCATACATCTCTATTTTTTTTCTATCTTAAAACTCTCATCGTTTTCATTTCTTCAATTTTAACACACCCAATATTATATACACATACTTCTATTCATCTGTTGCACATGGGGAAGAATACACGAGTCCCAAAAGAAGAGAAAAAGTTCAAGATGAAGATCTATATGTTCTAGAAAAATGAAAAGATTCACACAGGGTGCAGTTCTTCACGTTCGTGGCATGTGAAATTGAATTTGCCACCTTGATAGTGAGGCGGATCTTGAGTATACGTGACATCCTGCAACGCGCCAATTTTTTTTCAACAGATCATAAAGACATATTGGTGTATCCACACACCGACGTTGCCTGCACAATTCTGTTTGACGACATTTATATAAAGCCGGATATCGAAGGAACTTTTATTCTGATGTCTTTTATTTTCGCATGTGCCACGTCGTGTCCGGAATTATTGAGGAACAAAATTGTCTTTGAAATTAGTTTGCACTTGTGTAATATGAGACCCTCTGGTCTAATAACACCATATTCGATCTTTATACACCCACACGTATATATACACTCACACAATTCTTTTTGTTTGCATGTTTTAAAGTTTCTTAAATTTGTTTCAGCGATAGAACTAAAAGCAGGATCAGTTGATTGTTCCATGTTCTGCTTTATTCCATCCATTTTGTAAAGTTCTGGACATTTGACTTGGACTTCGAACAGGACTTCTATTAGCTGGATAATAAACGCAAGGACCTGGACTTGATAATCGTGATAGTTTTTTTAAACTTTGTGTGCCATTGCCATTACCATTTGCATGTATATTATTGTTTCTGATTATAGTTGTATTGGATCGATGATGATGACATGATCTGATAGAATTTCTCAATTCAATATTGGTGGTATTGGTCACTACTGATTCATCATTGGTTTGAAATTCTGGACTATCACGACCACCACCACAAAATCTTGATCTACAGAACAGTCTTATGAAAAGTCTTTTAAAGTTTCTTCCAAATATAACGTAGACAATGAAATTGATGCTACTGTTGATAGTGACAAGAAGATTGCCAGATTGGACCAACCATGCTGGTGGCAATACTTCAAACTTTTCAAAGACATTTGATGCAAGTGGAAGTACATTGCACACAATAAAAACTATAACGACGCAGAGCAACATGGTTGCAAGGTTTATTTCACGTCTTTGGTGGCGTGACAGCTGTTGAAGGTCTCGGTTTGCTTTTCTGACCTGTAAAATGAAAGAAAACGAATGAGGATATGAGAACGTGTGAGTTTATATATATGAGGGCACAAAGACAAAGAGATATATATATATGAAGGTGATATAAATGTTTCGTTTCATTCGCACGATGAGAATAAACTCTGTGTGACGATGAATCATTTCGTATTTAATTCTGTCTTGTCAGTGAGTTGTAGACATGTTTGTTGGATTTATATTTCCGTTGGTGGTGTCAATAAGGAAACTGAAAGAAAGAAAACTAAAATAAAGAACATATTTTATTGTGTGGAAAATTGAGTAGGGATTATTATTTGTTAGTAGAGATACTGTGAGATCTTTTTGTGCTATCGATTAAGTTCTTAAGTGAGCTTTTAAGATTTTGTTTGCTTTGTTTGGTGTTTATAAAAGACTGGTTGAGAATGTAATGTATTTGTTTTGTCAGAATACTGTTGAGAGTTATTATTAGTTTTGTGAAAAGAGAAACTATTTTTGATTATAATCATTGTGTGTTCATATGCTCGTTTGAATTGTGAGCAACTGAATGAACATCTTCATAAGATAGAGCAGTGAATGGAAATTATCATTTTTTATTGGAGATGTTGGAAAAAAAGATGTTCTGTTATTGATGTAGTGCTCGACTCTGCTCTTAATACTTTGAATACTTCGTCAGTAAATACAATCGAGTGATCAAGAATGAAATTTATGTTTTATTCATTGTAACAGCAAATGAAAATTCATCAACATTTGTATGAGATAGTAAAATTATTATTTCATTCTGTTGATTAAATTCTTTTAAGCTTTCATGAATTCTGCTGCTCTCTATCGTAATATTGAATAAAACAAGGGGAAAAAGAAAGTACATTGCATACTTTATTGAGTGGAAAAAAATTGAAATTGTTATTACTTGTTTTGATTGAAGAGCAAAAATTTCTTCAGAGTTATTGATCAAATTCTCGAGTGCTCTTCAAAATCAGAAATATATCATGCGAGTATATAGTCAAGAGTAAAGTATCATGGAGTGGTTATGGCATGAAATATAAAGAGGAAAAAAGTAGAGGGAAAAATAAAGAGTGAAGCGGAACTGTGAGAAGGTACATAAATGTGAAATGAAACAAAAAAAAAAGGCCGGGCATTCACTGTCGCGTATTGATGCGGCAGTTGATTTTTCTTTCTCGTTGCTTTTTTTTTTCTTCCTCAAAACATTTTTCTTTTCTTCTCTTCAACTTGCTCGCATTTTATTCTATCCATATACCTCGAGGGCATTACTTTGGTGCACGACGGAAGTAACGAAAAGAGGTTGGCGCCGAGCTGTAGCGCGAGAAATATATTACCAAAGTGGCCCCACGTGGAATGTTATAGTGAAACTGAAATGTGGATGTGTGTAGCATCAGTAGAGCGAGAACTAACGATAATGCGCGGCTTACACGAATTTGTCTGTCATTTTTTTTTTTATTTAAGAAGGTAGCAATAAGATATCTTTATGAAAGCTGCTTTGTCAAAGAAGATGATAACAATAAGGACTATATGAAGTGTAAAATAAAACCATGACAAAAGAAGATTTCATGGTGACATTTAATATTCTAAAACATATTTACACATTTCCTTTAGATCATGTTGATGAGGATACAAAGTTTCGAATAGCTCATTTATCATGCCAAAAACTTCATAACTCTCAACATCAATAGAGAAATCGTGTGAAGATGATGAAGAGTTATGGAAATTGTAAATGTCAAGTTTATTCTCTCTAAAAGTTGTTATCTTATGTCAATAATCCTTGGCTCTAAACTTTGAAAATTTATTCTGCAATAAGATAAACAAATATTCTAATTCAAATAACATTTACATTTCAAATTGATAAATATTTGTTTAGAGTTTTGAGTTTCCAACGAAGTTTATTTCATATTACTTGACAAGATCAGAGATATATTTTAAATATGTAGGTTAAAATGATGGCGAAATGCATAGGTGAAGGGTGTTGAGGTAGTTCACCTGCTGAGTATGAAGGAAATTCTACTTGGGAAATTGGAAATGGTATCTTGGTGATATGTGTGCATTTACGGATATCTAGTTGAAACGTAGTGTATTTTACATATAGAAATGAGTACATTTGCAGAATGGGGTTGAGTTAGGTGGGAATATTTTCCAAAATGATCTCTTATCTAGGAAAATATTGTATTTGTTATTCACAATTTTATTCTCAAGCACAAGAGTAAAAAAAAGCAAAAAGACTGTGGATCAATGGAATTTCTCTATCGGTATTTTTCCTAGATAATCTAAAATTGAGAATGTGAATTTTGTGTAACTTGAGAATTTGCTGCTTTGCAATTTAATAGGAACTTTTATTCTTAGAGATGATATTGGCTTTTCTATTATTTTATGTGAGTTTTATGAATATTTAATCGAGTTGTATGTAATGAGTTTGTATTGATTTGAATTTAGAGAAAAGTAATTGATAAATATTAAATTAGATTTCTGTTTTCATTGTTAAATATTTTGGTGGAAATGAAATTAATTTTCTTTTCATTACTGTGATCAATTAAAATTGTAAATACTAATTACAAATGTAAAGATAATTTTTATTGAATTTATTTAAGTCTTTTTCAGCGACTGATCATTAGTTTTAAATTCCAAACTTTTCAATTCAAAATATGTAGTTGAAGGATTCTTATCTATCTGTTGTTTCTGCTTGGAATATTCAATTGGATACAGAAACTAGTCCAAATATAAAATATAATTTATCTGAGCTGCAATTTGTTTTGTACAATTCAAGAAAAGTATTTGCTCGGTCTTAGATCCCAACTGACGACATGAAAATTGGATGAATACAAATATGTAGATAGATATAAATAAAATATAAGAAGTTCTAACAATGTGAATGTACTGTGTAGAATTTTATAAGAGGAAGTGCACAGGAGACCGTTTCGGACAATAGCGATTGAGGCCATGCGGATGTTCCTCATAAATATTTTTTACAACTGAAAAACACTTGTAGGGGACGAAATTGGGTTACACAATAGTGTATCTAGTGCAGCACCAGACTTTTCCCATATATTTATGTTCTATCCAATTCGATGCGTATTGGGGTCAACCAAGAGGTCAAAAATATTGCGACATAACAATAAGGAATTTAGGTGGGAGTAAGAAAAAGGAAGAAAGTTTCTTGGCGCCATGTGAAATCCACTTTATCATATTATTTCTGTTACTATTTATGTTATTGCCATGCGAATCAATAATTTTATCCTTCGATTTTTTATTTATATTTAATGAACTGTGCGAATATGTTAAAAGAATTATTTATCAATTTGTAATGTTTTACAACAATATTTTCGTTAGAATGAAAATTGTCGTTTCTTATTGTTGAAAAAAATTCCGAATTGATGAAATGATAGATTTATTACTAATTGTGCAGTAATATTTTTAATTATAATACTTACACGCCGATAAATAGCCACATTGAATACAACCAACGCAACAAATGGAAATGCGTAGTAAACGAAAAAATACATCCAATTGACGTATATAGTGATGTAAAGATTATTAGATCGTAAAATGGCAGGTACAACACAATAAATTGTAACGTTATATTTCCAATGGATCTCTTCATCTAAATCCACTTCCCAGAATCTGCAAACAATAAATAAATCAATTGTTAAATGAATAGATTAAAACTTTTAATATTATAAAATAATCTTTTTATACATAGGAAAACTCCAAGTTAACAATAACAATTTATTTTAGTTCATGTTTTTGGTTTATAATTTCACTAAATTGTAATTTTGTATTTTTTCTTTCTATTTTATGATAACAATTGTTCATTTTCATCAAGAAAAATATGATGCATTTATTATCTGTGACAATAATGATTTTTTTTTAATGACGTATTTTTTATGGTTTGTATTGGAGGAAAATGTGGTTGATCAATAGAATTTACTCACTTAGGCAGATTGTAGAGAGTTGAAACGATAATGATGCAAACTACAGCAATTCTAGCACGACCATATGTACAAAGAGATCTAGCTTTGAGTGGATGACAAACAGCAACGTAACGTTCCATGGTGACTGTGAGTGTCAAATAGACTGTTACCATCTGCGCTGTGCAGGATAATGGATAAAGGTAACGAACTATTCGTGGATAGGTTTCGAATTTGTAGTTGAATAGAAGACCTGTGTAGGCATAGATTGCTGGTAATCCATGAATTAAGACCTGGAAAAATGAAAAATAATTTGTTCTTTTATATAATTTGGAAATTGTTTTTTGCTATAGCAATGAAATTATTGAGAAATGTTTTTTTGTTTCAGAACTTCTAGTTATATTTAAAGGTTTATGATAATTGTCAATCTCACAGTATGGAAAATTATTGTATGGATTATTGAGATGAAATTCAGTAGTGAAATGTGGAATTGTAGAATTGCGAATGTATAATGTGGAATTGATGATAATCGTTCAGGAATACGAGGGAGAGACAATTTATGCTGCTTTGTATTCGACAATGTGAAGAAAATCCCATGGTATTACCATATTTAGAATCCTTCAACGATTTGTTGTTTTTGAGAGAAAAGATTCCATATCCCAACGGATTGAAAACGGTGGGAATGAAATCTTTTTTTTGTATTTTATGATATTACTTCTAAGTATTTTTAAAAGCTTTTTTTGGACAATTTCATTTACGAAATCTTTAAAGTTCATGATGAAATGCTATTTTGATGTGAGCAGTTGTGTTTGAATAAATTGCGAAAGGGAATTTCATTAGACAGTTTCTATTGTTTTATTATAATTTGAAGTTCTTCATTTCCACGTTTTAATATCATTCAAAAGAATAAACATTTTTTACTTCATTCTGAATTATATTGTGAAAGAATTTTTTTTATATTATGGAAAATATTTCTTACTATTGTTTGATTATTTGTGAAATGATAAATTTATCTGTTCAATTAGAAAGACAAAGTTTCTACAGAATAAATATTGGAAATGAATTGTAAGTGAATTTATTTTAGTTTTGTTTTCATTAAAAATTACTGGCTGATCATTATCAATTATTTTATTAATATTTTATATTGTATAAAGTCAATATGAATGTTTTCATGGTGGAAAATAATGTGCAAAGTTAATAATAACTTACAAATATTTTCTAATGAAAAAATTCCATTTAGTTATTGCATTTTTATCGAAAATTCATTTATCGATATTTATTAAATTATTTCATGTTCTTTCACAACTTTGTTATCACGCGATATGATCTGCGTGCGAATTAATTGAGGTGGTTGGCGAAGCGAGAACACGTTTTCATAATTCATCCAAAGACAATGGGTTTACAGATACAGACACACTAGACCCAAAGCCGATTATTATTTCGCCAGTGCGTTTTCGTGAAATTAGAGAATAATGTGAACTCGTAAAATATATTCAAAGGCTTGGTTGAGGTGTGAAAAAAAAGAGATACGAATATATAAAAACGTGAGATTTTTGTGAATTCTTTTTTCTGCAGTAGAACAAAAGATATTTGAATTTTGTTGGAGGCTTTCGCCATATCCCTAAAACTCCTTTCAAGTCAGACATATTTCCAATAAAGTGTCCTTTGTGTTATGTAGATCTTTTTTTTTTCGCTATATTTTTCTGTCTAAAGTAAAGGAAAAAAATTCCGATCTGACGTGGATTCTACATATCTCCAGAATGGTTGGAACGTTTTGTGGTATAGATTTATATGAGAAGCATTTATAAAAGGTCGGATAAAAATGCGTTGTGAATTTATTAAATGTATCATTCTCTGACTTATCATATCAAAGACTTCGAAATGTTACTATGGATGTGAAACTATTTTCAAGATCATTTTGCCTTAAATATTTTTATCTTCTTCAACCTGGTTTGAATATTTGATTTACGTACTGACTGAAGAATTTCGTGATCATACCTAACTTTATTTTATTGAAGAATTTCGCCAATGTTTGTTGGATGATGAATAAAATTCCATCAATTACCAAATCGTCTATTTTTCCATGTCAAATAAATTCCATTCCATTAAGAAATAAATTTATTTTATTATATTATCTTTTCTCAAGTGTTCAACTTCTAAGAAAACTTATAACAATTTTCTCTAGTTCACAATAGCTAAACATTTGTATTATTTTATTTCTCTAGATTTTTGTTATTCAAATTTTTAACTATTGAATCATTAAATTAGACTAATTAGTTCAATAAAACTCATATTCAACTTGGAAAATGTTTATAAAGATATAAAATTGTATTATAATATATTTTTATGGAAGAATATTAAAGATTTTAATATCTCACATCACACAAAACTTTGTGAAAGTTCCACAATAATAAACGTCGTTATCATTGCGCCTGTTAGTTGTCACATGTATTATAGCTATTAAGATAGAGACTAAGAATATCTAATTTTCGAATGAATACACTTTACATTTGTCACGAAAGCTATAACTATAACCCAAAGGAAACTCAAAACAAAGATTAACATTATTCTATAATTTTTGTCGATGAAAATAATTGTGGCATCTGGATATTGCACAATGCCATATTTGATATAATTTATTATAATCAATCCTTTTTTTTCACTAGATTCTCTGCTACATTTATCGCATTGTGATGAATGGCACCAACTCGTTGCGTTTAATTCATAGCATACAAAAGTAATTATTATGAAAGTCACTCAACCACCTTTTCATGACAATTTATCTTGATGAAATGTTTACTTTCTTTAATATAATTATTCAGTGATAAAGTTTGATTTATTAGTTTTAAAAATGTCCCTACATACTATCAAAAAAACCATGTGTGATATTCATGATAAATGTCTTTTCAAAAATGGGGTAATATAATCCCCTATACCCAATGGACAATATATTATTCATCACTCAAATGTTTCTTTTTGAATTTAATTACACGATAGTAAATTCGATTTATCGATATAAAAAAACCTATCAACATTTCATCAAAGTTTGAATTTTCATATTAATTTTCGTCACATATTTATTATCATCATGATGATCATCATCATCAAATGTTTGTTGTCAGGATCTAAAATAATATTTTAAACAGACAATTTAATTTCAATCAATTGCAACTTACCGCAGTAATAATGAGAATTGTATCACATCTTGCCAGTCCAATCAGTAGATAATTAATCGAAGATTTCATTTGTGGTCTGGATAGAATTATCATTGAAATAATGTTTCCAAACAGTCCAAATATTCCAACGACATTCAGCAATATTCCATTTGTTACGAATTCAAATAATGCACCATCTTTCAATTCAGCTTTACACTCCAATGTGATATTAGTTTCATTGAAAAGTCTTGAGACAGATGTGCTGCTGGTAAATTCATCTGATGACTTGGTGAAATTCACCAATTCTGAACTGTCCATCGTTCACAAACTCGTATTTTATTGCCTCCCAACGACTAATTTCCAACTCTCACGTTTCTCTTTCCACGTTCGCCACCTCTCACCACCCACGCAGTTTCGCAGGTTTCGTTCTCTCTATTATTATTATTTTTATTTTTATTATTACATATATGTATATATATATATATATACATATATATGCATGAATTCTTTTTTTTTCCTTCTTTTTCTTCGCTTTCCACTTTGACTTTTTATGTCACCATATTTGCTCGTCTCCCAATGGAGTCGTCGATGCAGTTTCTCAGTGTGTCTCTTGTGTGCCGTGTTCTACCTCATGGGGAATCTTCCATCCAACCTTTTACCCACCACCAACGCACCAACCCCAATCGTGTGGTGGATGATCAAATTTTTTCATTTATATTTCCTGTCGTTGACCCATCGTTCAATAGAATTGGCAATCTATAAACAGATAAAATTCATATAAAAGAATGGGAGTTATTGTTCGATAAGAAATGTCTCGTTATCGATATTTTTTTAGTGCATTTTTTTTTCTTCTTTCTTATTGTCTTGTAAAGCTAAGATTTCTTCTGTGTTTGAAGATGAAAATGTGATTTTTGTCAGTGCTTTATGAGGAACATTTTTTAATATATAAAGTGCACAATATTTTTTAAAAGAGATTTGATTTAATAGACAATAATATCAAGACCTTTTTTTTTTTGTTATTGTTTTAGAAATTGAGTGATGAAAATTGGTAGAATGTCTGAAGTATAAAAGTGAAAATGATTATTAAGCCAATGATGTGACCCCAAAGTAAATTGATAATTTGTCATTAATAATAATTCAGACTGCGCATTAATTTATCGTGTACATAATAAGTATATTTATTGGTGACAATTATTCGTTACGTATTTTAATATTGTTAAAATGATTTTTCAGGTGACGTTGCGGTTACGAGGACAATATATATTTTTATCAGTGAGTAATGTCGTGCGTTCACAGCTCAAATTGAGAGAGACATGACGAGTGTTTGCTACCAAGACTGATACGAATAGGTACAAGGAGAATTTTCAGCTATTGCAGCCAACGTGTTTGTCATGTTGGAGATGAATAGATTTATTTGAATTTTTTGATTTAATTATTAGACATGTTGAATTGAATTTTGGAAAATTAATCAATGAGAGAATAATTGAATAGATGAAACAATTAGATGAAGAAATGGATATAAAAAAGATGGTAAGAATGGAATTAAATTGAAGAAATTTGATTATTTCTTTAAAAAAAGTTTTACAGATAGTTCAATAATTGCTGATTCAGTCGCGTGTGAAACAGCCGTTCCAATAGTTGTGCATGTGAATAGAATTTACCACCAAGTTTGCCGAATGAGCATAAAATTTTCGTGGTAAATGGGCAAAAATGTTCAAGAAACAGATGCCGTTTTATTTATATATGTATTTGAATGAAATACCAGAGAGAAGAAAATACAAAAATCAATACATAGCACAATCAAGAAAAAAATGTTCAGCGATTTTAGGCAGATTGTCGAATTTACATTTTGTGAATTTAAATACTGAAAAAACAAGTGGGGTTGTGCTTGCTCGCTCGCTACGCTCGCTCGCATGTGGGGTTGGGTTTACTCGCTCGCTACGCTCGCTCGTGAGTATTGTTTGG